>WNWK01002231.1:0-107500 GCA_009830355.1 Cherax destructor
GGGTATCTCATGGAGAGGCTCCCTGCCCTCTCTCTGTGAGCATTATCAGGTTCCAGTGTCTGTTCGACATATCCTGTTGGACTGCCCACTCTATCAACGAGCACGCAGAATTTACCTCCAACGACGTCTTCGCTCTGCGGCCCTTTCTTTACCTTCCCTTCTTGCAGATAGCCCCTCCTTTAATCCTGACTCTCTCATTGACTTTTTGACAGAAACTGACTTACTACACAAACTCTGAAGATTATACCTCTAGCACCTCCCTCAGTCCCTTCTACCTCGATCTCTTGCTACCCTCCTCCCCTGCACTATCCACCGTCATCTTGCACTCCATACCCTACTAATCGTCCATCTCCCTCTTACAACCCACTCTCCCTGCATCCTACAATAACCTGCAGCGCTGTATAACCCCTGTGGTTTAGCGCTTCTATTTGATTATAATAATAATTCTCAGGGACTATTAAAACTAATGTGTAACAAATAATAATTGCATGAGACCATTAGTGCTTTAATGCGCGAAATTTTTATTACGTTTACGTTGCTAATTTAGATACTACTAAGACTTATATTTACACTGGTCATTTCTAAGAATATAAAGGCATCCATGTTAAAGGGATCAATAGTTTTTTTTTCCTGTGCTACATTCTCCAAGATCTGTCTGCCATGTTGTGAATAACTTTGTTTAGATTCTGGAAAACTAATCTAAAATTTGCCGAACGCGATGGGATATGAATATAATCAGTGTGTGAAAGGTAGAGGTAGTGGAGTCAGTGAAATACCAAGGAAGAGGAGCACTGCAGGAGACCTAGGGGCCCAGAAAGGGTAAGAACAAAAACACGGGGGGGGGGATAATAATAATAAAAGAACGAAACACCCAAGGCAGAAGAAAGAAAACCCAAAGAGGAAAAAGGAAATGGGAAGATGGAGAAGGAGAAAAATGAATCACTTTAAGTCACGGGTGTTCTGAAGTTTGGAGCATTTTACAATGTAATGGGAAAGGAAGGCATCTACAGAGACAAACCCAGGAATAAGATTCATACAAGGAAAGTTGTGTATAAGGGAGGAGTCAACCAGACGGCGACTGTGAAAGTTAGAAGAAGGGGAGACAGTTTTTACAGAAGAACAGTCAATAGGATGAATGTGATCTCTGACATGACAGAAAAGAGCATTTTTGGTGTCAGCAAGCCTCCGGCTGTCTTGCCGGAGGTGGTTAACTAGGCTATCTTGCCGGAGGTGGTTAACTAGGCTATCTTGCCGGAGGTGGTTAACTAGGCTGTCTTGCCGGAGGTGGTCAACTAGGCTGTCTTGCCGGAGGTGGTTAACTAGGCTATCTTGCCGGAGGTGGTTAACTAGGCTGTCTTGCCGGAGGTGGTCAACTAGGCTGTCTTGCTGGAGGTGGTCAACTAGGCTGTCTTGCCGGAGGTGGTCAACTAGGCTGTCTTGCCGGAGGTGGTCAACTAGGCTGTCTTGCCGGAGGTGGTCAACTAGGCTGTCTTGCCGGAGGTGGTCAACTAGGCTGTCTTGCCGGAGGTGGTCAACTAGGCTGTCTTGCCGGAGGTGGTCAACTAGGCTGTCTTGCCGGAGGTGGTCAACTAGGCTGTCTTGCCGGAGGTGGTCAACTAGGCTGTCTTGCCGGAGGTGGTCAACTAGGCTGTCTTGCCGGAGGTGGTCAACTAGGCTGTCTTGCCGGAGGTGGTCAACTAGGCTGTCTTGCCGGAGGTGGTCAACTAGGCTGTCTTGCCGGAGGTGGTCAACTAGGCTGTCTGCCGGAGGTGGTCAACTAGGCTGTCTTGCCGGAGGTGGTCAACTAGGCTGTCTTGCCGGAGGTGGTCAACTAGGCTGTCTTGCCGGAGGTGGTCAACTAGGCTGTCTTGCCGGAGGTGGTCAACTAGGCTGTCTTGCCGGAGGTGGTCAACTAGGCTGTCTTGCCGGAGGTGGTCAACTAGGCTGTCTTGCCGGAGGTGGTCAACTAGGCTGTCTTGCCGGAGGTGGTCAACTAGGCTGTCTTGCCGGAGGTGGTCAACTAGGCTGTCTTGCCGGAGGTGGTCAACTAGGCTGTCTTGCCGGAGGTGGTCAACTAGGCTGTCTTGCCGGAGGTGGTCAACTAGGCTGTCTTGCCGGAGGTGGTCAACTAGGCTGTCTTGCCGGAGGTGGTCAACTAGGCTGTCTTGCCGGAGGTGGTCAACTAGGCTGTCTTGCCGGAGGTGGTCAACTAGGCTGTCTTGCCGGAGGTGGTCAACTAGGCTGTCTTGCCGGAGGTGGTCAACTAGGCTGTCTTGCCGGAGGTGGTCAACTAGGCTGTCTTGCCGGAGGTGGTCAACTAGGCTGTCTTGCCGGAGGTGGTCAACCAGGCTGTCTTGCCGGAGGTGGTCAACCAGGCTGTCTTGCCGGAGGTGGTCAACCAGGCTGTCTTGCCGGAGGTGGTCAACCAGGCTGTCTTGCCGGAGGTGGTCAACTCAGGCTGTCTTGCCGGAGGTGGTCAACCAGGCTGTCTTGCCGGAGGTGGTCAACCAGGCTGTCTTGCCGGAGGTGGTCAACCAGGCTGTCTTGCCGGAGGTGGTCAACCAGGCTGTCTTGCCGGAGGTGGTCAACTAGGCTGTCTTGCCGGAGGTGGTCAACCAGGCTGTCTTGCCGGAGGTGGTCAACCAGGCTGTCTTGCCGGAGGTGGTCAACCAGGCTGTCTTGCCGGAGGTGGTCAACAGGCTGTCTTGCCGGAGGTGGTCAACAGGCTGTCTTGCCGGAGGTGGTCAACCAGGCTGTCTTGCCGGAGGTGGTCAACTAGGCTGTCTTGCCGGAGGTGGTCAACCAGGCTGTCTTGCCGGAGGTGGTCAACTCAGGCTGTCTTGCCGGAGGTGGTCAACCAGGCTGTCTTGCCGGAGGTGGTCAACCAGGCTGTCTTGCCGGAGGTGGTCAACCAGGCTGTCTTGCCGGAGGTGGTCAACCAGGCTGTCGTGCCGGAGGTGGTCAACCAGGCTGTCCTGCCGGAGGTGGTCAACCAGGCTGTCCTGCCGGAGGTGGTCAACCAGGCTGTCCTGCCGGAGGTGGTCAACCAGGCTGTCCTGCCGGAGGTGGTCAACCAGGCTGTCCTGCCGGAGGTGGTCAACCAGGCTGTCCTGCCGGAGGTGGTCAACTAGGCTGTCCTGCCGGAGGTGGTCAACTAGGCTGTCCTGCCGGAGGTGGTCAACTAGGCTGTCCTGCCGGAGGTGGTCAACTAGGCTGTCCTGCCGGAGGTGGTCAACTAGGCTGTCCTGCCGGAGGTGGTCAACTAGGCTGTCCTGCCGGAGGTGGTCAACTAGGCTGTCCTGCCGGAGGTGGTCAACTAGGCTGTCCTGCCGGAGGTGGTCAACTAGGCTGTCCCTGCCGGAGGGGTGGTCAACTAGGCTGTCCTGCCGGAGGTGGTCAACTAGGCTGTCCTGCCGGAGGTGGTCAACTAGGCTGTCCTGCCGGAGGTGGTCAACTAGGCTGTCCTGCCGGAGGTGGTCAACTAGGCTGTCCTGCCGGAGGTGGTCAACTAGGCTGTCCTGCCGGAGGTGGTCAACTAGGCTGTCCTGCCGGAGGTGGTCAACTAGGCTGTCCTGCCGGAGGTGGTCAACTAGGCTGTCCTGCCGGAGGTGGTCAACTAGGCTGTCCTGCCGGAGGTGGTCAACTAGGCTGTCCTGCCGGAGGTGGTCAACTAGGCTGTCCTGCCGGAGGTGGTCAACTAGGCTGTCCTGCCGGAGGTGGTCAACTAGGCTGTCCTGCCGGAGGTGGTCAACTAGGCTGTCCTGCCGGAGGTGGTCAACTAGGCTGTCCTGCCGGAGGTGGTCAACTAGGCTGTCCTGCCGGAGGTGGTCAACTAGGCTGTCCTGCCGGAGGTGGTCAACTAGGCTGTCCTGCCGGAGGTGGTCAACTAGGCTGTCCTGCCGGAGGTGGTCAACTAGGCTGTCCTGCCGGAGGTGGTCAACTAGGCTGTCCTGCCGGAGGTGGTCAACTAGGCGCTGCATCCTGCCGGAGGTGGTCAACTAGGCTGTCCTGCCGGAGGTGGTCAACTAGGCTGTCCTGCCGGAGGTGGTCAACTAGGCTGTCCTGCCGGAGGTGGTCAACTAGGCTGTCCTGCCGGAGGTGGTCAACTAGGCTGTCCTGCCGGAGGTGGTCAACTAGGCTGTCCTGCCGGAGGTGGTCAACTAGGCTGTCCTGCCGGAGGTGGTCAACTAGGCTGTCCTGCCGGAGGTGGTCAACCAGGCTGTCCTGCCGGAGGTGGTCAACCAGGCTGTCCTGCCGGAGGTGGTCAACCAGGCTGTCCTGCCGGAGGTGGTCAACCAGGCTGTCCTGCCGGAGGTGGTCAACCAGGCTGTCCTGCCGGAGGTGGTCAACCAGGCTGTCCTGCCGGAGGTGGTCAACCAGGCTGTCCTGCCGGAGGTGGTCAACCAGGCTGTCCTGCCGGAGGTGGTCAACCAGGCTGTCCTGCCGGAGGTGGTCAACTAGGCTGTCTTGCCAGAGGCAAGTTTTCACAAACGTGGAAACTTCTCTTGATTAACACACCTTGTCAAAAATAAGACAAAAGAAAACATAAGAATAATATAATCATGTTAAGCTTTGTTCTAGTTATGACTGTAACTGCATTCTAGAACCAGAACACTCTAGGTACTTCTGTTATAGTTGTGGTTGTAACTACCACTATAACTGCCTTACAGAGGCAGTGTACCTGCATCATCTATAATTCTCTTATATATAACGGCGCTGGTGGCAGAGAAAATTGTTACTGTTCACCGGAGGTAACAATTATTTTTTGGCCAGTATCATCCTCAAAATTAATCCGATTTACCTCTGGGTTAAAATGGTGAGGAGGTAAGGGAAGTGGCAGGGGAGGTGAGTAAGGGAAGTGGCAGGGGAGGTGTGAGTAAGGGAAGTGGCAGGGGAGGTGTGAGTAAGGGAAGTGACAGGGGAGGTGAGTAGGAAGTACAGGGAGAGTGAAGTGGGAGGTGTGAGTAAGGGAAGTGGCAGGGGAGGTGAGTAAGGGAAGTGGCAGGGGAGGTGTGAGTAAGGGAAGTGGCAGGGGAGGTGTGAGTAAGGGAAGTGGCAGGGGAGGTGTGAGTAAGGGAAGTGGCAGGGGAGGTGTGAGTAAGGGAAGTGGCAGGGGAGGTGTGAGTAAGGGAAGTGACAGGGGAGGTGTAAGGGAAGTGGCAGGCTAGGAGTAAGGGAAGTGAGGAACAGACTGTGTGGGTTTGAGAGAACCATTTAGGATAGAACGGAGTTACGAGAACGAGAAGGTGTGAGGGTGAGTGAGAAAGGTAAGAGGAGGAGGAGGTTAAGGAGAAAGGTAAAAGAAGATAGGAGGCCGAGGAGAGAAGGGTGATTGTGATCTTTCTTCCATACTCCCTCTGTGCATTTGTTATTGTGGTATTATCTTGTGCAGTCTGAAGGCATTTGAGATCAAATAATATTTTATGTTTAAAGAAACTCAGGTCAAGCTGATGACAGTTTCTCCCAGTTCTAAACCCGTGTGGGAACAGGTGGAACCCGCGAGGTCACAGGTGTAACCCGCGAGGTCACAGGTGTAACCCGCGAGGTCACAGGTGGAACCCGCGAGGTCACAGGTGGAACCCGCGAGGTCACAGGTGGAACCCGCGAGGTCACAGGTGGAACCCGCGAGGTCACAGGTGGAACCCGCGAGGTCACAGGTGGAACCCGCGAGGTCACAGGTGGAACCCGCGAGGTCACAGGTGGAACCCGCGAGGTCACAGGTGGAACCCGCGAGGTCACAGGTGGAACCCGCGAGGTCACAGGTGGAACCCGCGAGGTCACAGGTGTGCCACCTGTTATTTAATGTAGCGACCTCAGAATATTCCTTTATCGTCTAATATTATATTGCTGATCTTCGTTAATATCCAAAACGTAAATTTCATGCTTTATATTATTATTATTTGATTTATTAGCTTATGTACGTAGGTAGGATGTAACAACTACACCTTTCATTGTGCTCATTGAACGAGAGTTTTGATTGGCTGCCAGCACTGCTAACTACCTGCCCGCTTGTTTCACAGTGCCAGGGTTTAGCTGGTAAGTCACAACAGCCCCTCCAGTTAGGGTAGTTTAGGTTTACTTGAATCCCTGCCTGACGCTGTGCTGTTCACTGCTGTTTACAACATTACTGCTGTATGATGAATGGGTCGTCATATTGTTCAAACAAGCTGTTTGCCTCAGTGCTTGAGAAGTTAGCTTTTCTAGGGACTTCTTGTTGTCAGTCACAAGCACATACCGAACACTCACAAACACACTTACACACCTATATTACTCTTGTACTTATGAGTACACATCAGAGCAACGTACCAAATGGTACATATAAGAGTATTTTAGTGCACTGTATATTATCTGAAGTGCCAATAGCACTGTATATATGTTAAATACAGAATAAGTATCATATATAAGTATAATAATCTATACTTCAAGAATTGTGTAGATTATCTCCTTAATTAATCAAGTTTCATTAACTGGAAATATTACCACCTAGACACCTTTGTTATTAAAGATCTCAACTTTTATTTGGTTGGTTTGTATTCATTCATTAGCAATCCAAAAATTGCTATTGAGAAGCAACCTAATTTTACAGGATAACTGGACTATAATACACGCTAACAAACTGTTAGATACAGGTTAGATACTAGGGGCGGGTCAATAAGTTGACCTAGTATTCTCTGGAGGTATCTTCACTTAATAGATGTTGCATTTTGTAACCTTTACCAACACATTCGCAGTATGACTATTGTGGGTTTAGCGCTTAGTTTTTATTATAATAATAATACTAACACATGCATAGAAATATTCTGCAAACATCAAAACAACGCGGATAATTTAAAAAAAAATTAATACCATATTAAGTAGAATTAATGAAAAGTTGGAGTATGGAAGTTGACGTTGGCGCAGGAAGGAGAGACTCAGGGATGTAGACTCAGTGTAAACACTAGTCAGTATCTACTAGCTAAAATTCCCCTCTCACTCCTGCTGTCTAGGACTCTCATTGCAGTTGAAGGACCCCTGACTCCAGCCGGCTAGGACCCCCCTTCCCCCTCACGTAAGCCCTAGAAGGACTCCCTCTGACTCCAGCCGGCTAGGATTTTCCCCCCTTCCATTAGCCCGAGAAGGACTGGGTGAGCTTCAGAAGGTGGTGAACTTCAGAGGTTGGTGAAGATCGGTGAGCTTCAGAGGATGATGAAGGTCGGTGAGCTTCAGAGGATGATGAAGGTCGGTGAGCTTCAGAGGATGATGAAGGTCGGTGAGCTTCAGAGGATGATGAAGGTCGGTGAGCTTCAGAGGATGATGAAGGTCGGTGAGCTTCAGAGGATGATGAAGGTCGGTGAGCTTCAGAGGATGATGAAGGTCGGTGAGCTTCAGAGGATGATGAAGGTCGGTGAGCTTCAGAAGGGAGGGGATGAGTGAAGTGGACAAGTGTCAACATTATCCTAGGTATTCTAGCTGACCTTGGATGTTAACAAGCGAGTGCTGTAGTTGACACAGCCTTCACTGTAGTGGTGTTTTAAGTGCCTTCGGTACTGCAGTGTTTTAAGAAATTGTCTAGATCGTAATAACTTGACCCTTGATGGGAAAAGTTCATCCATTGGGAGAGTATAATCCTATATAAGAAAGATTCATCGGATACAGTATCAGGAAAACACACTTTGTTTATCTCATCCTCTAAGAGTCACCTACCCTCGCCTGGGAAGGCAGCTAGTTCATTTCATCCTCTGAGAGTCAATCAGCCTTGCCTGTGAAGGCAGCTTGTTTATATCAGCCTCGCCTGAGAAGGCAGCTTGTTTATATCAGCCTCGCCTGGGAAAGCAGCTTGTTTATAATAGCTTCGCCTGGGAAGGTAGCTTGTTTATCTCACCCTCGCCTGGGAATTCAGCTTGTTTATCTCTGCCTCTGAGAGTTACTCATCCTCGCCTGGGAAGGCAGCTCCAACACCAGACAATGTGTAATGGGATGTCACCAAGTTCTCAAAGTTATCCCCGGCAAATTATGTCGTGTTATTCTCCATCACGCCCGACATAGTTCCAGATTATGTTGTGAATTGTATGAGCTTGATGTTCCAGGCGAAAACTTAAATTAACTTGGTAGTGGTGTTAGAAATTCTCAGTATAATTTTTTCTATGATTGAGATACGAAAATTGGTACATATGATGTTTATTACTCTTGTTCGATGTTTTGAAACTGGTTAGAAATAAAAATTTACTAGCCTGCCGCTCTACCATCATGCTCATTCGTGAAAAACTGACACACACACACACACGCGCGCGCGCGCGCCTGGATATCAGATCCTGAAGAAAGAAGGAGAAAACAGAGGGAAAGGAGGAGGAGTTCCACTTCTCATCAAAGATCAATGGAGTTTTGAGGAGATGGGAGGACTATTCAGAGGTGAAACGGATGACTACATAGTAGGAACTCTTCTAATTGGGGGTCCAAAAGTGATGATAGCAGTGATGTACAATCCACCACCGAACAGCAGGAGACCAATGCAAGAATAGACCAATACAAGAGATCGATGGTGGGCACACTAGCCGAGGTGGCTAGAAGGGCCCATATAAAAAGGGTAAAGTTGCTCATGATGGGGGATTTCAACCACAAGGAGATAGACTGGAAAAATATGGAGCCACATAGGGGACGGGAGACATGGAGAGCCAAGATGCTGGAGGTAGTGCTGGAAAGCTTCGTGTACCAACATGTTAAGGACACAACCAGAGAGAGAGAGGAGACGATAAACCAGCAAGGCTGGACCTTGTATTCACCTTCAACAGTTCAGACATAGAGGAAATCACACATGAAACGGCCATCGGAACTAGCGATCACGTGGTTCTGAGTTTCGAATATATAGTAGTTAACGATGAAGAGTGAAGCAGCACAAGAAGGACGGGAGAAACCAAATTTAAAAAAGGGGACTACACGTATGAGGCAATTCCTGCAGGTGGTAAGCAAGCTAGAGGGAAAGACAGTAAACGAAATGATGGAACACGTGACCACAAAGTGCAGGGAGGCAGAGGAGAACTTTGTGCCAGGGGCAACAGAAACAATGGGAAGACCAGAGTGAGCCTATGATTTACGCAGAGGTGTAGAGAGGCCAGACCCAGGTATGCTAGAGCATGGAAAAAGTACAGAAGGCAAAGGACTTGGGAAAACAGGGAGTTGAGCCGAGGAGCCAGAAATGAATATGCAGGGATAAGAAGAGAGGTCCAGCAGCATTACGAGAATGACATAACATGAAAAGCCAAATATGACTCAAAGTTGTTATACAGCCACAACAGGAGGAAAACAAGAGTCAAGGACCTGGTGATCAGGGTGATTAAGGAAGGAGGGGAGCTCACAGGGAGCGACCAGGAATTATGTGAGAAACTCAGCTCAAAATTTGGGGAGGTACTCATAGTAGAGGCAGAGAGGTTTCCAGCAAACCGAGGGAGTAGGGTGCAATAGCAAGTGCTGGACACATTGCACACAATCCAGGAAGAGGTGAAGAAACTTCTAGTGAACTAGATGCCTCGAAGGCCCAGATAACATCTCTCCATGGGTCCTAAGAGAGGGAGCAGATGCACTATGTGTACCACTAACAATAATCTTCAGTAACTCTACTGAAACAGGGCAACTGTCTGAGGTATGGAAGACAGTAAACATAGTAACAATTATTAATAAAGGAGACAGACAACACTAAACTACAGACCTGTGTCGCTGACTGTATAGTATGTAAAGTTATGGAGAAGATTATCAGAAGACTGGTAGACCACCTAAAAAGGAACGGACTTATAAATGACAACCAACACGGCTTCAGGGAAAGGAAAATCCTGCATCGAAAACCTACTGGAGTTCTACGATAAGGTAACAGAAGTAAAACAGAACTGTAAGAAGGTTTTCGATACAGTACCACACAAGATACTGAATGAAAAGCTAAAGGAGCAGGCAGGAATAGCAGGGGAAAATACTGCAGTGAATCAGGGAATACCTGACAGGAAGGAAAAGGGTGTTGGTACGTGACGAGGTGTCAGAGTTGGTGAATATGTCGAGTGGGGTTCCACAAGGGTCAGTTCTAGGTCCGGTGCTATTTCTAGTATATGTGAATGACATGACAGCGGTATAGATTCAGAGGTGTCCCTGTTCGTAGACGATGTGAAGCTAGTGAGAAAAATACAAGTGAAGCAGAATTAGGTGAGCCTACAAGGAGATCTGGACAGGCTGCAAAACTGCTCTAACGAATGGCTCCTGGAGTTTAAACCCAGCCAGTGTAAAGTCATAAGTTTTAGGAAAGACAAAGAAGACCTTAGGCAGAGTCCAGCCAAGGAGATCAAAGACGACACTGGAGTACAGGACCGATAAGGTAGACATGATAATGACATATAAAATACTGAGAGGAATTGACAAGGTCGATGGGGACAGAATGTTTGAGAGATGGGGCACAACAAGGGGTCATAACTGGAAGTTGAAAACTCCGATGAGCCATAGGGATGTTAGGAGGTATTTCTTCACTCATGAGTTGTCAGGAAGTGAAACAACCTGGAGAGGGATGTAGTGGAGGCAGGATCCATACATAGCTTTAATAAAAAAGAGGTACAATAAAGCTCATGAAGCAGGGAGAGTGGACCTAGTAGCGACCAGCGAAGAGGCGGGGCCAGGAGCTGTGAATCGACCCCTACTACCACATATAGGTGAGTACACACACAGCAAATATAACCCTAATTTTTAAGAAAAGAGACAGACACGCAGCATTAAACTACAGACCAGTGTCATTGACATGTATAGTATGCAAGGGCATGGAGAAGATTATCAGAAGAGGTGTGGAGCACCTAAAAAGAATGATAATATTCACGACAACCAGCATGATTTCAGAGAAGGGAAATTCTGTCACAAACCTACTGGAGTTTTTCGACAAGTTGACAGCAGTAAGACAAGAGAGAGGTGGGTACATTGCATTTTTTTTTGGACTGCAAGTAGGCCTTCGACACAGTTCCTTACAAGAGATTAGTCCAAAAGCTAGAGGATCAGGCATGCATAACAGGAAAGGCACTGCAGTGGAAGAAACAACGAGTCATGGTATGTGATGAGGTGTCAGAGTAGGATCCTGTGACAAGCGGGTTTCCACAGGGGTCAGTCCTAGGACCAGTGCTGTTTTTGATATATGTGAATGACATGATGACAAGGATAGACTCAGAAGTGTCCCTGTTTGCAAATGATGTGAAGTTAATGAGGAGAATTAAATCGGACGAGGATCAGCCAGGACTACAAACGGACCTGGACAGGCTGCAATCCTGGTCCAGAAACTCGCTTCTGGAATTTATCCCTATCAAATGCATAGTCATGAAGATCGGGTATAGGTTAGGTGGCCAAACACTGCAAACCTCACTGAGGCGCACATCAACCACATACCTGCTGCATAATATGGGAGCCTGGCAAACCTAAAAACAACGTTCCGACACCTAAGTAAGGAATCGTTCAAGACTATACACCGTGTACGTCAGGCCCATATTGGAGTATGCAGCACCAGTTTGGAACCCACAACTGGTCAAGCACGTCAAGAAATTAGAGAAAGTGCAAAGGTTTGCAACAAAACTAGTCTTGGAGCTAAGGGAAATGTCTTACGAAGAAAGTTAAAGGAAATCGGCCTGACAACACTGGAGGACATGAGGGTTAGGGAACACATGATAACGACATATAAAATATGGCGAGGAATTGACAAGGTGGACAGAGACAGGATGTTCCAAAGATGGGACACAAAAACAAGGGGTTACAGTTGGAAGTTGAAGACTCAGATTAATCAAAAGAATGTTAGGAAATATTCCTTCAGTCATAGAGTTATCAGGAAGTGGAACAGTCTTGAAAGTGACGTAGTGGAGGAAGGAACCATACATAGTTTTAAGACGAGGTTTGATAAAGCTCATGAAGCAGGGAGAGGGAGGACCTAGTAGCGACCAGTGAAGAGGCGGGGCCAGGAGCTATGAATCGGCCCTTGCTACCACAAATAGGTGAGTACACTCACATACACGCATGTCCTACGAGGAGAGATTATTGGAAATTGACCTGACGGCACTGGAGGACAGGAGAGACAGGGAGGACATGATAACAACGTATAAAATACTGTAAGGAATCGACAAGATGGACAGAGATAAGATGTTCCAGAGATGGAACACAGCGACTAGGGGTCACAATTGGAAGTTGAAGACTCAAAGAAGTCACAGAGATGTTAGGACGTGGAACAGTTTGGAAAGGAAAGTGGTGGAGGCAGGATTCATACACAGCTTTAAGAAAAGGTATGACAAAGCTCACTGAGCAAGGAGAAAGTGACCTAGTAGCGACCAGTGAAGAGGCGGGGCCAGGAGCTACGAATCAACCCCTGCAACCACAGGCGAGTACACACACACACACACACACACACACGCATGCATGCATGCATACATGCATGCATACATGCTTGCATGCACACAGACACACATACAAGACATGTAGCTCATTGTAACACCTTATGACACTGTGCAGATGGGTACCTGGCGGCCGTCAAGTAAGAGAGGAAACATATCTTGAGGTGGTAGAAGACGAATCTTCAACAGGAATGGAATAGAACTTGAGATATCCATCACTTTACGTGCAGTTACTGTCAAGTGTCAGTAATAATAATATAGACTATAATGAGGACGTAAGAAATAAAAACACTAACTTTGATAAGAAAGCAAAGACAATGGGAAGTATGCAAAAAGGAGGGGGAAAGACTGACACAGACTGACAGAGACAGACAGACTGATTGGCTGACAGACTGGACTGACTGACTGGACTGATTGACACACACACACACATATGTATATATATATATATATATATATATATATATATATATATATATATATATATATATATATATATATATATATTTAACACATCGACCGTTTCCACCAAGGCAGGGTGGCCCGAAAAAAAAACTTTATCATTATTCACTCAATCACTGTCTTGCCAGAGGCATGCATTGTTAGACTGTTAAATACCGACTAATATCTATTTAGAACAGTAAAACTAAGAGAGATCTTTGTATTTTGGGTTAAGAGTCGCCTTGATACAAAGAAACTTGGCCAGCACCAGTTGTTTAACGCTTCCAAAACTATATCATGTAACTAGTGCAAGAGGTTCCTGGCAGCAGTCACAAGTAACTAGTGCAAGAGGTTCCTGGCAGGAGTCACAAGTAACTAGTGCAAGAGGTTCCTGGCAGGAGTCACAAGTAACTAGTGCAAGAGGTTCCTGGCAGCAGTCACAAGTAACTAGTGCAAGAGGTTCCTGGCAGCAGTCACAAGTAACTAGCGTCCTCTCAAAATTTCTCTTTGGTCCCCTTCCCTGCAGCTCTTTCAACTTGTCAATGGAACTTTTTTTCTCAGACTTTCTTAGCACCTTTCTTCCTACATATCGTCTCCTCTTATATACACGCTTCCCTAGTTCCTGCCTCTGGCACGCACTCTCCCAACTTTCTCTTGTTACCCATGGATAGGACAGTCATTGTATATTTACTTCCTTTATCTCTCCTTCTCTCTCTCTCTCTCTCTCGTATCTAAACGCTTTTATATAATGATTTGTCAAGTGTTCCATTATTTGTACGGCTCTTGCTATATTGGTTTAAAAAAATAATTAGTAAGTTACGTGATTCACTTCATGGAGATTAAACACATTAAAGACTAACTTTATCTTTAGGAGGCTACAGAGTGAAAATAAGAAAAATGCATGTGATATCTTTGTCCTTAACATATGTGATGATTTAGGCAAGGTGCAGCTGCTAGAATTGTAGCTGCCTCCTTGTATTTGTTTTGTAGTGTCTGTCATGCGTTTTTATTGTATTTTTTCTGATGTTACTCATAAGATGTTTTCATTTTCCATAATGCGATTTATTTTTATTGATTTATAATATTATTATTAACTCAATAATTAACTTATATGTAATACTTGATCCAAGGAATTGGACCTGCTCTCCCCTTTTTCTAGAACCTGAATTCCTCTTCCTTTGGCCCTCTGTGATTCCTGAGGGGTTTACCCCTTCTCCGTGAATATAACAGTAACTCATATAGTAACAGTAGTTATTGTTGTAATAGGTATATAGTAGTTGTTGTATTATTGATATTAGTCGTAAAATGTAAACGATTTTTTTTTATATTTGCATCTCGTATTTGTTCACGTTTACTGTGTCCTCTCTCCCCTCCATCAAGGCTGGGTCACTTTACGTGGTGATGTGGTTTGTTGCTAGGGGCAGGGGGCCTCTTTCTTCTGTGGGAGGGGTGCCACTAACCCCAAAGGGCGCTCCCCTGACTCGGAACCCAACATCGCTTTCGAAATAAATGTTGGAGATATTTTCCTTCATCTAAATTTGCTCACTCTCCTGGTCGATGACATGGAATATATTATGGACATGAATATTGGAATGTGAAAAATATATTTTTAATAGTTTTACTTGAATTGTGATTATGACATGTAGTATGAGAGTGAATTGGTCACCACAGATACATCAGATCATTTTTTAGTTTTAGCTACAGTGAGAGTGAAAGGTAGATGGGAAACAAGGAGAATGGCATCAGCACGTTAAGAGAGGTAAAGGTTTATAAACTAAAGGAGGAGGCAGTTAGGGGAAGAAAGATGGGCTAGTGAGAGTACCAACATAAGTGTGTGGTTGCTGGAAAGTGGGTGGGTTCCCTAGATCAAGAGGGGGCTCTTGATCTAGGAACTGTAGTGTAGGCGCGCCTCTGGCAAGACAGTGATGGAGTGAATGATGATTAAAGTGTTTCTTCTTTTTCGGGTCACCCTACCTTGGAGGGAAACGGCCGATGTGTTAATAAAAATAAAGCAGCAAGTTGGTATTGATCGTGTAAGTTTGTTACATAATGTTAGAAACTGAATGTTTAAAGTGCTGTATAAACGAAAGGTTCTACTGTTTTGTAATTACAGTAGAACAATCTATCTTCTTCCCCCTTTCTCTACCCTCTTCCCTTACTCTATCCTCTTTGCTTTTACTATATCCTCTTCACCCTTACTCTATCCTCTTCCCCTCTACTCATTTCCCTTTCCCCTCCTTTCTTGGTTGTCCTCATCTTGTTCCATACAATATTCCATTATAATTCCAGCTGAAAACTTGAAATTCTCCTCATGAATCAGGAATTGTAGCCAAAGTAAACAAGTCTTGTCAGCTGTCTGAGTATTGTATTACTCAGTTAAATGGTTGTCAGCAGTGTAAGTGTGTGTGTGTGTTGTCAGCAGTGTAAGTGTGTGTGTGTGTGTTGTCAGCAGTGTAAGTGTGTGTGTGTGTGTGTTGTGTTGTGCAGCAGTGTGTGTGTGTGTGTGTTGTCAGCGGAGTGTAGTGTGTGTGTGTGTTGTCAGCAGTGTGTGTGTGTGTGTTGTCAGCAGTGTAAGTGTGTGTGTGTGTTGTCAGCAGTGTAAGTGTGTGTGTTGTCAGCAGTGTAAGTGTGTGTGTTGTCAGCAGTGTAAGTGTGTGTGTTGTCAGCAGTGTAAGTGTGTGTGTTGTCAACAGTGTAAGTGTGTGTTGTCAGCAGTTTTATATGGCTCTGTCAGTAGATCCTGGGCATCTGCTTTAGGTTCATCAAGAATGATGAACAGAACGCCTGCGAGGCCTACGAGGCCGAGGGGACTGATACCTCAAACTACTACTTCATAGTGAAAAGTCTCCTAAATAAAGATATCAAAGTGTTGCACATGTATCTTATTTATTTACTTGTTGGTTTAAAAAAATATTAATATAATGTAAAGAAGTATTTAATTGCTGTGTAGAAGCTTTGGTAAATTTTTAAGTGATGGAATTAACACGAGCATTAGTTTTGAGTGGGCCGAGATTAAAGTATTTGAGGATTCCTCAAAGTTCGTCCTTGCTCATTCCTCAAAGTTCGTCCTTGCTCATTCCTCAAAGTTCGTCCTTGCTCATTCCTCAAAGTTCGTCCTTGCTCATTCCTCAAAGTTCGTCCTTGCTCATTCCTCAAAGTTCGTCCTTGCTCATTCCTCAAAGTTCGTCCTTGCTCATTCCTCCGCATCCTCGATTACTTGAAGGAATTATCCAATTGTATTTGTTGTGAATTTCAGATAATCGTTTAAGCTGCTTTTGAAATTTTAAGCAAATACTAAGTTGAGCTAGTAAGTGTATACAAGAACATTAGAAGAGAGAAGCACTGCAGAACGGCTACTGGCCCGTGCTAGTCGCACCGCTCATACATGAATTAATGGGAACGCATAAAATCCTTTACGCTGTCCTCTGTAGAACACATACATAGATCAGAATGCACACCTTGAAAATTCTGGAGGAATTCGTTCCATGGTTGCACACTGAAATTACTTGTTGAGAGAGCAAGAGGCTCGGCAGACGGGTGCAAAATATCCAGTGAGAAGAACTGCTGCAGCAGCTACACTAAGAGATAATATAATGAGTGTAAAAGGACCAAGATTTTTCAATACCTTTATGGATGAGAGGAATTAGCAACAAGTTCCCTAGCTGTCTAAAAGATGGATCTTGTCAAGTTTCAAAACCCAGATTCTGATCAGCCTGACTGTGGTGTCTACCTTGGGCTCTGTGCTGCCAGACCTTACCCACTTCTCGATAAAGCTATCAACTATGACGCATCGTCTGGGACCGGGCCCTGGGGGAGGACCCTGGGGGCGATGACTAATCCCTTCCTCCCAGAATCGAGAACAGGTATACAACAGGTAGTTAGATCCTGGTTTACACATGTTCCACACGTTTTAGCTCGACGGAATTGCCAACAGATTCACTTGTCTGAAAATGTGTCACAATTTTTGGACGAAGGCTCGAGCCTTCAAAACTCTTGACACTGAGTGACGCACATGGGCGTAGTGACGCACATGGGCGTAGTGACGCACAGGGGCGTAGTGACGCACAGGGGCGTAGTGACGCACAGGGGCGTAGTGACGCACAGGGGCGTAGTGACGCACAGGGGCGTAGTGACGCACAGGGGCGTAGTGACGCACAGGGGCGTAGTGACGCACCTTAATAATAATAATAATAATAGGCATAAAAGAGTAAGTGAAAACAGCTTGAGTAAATATGTTTGAGTAGAAGCTACAAGTGATATATTATGAAATAAATAAATGGTAATGCTCTATATGGACCTTAACATTCGCTGCATAACCCGTCCGCTAATAGAGGTCCACCAAGAATGTAAATTAATAATAATAATAATAATAATAATAGCCGAGTATCTCTAATAAATACGAAGCGAAACAAATTCGAATTTATAAATAATATATGAAAACACTAATAATAGCGTTACCTAAGGAGATTTTTTAAATGGCGGAGTGCGCTGTATGACCCTTGTAGGTGTAGCGCTTCTTTTTAATTATAATAAATATCGGGGTTTGACAAGTGCACAAGGAAAGCAACACTATACCGACCGACCAATAATAGTGTTCCTTTCCTTGTGCACTTGAGACCCTGTGTAACGCTTATGATATCTCTCTAAGTAACTAACCTAGACACAACTCAAGTTAATTTCTCTAACTTGTCATTCGGTTGATTTATATATATATATATATATATATATATATATATATATATATATATATATATAGAAAGTGTTTGTGAATATTTCGCCTGCTCTTGCGAATTCCTAGCATTGTAAAAATCTCTAGTTGTGTCGATGCATGCAGGGGATGAGATGAAAAGCTGAAAGCCACCTGCCTGAAAGCTGGCTGCCTTGGATTAACGTCTAGCGTGAGCTGGACGCCAAGGCATTGTCCAGTGTGGTACGGTCGGCAAAGCACTGCGTACCTTGTCACAAGGTTCGTAGGTTCGAGTCTCCGTCGGCCAGAGATCAGTGTTTGTGAATATTTCGCGTGCTCTTGCGAATTCCTAGCGTATATATATATATACTGTATATATATATATAAGTGGGCCTTAGACAAGGATGTGTGATGTCACCGTGGTTGTTCAATATATTTATAGATGGGGTTGTAAGAGAAGTGAATGGGAGGGTCTTGGCAAGAGGTGTTGGGCTAAAAGATAAAGAAGCAAATACAAAGTGGGAGTTGTCACAGTTGCTTTTTGCTGATGACACTGTGCTTTTGGGAGATTCTGAAGAGAAGCTGCAGAGGTTGGTGGATGAATTTGGTAGGGTGTGTAAAAGAAGAAAATTGAAAGTGAATATAGGAAAGAGTAAGGTGATGAGGATAACAAAAAGAATAGGTGACGAAAGATTGGATATCAGATTGGAGGGAGAGAGTATGGAGGAGGTGAATGTATTCAGATATTTGGGAGTGGACATGTCGGCGGATGGATCTATGAAGGATGAGGTGAATCATAGAATTGATGAGGGAAAAGGGTGAGTGGAGCACTTCGGAGTCTGTGGAGACAAAGAACCTTGTCCATGGAAGTAAAGAGGGGAATGTATGAGAGTATAGTTATACCAACGCTCTTATATGGGTGTGAAGCATGGGTGATGAATGTTGCAACGAGGAGAAGGCTGGAGGCAGTGGAGATGTCATGTCTGAGGTCAATGTGTGGTGTGAATATAATGCAGAGAATTAGGAGTTTGGAAATTAGGAGGAGGTGCGGGATTACCAAAACGATTGTCCAGAGAGCTGAGGAGGGGTTGTTGAGGTGGTTTGGACATGTAGAGAGAATGGAACGAGACAGAGTGACTTCGGGGTGTATAAATCTGTAGTGGAGGGAAGGCGGGGTAGGGGTCGGCCTAGGAAAGGTTGGAGGGAGGGGTAAAGGAAGTTTTGTGTGCGAGGGGCTTGGACTTCCAGCAAGCATGTGTGAGCGTATTTGATAGGAGTGAATGGAGGCATATGGTTTTTAATACTTGACGTGCTGTTGGAGTGTGAGCAAAGTAACATTTATGAAGGGATTCAGGGAAACCGGCAGGCCGGACTTGAGTTCTGGAGATGGGAAGTACAGTGCCGGCACTCTGAAGGAGGGGTGTTAATGTTGCAGTTTTATAACTGTAGTGTAAAGCACCCTTCTGGCAAGACAGTGATGGAGTGAATGATGATGAAAGTTTTTCTTTTTCGGGCCACCCTGCCTTGGTGGGAATCGGCCGATGTGTTAATAAAAAATAAATAATATTGCTTCTTTGAAATTATAAATAGACTGACATGGTCATGAGATTTTTGTCCCTTATTACCGACTCATAATTATTATATGGCGTACTGCTTGTTATATTAAACTCTTCCAGGTTATTTGAGCGAGTTTAATCAGATTGTTTAATACGGAGTTAACTTGCAGTGTCAAGCACAAATCGTCGTAGTCTTGCTACTGGCTTGATACAGTTTTGATATATACTTGATGCAGTCTTGATATAGTCTTGATGCAGTCTTGATATAGTCTTGATGCAGTCTTAATATAGTCTTAATGCAGTCTTGATATAGTATTGATGCAGTCTTGATATAGTCTTGATGCAGTCATGATACAGACTTGGTATAGTCTTCATATAATTTCTAAAAAATATATCATGGTGCTTTTAAACATTGACTATAACAAAGAATCACTAGACTGACGCATCTGCTATACATCTATAATCTTTATTTGAAATACATTCGTGAAATATTTTTAAACGACAGTGGGGAGTTTTAAGAGTTATTGATGAAAGCAAGAACTGAAAAGAGTAGGTGATTTTTGTTCTGTACTCTTATTAATAGTTGCTTCATTCCCGTAACTATAGTTGACATTGGCACAAAGATAAACAATAAGGTTCCCATAAAGAAACTGATGCAAGGGCTTGACTACAGAGTCTGACACTAGCACACCTATATTTCTCTCGTGACTGAGGATAATAAAAGCAAGAATGGTAGCATGTAGGGAGCACATTACGAGCCACTGTTAATAACCAGCAGCAGGTTAGTAAACAAGTTTGAAGAAACTTCACCATGGCAGCACAGACAGGACGTATATCATTACCTCTGTTTCAGAGTCACCTCGCATATACCAACACAACAGTAGTAAATTTAGGTGTCTTACTATAGTGTTTCTGCAGCTTATATCACTGAGGGAGCATTAATAAGAGGGGAAGAGTATGACAACACAATAAGTTGAGCAAGGTTCTATTATTACAAATTTTCGCTTAAAGTTTTATCATGAGATGGTAAAGGTCTATTCTAAAAGAGGCGTTGACAAAATAAAAGTTTGTTTGCAGTATGCAAACAGTAATATACATAAACAGAATACTGGGGCGAGACTTTTGACAAAAAAAGTTTGTTTGCAATATGCAAACAATTAGATACATAAACAGAATACTGGGACGAGACTTTTATCGTAATTCTTGCACCTATCAGGTCCTACGCTGTTATCAACAGGCACGGACCTAACAATAGGATGATTTTACAACTGTGACTTAACATAAGAAAGAAGGAACACTGCAGCAGGCCTACTGGCCCATGCGAGGCAGATCCATGTCTCCAACCGGCTTAAGCCAATGCCCCGACCCAGCCAGGTCAGGTTACATTCACTTAAGGAAGTGAGCACGGCATCTGACCTAGTGGCACAAGCTAGTCAGAACCAACTCACACCCACCCGCACCCACTCATATATTTATCTAGCCGACCACCTGGATTTAACCCTCCCCAGGTAAACTCCAGGTAGTCAGGTCACTTCCACTTAAGGAATTAGTACGGCATCTGACCTAGTAGCACAAGCTAGTCAGGTCCAACTCACACCCACCCACACCCACTCATGTATTTATCTAACCTATTTTTAATACTTCACAACGTCCCAGCCCCTATGACGGTACTCGGGAGTTTGTTCCACTCATCCACAACTCTATTACCAAACCAGTGCTTTCCTATATCCTTCCTGAATCTGAACTTTTCCAACTTGAAACCATTGCTGCGAGTTCTGTCTTGGCTGGATATTTTCAGCACGCTATTTACATCCCCTTTATTTATTCCTGTTTTCCATTTATACACCTCAATCATATCCCCCCTAATTCTACGCCTTTCTCAGCGGCACCAACTGTGACATTAGGGTCACAGTTGGTACCGCTGTTACAATCAAGTCTCAGTTACGCTAGTTGTAAAATCATTCGTGGCTGAGTGGGTACAGCGCTTTGCCTGGCTTGTATAATAGCCACGGTTCGAGTCCCCGCCCAATATTCTGCTTATTAATACTCGTTTATTACGTCTTATCTGTGACGTAAAATATATCTTCATATCCTGAGCTGTGGGTCTTATGTTTTCTCATGCAACAAGAAAAGTTTACCTTTGCCTTGCTTGTTGAATAAGAAATCTACACAGAGTCGTACCCTCTGCACCATTATTATTACACTGGGGAAGCGTTAAACCTGTTTGGGTCATACAGTTCAGGCGGAACTTGGTTTGATCCTTTGAAGGACGAAGATAGCTCCAATTTCTTTGATAAAGTGCCCTTCGCCAGCATTAACACACCTTCGTAGCAGTGTACACACAGGAAAATCTTGAGAAGTTACTCTTTCTCTCTCTCGCTCTATCTATCTATCTCTGCATTCTTGACAATAATATTGTTTAAAAAATTCTGAAACTGCAATATATGTATTTCTTGTATTTTTGTTTGAATTAAAAATCAGTGAAATTGTCAATTATTTGTAATCATATTTTTCAACTAAGGCTTTCAGGATTCTGTGTATGTTCATGTGCACGAACAAGATCGTGGCGGTGCTGATGGCTCCCGGACAGGTGGCCGACACACATTTGGCCGAACGGAGATTTCACCGAACGGACGAAATGGCATTCATCACCTAACCTAATTTTCCGTTCGGTGAAATGTCCGTTCAGTGAAATGTCCGTTCGGTGAAATGTCTGCTGGCCAAGTGTCCGTCGGTCATCTCTCCGGTCACGGTGCTCACACGAGCGAGACGCTGATAGGACTCACGCTTTCCACGCATGCGTGCATGTAAAGGAGCTTTCAAAAAGAATATTTTTCAGCGCAGTTAATAAAAATCATATGCAAAATCTGCAAGCTTAAGCAGCTCTACATAAATGAAAGTTGAAATTGCCACATTAAAGTCTAGCGAAGCCTCCAATTTTATTCTCTGTCTCTGTCTGTCTGTCTGTCTGTCTGTCTGTCTGTCTGTCTGTCTGTCTGTCTGTCTGTCTGTCTGTCTGTCTGTCTGTCTGTCTGTCTGTCTGTCTGTCTGTCTGTCTGTCTGTCTCTCTCTCTCTCTCTCTCTCTCTCTCTCTCTCTCTCTCTCTCTCTCTCTCTCTCCTTTTTTGCCCATTATTTTGCTCGTTTCTTTTCAATACCAAGGTTTGTTATGATTGGTCAGCGTAGCCCCATGGAGGGTCACGTAGCCCCATGGAGGGTCACGTAGCCCCATGGAGGGTCACGTAGCCCCATGGAGGGTCACGTAGCCCATGGAGGGTCATTTTTAAAGAAAACTTTTTATACTTGGGAGGTGTTAGAGGATGTGTGTGGGTAGTGAAGCAGTTGGTGATACATGGAGCTGCACTAAACACTACACACCATTCCTGACCTTAGTTAATGTGAGGAGAAATGGACAGGAATGTATTCACACAGGACACTTTTATTGAGGATGTTTTTGTCCGTGAACATTGATCACTTTAAATACATTTGCTTGATGGTCAAGGGACTGGAAAATCTTCATTAAGAGAGTCTAAGTGAATGCATTCCTGTCCATTTTCCTCAAGTTATCGGCAGTCGTTTTCCTTATTACTTACGGTTACTTTAATGTCAATATTGATCATATAGCCTATAGATCATTCCTTCACGTTTAACAATTAAGATTTGTCTTCATCTGACATTCCGTGCAATACATATGCATGAGTTATGTCGAAAAGATTATTTAAACCAATTTGAAAAGTAGTATTTTTTCTATTTTGAGTCTTAGAACAAATTGATTTTAATATTTTTAGCAGTTCCCTGACTCTTCCGTGCGTTGTTTGAAGCTTAGCGTCTCAGTGTTCTGCTGTTGTGTGTATCCTGGCCAGTTTCCTAACATTTAATATCTCGTAAACACGGTTCTGAATGACTTCAATGTTTTTATGTTCTTTGTGAGAAAGAAAAGACTTCATATACCTTCTCCATTACTGAACAGTGAGCTATATTTCTGTTTTTGTTCTTGATATTACGGAGTTTGTCATTATGAGATCAACTATGATCAGTGGAGAACACACACACACACACACACACACAAAAGCTAAATCTTGATGAGGTCACAAACGTCCCTTCCCTCCCTCCCATCTTCCACGCCCTCCCTCCTTTACCCTACAACCATGCCCACCCTCCTCCCTTTGCCCTCCATCCTTCCCCGCCCTCAACCTCACGCCCTCACTCCTTCCCCGCCAGAAAACACACACAAACACACACCACTATGATATTACACCTAATTGAACATATATATGATACCAGCTGTCGAGTATTGTTTTGCAATGTAATCAGTCTACAGGCAACACTCACACGTGTATTCTGAAGAGCAATTGACTTTGTTTTTATTTAGGGCAATAATTGGAGGAATAGGCGGCACCACTCTCTTGCTTCGAATTAATGGTAAATGTTATGGCCTTTTATATAAACTGGTAAACAATTCGGAGGCGAGACATTTAAATTAAAAAAATTCTCTCTCTCTCTCTCTCTCTCTCTCTCTCTCTCTCTCTCTCTCTCTCTCTCTCTCTCTCTCTCTCTCTCTCTCTATATATATATATATATATATATATTATATATATATATGTGTATATATATATATGTGTATATATATTATGTGAGGGAGGGAGTCACAAAGACTATAATACAACTTAAGATATAAGATCTGTTTCTCGGAATTCGGAAATGTCTTGCAATCCGACGAGCGAAAGTGATTAAGATGTGTCTGGCCTTAATTAATGACCTACAAGGTGATTCAGTTTCCTCCAGCCAGCCAAGAGATTACTTTGGAGAGACGAATGAGTCAAGACACCTGAGATTAGTATCATGATAAGAGATAGAAAAGGGAGAGATGGATTACTTCTTTCTTTGTGATGCTGTGATTGGAGTGAGATGTGAAGAGAGATTATTATCGAGAAACGATGTATAATACAGATGAGCACTGATGTGGGGATGGTGAGATTAATGTCACGATGTAAGGGGGATTTATGAGGGAGAATTATTCCCATGATTGCTGACTTGATGGGTGTCGTGATGTAAGCTTGTTACAAGGTTACGAGGGAGATTAGTGTCTGATGTAAGCTTTTCACACGGTCACAAGTGAGATTAGTGTTTTGGTGTAATCTTCTTACAAGTGAGATTAGTGTATTTCATGTTATATTGTTAAAAAATGAGATTAGTGGCATTATTTTTTTTTCACCTTCAGATATATTAATAATGCAGTGTATTTATGAGTATCGAAACGTGAGTTTAGATATAAGCGGTAGTATATTAGGTTAGTATGTAAGGTCATACGTCATTAGGACAGGTCACACGTCACTGGCACAAGCCACACGTCGCTGGGACAAGCCACACGTTGCTGAGACAAGCCACACGTCGCTGAGACAGAACCACTCGTTGCTGGGACAAGCCACACGTCGCTGAGACAGAACCACTCGTTGCTGGGACAAGCCACACGCCGCTGGGACAAGCCACACGTCGGCGCAACAAAACCACACGTTGCTGAGACAAGCCACACGTCGCTGGGACAAGTCATACATCGCTCCGACAAGCCACACGTCGATAGGTTAGTTTACATGCAGTTAGGTCAGGTTACACGTCGCTGGGACAAGTCATGTCACTAGGCCAGGTCACACGTCAGTAGGTCGGGAAGCCAGGTCACTCGTCACAAATTGAGGTCAGGTTTAGATTGGGGTCGGGGTTGTTTGACGTGCATACATTAGAAAAAAGTAAGTAATTGTGTGGTGTTTTTCCACGTCAGCTAACTCAAGAGTCTTCCCTCCTGGATAACTTCAGTCTTTAGTGGCAGATGCTTCTGATAAAAAAAAGAATTAGACCTTCTGGCCTGATGCTATGCCAATTTATTAACGTGGTTAATGAACCTGGAATTGTTGGGCTCTGTGTGAGAACGGGAGAATACGTCTTCTGGTTGGCTTTGAACTGTTAGCACATGTGTATTTTTCTCCAAGAAAGCTTCGTAACAATTTGGCTTGTGTAAGTTTTAATTTGGTAAGTTCAGTAAACTAATGTGACTTGTAAATGGTGCAAATCGGACCGAAATATAGTCATAGAGAATGTTTTTTTTTTTTTACTGTCTGTTTAATGGAAGTTTCGAATTAGTTTTAGGTCGTGTAGGCGCCGATTTTCCTTTTTTTCCTCTTTAAAAATTTGGGATGTGTGATAACTTGTGATTGCCTCTTTTGATTGGTTTCGTCTTCAATGTTGATGATTAAATGCATTAGAAACCTACACCGCACTCTGCCCCTTTTGTGTGTGTTGATGTAGAGTCGTGTTTTCGGATTGTGCAGCAACCGAAACACGACTGTTTACAATGGTACTAATGTATTGACATGTGTACTGCTGGGAGAGTAAGCTTGTTATTGATGGTGTTGTTGTATTGACATGTATACTACTGAGAGGGTAAGATTATTATTGATATGATGACGTGTACTGCTAAGAGGGTAAGCTTATTATTGACATTCCAACAGTCGGGAATGTTCAGGTTGATGTCAAGTTGATGAATAATACACATCAGTAGCACTTGGGAATCTTTTGTCTAAACGTTGCGCCTGCATAAGAGGCTTCTTCAGTCGAATACAAGAGAATAAACCCTGGAAGCAGCAGTAGTTTTGAGTCGAGGGACTGATCACCTGTTGCGACCTCAGAAAAAAATGATGCTATTATTATTGTATATATTGCTTTTTCATATTGCTGAGTTTTTCATTAATAACTAAAACGAAAATTTCATGGTTTATATTATTACACTGATGTTATTAGCTTATGTACATAGGTAGGATGTAACAACTACACCTCTCATTGTGCTCGTAGGTGGAGAGTTGTGATTGTCTGCCAACGCTGCTAACTACCTTCTCACTTGTTTCACATTTCATGTCAGGCTCAAGCTGGTACTAGTCACTCAACGTTTTATCTACAGGCCCTTTCTCTCTCTCTCTCTCTCTCTCTCTCTCTCTCTCTCTCTCTCTCTCTCTCTCTCTCTCTCTCTCTGTGTCTCTCTCTGTCTCTCTCTCTGTGTCTCTCTCTCTCTCTCTCTGTCTCTCTCTCTCTGTCTCTCTCTCTGTCTCTCTCTGTCTCTCTCTCTCTGTCTCTGCTCTCTGTCTCTGTCTCTCTCTCTCTCTCTCGTCTCTCTCTCTCTCCTCTCTCTCTCTCTCTCTCTCTCTCTCTCTCTCTCTCTCTCTCTCTGTGTGCGCGCGCGTGTGTGCGTGCGCGCTTCTGGTGGTGCTAACCCCTCCAGGAATAACTCTGTTCTCCTCTGCTCGTATTATTTAGACTCTGTTTTTGGTAGTGTATATCTCCGATAGTGAGCTGGGACATACATCTCATAACTCTGTGCAAGTCAGTTCACAGAGCGTTATTTAGACTTAGTAATATTTGACGTTTTCAGAGGTTGTGTCGTGGAGACACTATATCTCTGGTCCCGAGTTCAACTCTAGACCTGCAATTGTTCTGGCATCTACACACTATCGTAGTCGGGAATTTGGAATTGTTGAACTCATTTTCAGTAATAAGGGAGTTTTATGCCTTTGTGTAGGATTTGATGAAGGTCCACAGTTAGGGTTGTTTTGTTCTCCTTGATTCCTTGCCTGACGCTGTGCTATTCACTGCTGCTTCGAGCATTATTGCTCTTTGGCGAATGACTCGTCATACTGTTTAAATAGGTGGTTTGATTGCCTCGGTGGTCCACAAGTTAGCTTATTTAGGGACTTGGTGTCAGTCACATTCTGAGGCTAAATTGAGTCAATCCGAGCACATACGGACACTTACACACACACTTGCATACCATTACTCTTGTACTTGTGAGTGCATCTCATCATAGCAACATACCAGATGGTACATATTAAGAGTAGTAAAATATCTTATCAAATGTGCCCATGGCACCATATGATTATATATACAGAAAAACTACGATACATAAGTATACTAAGCTATTTTCCAAGATTTGTGTAGGAGCTTATCTCCTTAATTATTCAAACTTTATTAACTATAATTATTACCGCCTAGACACACTCATTATTAAAGGTCTCAACTCTTACTTGGTCGGTTTGTATTCATTCAGTTGCAATCTAAAAAGTGCTGTTGAGAAGCAATATAATTTACGGGATAACTGGACTAGAATACAAACTGTTACAAAAGAAGAAACAGGCTAGATACTAAAGGGGCGGATCACTAAGTTGACCTAGTATTCTCTTGAGATTTTTTTTTTCTCCAGCGAACCTGCCATATCCCACGGAGGCAGGGTGACCTAAAAAGAGAAACGAAAGTTTTCTTTACAAATTTAGTAATTTATATAGGAGAAGAGGTTACTACCCCCATAGCTTCCGACATTTTAGTCGCCTCTTATGACACGCATGGCTTACGGAGGAAGAATTCTTTTCCACTTTCCCATGGATATAAGAGGAAATAAAAAAGAACAAAAACTATTAAGAAAATAGAAGAAAACCTAGATGACTGTGTAAATATATATGCGTGTGCATGTGTAAAGTCACTTAAGTTTAAGTAGAAGTAGCAGGATATATTTGTTATCCCTCGTGTTTATGAGACAACAAAGACACCAGCAATCCTACCATCATGTAAAACAGATACAGGTTTCCGTTTCACGCTCACTCCTTGGGTGGTTGTCTCTGAAGATATCTTCATTTAATAGATATCGCATTTTGTAACATCACCTCACACCCAGGGTGACGGACTGATCACATCAAAACTTCTACTTCTGCTTTCAGTGTTGTATTCACTGTATCTGCAAGTGAAATGTTTCGGCAGTGAAGATTCCCAAGTGCTGCTAAGTTTATCATGGGTGTTACAGGTATGCTGAGTTGTTTGTCACATCTTACCCAGTTGTAAATTGAAGACTCGTCGCATTGATGCTAGTGAATATTATTCGTGTTAGTTACCAAGTGTCAAAGGCACTTGTCTGTAGACAGTGTTTGTGTGTGTGTGTGTGTGTGTGTGTGTGTGTGTGTGTTAAATTAGCGAATATATTTTTTCCTGTTGACGTTACACTCCGGGGAAAGGGAGGGGAGCGCCAAACCCCTAGGGGTTACACACCGCCTGGGGGAATGGGAAGGAATCATGCTCGATCAAACGAAAAATAGAGTAGGTCCAATTCCCTGGATTAAGAGCCTCTTACCAGCATCCAGCCACCTCCCTTGAGAGGTTATTTACTTAAAGACTAACAAACTTTTAATTAGCATTTCTTGCAGTATTCTCATTTGACAAGTTATTAAAGGAATCCAAATCGGAAATTGATTATTAATCCCTGAGAGCCTTCCCGGGTGTCCTCCTCTGAAGGGGAAATATCCACACTAATTAAAATTTGCTCCAGACGTAATTACTCGCTAATAGAGGCTCTTGAAACAAACACACACACACACACACACACTGTTTATGACTCACTGGTGTTAAATTATGTATAACAGTGTTTTAAAGTATAAACTTGCATATCAAACTGTATGTTAATCAGTGTAAACATTCGTGGTAAATGTAAACAATCATGTTAAGCAGTGTAAACATTTGATAAGCAGTGTAAACATATTTTAAACAATGTAAACGTTCGTGTTAAACAGTAAATATTAGTAATAATGGTAGAATTACCGACAATATCTTAGGTAAAAGGACACATGTGCAACTAATATGGCATTTTATTGTGGCAACGTTTCGATCTCCAGGAGCTTTGTCAAGCCGTTACCTAACAGTGTAAATAGTGTTTAATAGTAACATTATCATGTTAAACTATGTAAAAATTCTTTATGAATAGTGTAGACATGAAGGGCAAACAACAAGCTTTAGTGTATAATATCGGTAATGTGTAAACATTCATGGCAAACAGTGTAAGTATTTATGGTTTTCAATATAACCATTAGTGTTAGAGTAGCAGTTTGGAATATCGGACAATACTGGTGTTTTCCAACTCTGCTGTGTGCTGGCGTGTGCCCTCTGTATTGGTGTTTACCCTGTGTACTGGTGTTTACCCTGTGTACTGGTGTTTACCCTGTGTGCTGGCGTGTGCCCTCTGTATTGATGTTTACCCTGTGTGCCGGCGTGTGCCCTCTGTACTGGTGTTTACCCTGTGTGCTGGCGTGTGCCCTCTGTATTGGTGTTTACCTGTGTGCCGGCGTGTGCCCTCTGTACTGGTGTTTACCCTGTGTGCTGGCGTGTGCCCTCTGTATTGTTGTTTACCCTGTGTGCCGGCGTGTGCCCTCTGTACTGGTGTTTACCCTGTGTGCCGGCGTGTGCCCTCTGTACTGGTGTTTACCCTGTGTGCTGGCGTGTGCCCTCTGTACTGGTGTTTACCCTGTGTGCTGGCGTTTGCCCTCTGTACTGGTGTTTACCCTGTGTCCTGGCGTGTGCCCTCTGTACTAGTGTTTACCCTGTGTGCTGGCGTGTGCCCTCTGTACTGGTGTTTACCCTGTGTACTGGCGTGTGCCCTCTGTACTGGTGTTTACCCTGTGTGCTGGCGTGTGCCCTCTGTACTGGTGTTTATCCTGTGTACTGGCGTGTGCCCTCTGTACTGGTGTTTACCCTGTGTACTGGTGTTTACCCTGTGTACTGGCGTGTGCCCTATGTACGGGAACTTGTAGCCTGTGTG
The DNA here is from genome assembly GCA_009830355.1 of Cherax destructor. NCBI lineage: Eukaryota > Metazoa > Arthropoda > Malacostraca > Decapoda > Parastacidae > Cherax > Cherax destructor. Next base: position 29,670 of record WNWK01002231.1, read on the forward strand.
GGAATACCGACAAGTTGTAGTTGATAAAAAGTCTTTTTTTTTTTTAAGTCTGCATTTTCACGCTTTATGAAAATCTCATCAGTCAAAACGTCGTCTATAAGAAGTTTCCAATTGTTATTTGTGTGCCTTTATCAACTGCAAGCTTTTATTGGTGTTCGCGCAATTCATCTGCATACGTCTTAATTAAGGCTGTTTGCCAAGGCCATAAGGGTGGTGGGTGAATTCTGTTTTTATTTTGAATTGGCCACCTCTCAACCTCAAGTTGTCTTTGACTCATTGGTGTGTGTGTGTGTGTACACACACCCTTTTCCCCTCGACCCTCGCCACCCATTCTCTTGCATCCCTCTCTTTCTCTCTCTCTCTCTCTCTACGTTACGTCTTTCCCTCTTCCTCCTCACCCCCTCCCTCTTGAAAGCCCTTCCCTCAACAGTACCTCCTCACGATCTCCCGTCCCATCCATTCTTTCTCTAGCGACGTCTCTGCAGCGTCACAGGTTATGGAGTGATGGCATCACTCTTGCATAAAGAAGTTATTCTACTCTACCTCTCTTCCTACTAACCACATGTGCCACAAGCTAAACAGAGGTAACGGCGATAGCATGGTCCATAAATGGAAACACAGAATATGGGAGAGAAAATAAAATCGCCCACTCCCCAAGCTCCATTTCCCTTCACGTGTGTGTTTATTTTATTTAGCAAAGCAGGATACCTCAAAAATGTGCTGTTGCCGTAATGGGAACAAAATCTAGTTACAGTATCCCTTCGCACGGTGTGTTTTCCTCTCGTATTCCATCATACAGGGTGGATTTCATACAACATGGAAACCTTTCAGACTGAACTGGGAGACTTCAGCAGGGCAATGATGATAGTCAAGTGTTCTATTAAGGGATCATCAGGTACGGGAGCTTCAAAGGTTTCGTTGCAGCAGAGCTGAGTTACTGTTGCTTGGGAATTACCATCTCTCATGATGGCCTATCCTATAAAGAGCAGAAATGTAAATTTTATGAAGATATGTCCATCATCACAAAACTGGGAAACAAAAATTATGTATAGAAAAGTAAAAGGGGGACGGGGTGAAATTAGGACTATATTATATACTTCTAGTACTGGGTAGGACTCCATTTGCACCCAGAACATCCCAAATTCTTCATGGCATAGATTCAACAATGTGCTGCAAACATTCCTTAGAGATTCTGGTCCATGTTGACAGAGATATAATTATCCACTGTGTTCTCTTTATTACGTTTGTAAGACGAGGGCACCTTGCAGTACACTGGTTCACATATTACAGTGTCCTCAAAGGTGACAGTGACACCCCTGAACATCTACAAGGTTCAACATCAGCTATGAACAATTGTGCACCATGAAACTCCAGGTTTATCCATCGTTCCTCCAGATTATTAGTGTTCTTTGTAGTTGATAGTTCATAAAGCAAAAACAAAAGTAAATCTGACTCAGTTATTTTTTTCCTGGGGTTGTGTGAGTGGTGGGGTGGCATGTTTGTAAGGCTTTTATGCTGAGGACGGTTACACGGTGAAGGTGATGATATCGCTGCACGCCAAGGCTACATCTTTACTAATTAATCTAATGAAACAAAGTGGTAAGTGTATTCCAGCCAGCACTGTGTGTGTGTGTTCTTACCTATTTGCAGGGGTCGATTCACAGTTCCTGGCCCCCGCCTCTTCGTTGTGTGTGTGTGTACTCGCCTAATTGTGGTTGCAGTGGTCGATTCATAGCTCCTGGCCCAGCCTCTTCACTGGCCGCTACTGAGTCACTCTCCCTGCGCCATGAGCTTTATCATACCTCTTCTTAAAGCTATGTATGGAACCTGCCTCCACTACATCGCTTCCCAAACTATTCCACTTCCTGACCACTCTGTGACTGAAGAAATACTTCCTAACATCCCTGTGATTCATCTGAGTCTTCAACTTCCAACTGTGTCCCCTTGTTGCTGTGTCCCATCTCTGGAACATTCTGTCTCTGTCCACCTTGCCAATTCCTCTCAGTATTTTATATGTCGTTATCATGTCCCCTCTATCTCTCCTGTCCTCCAGTGTCGCCAGGTCGATTTCCCTTAACCTCTCCTCGTAGGGCATACCCCTTAGCTCCGAGACTAGTCTTGTTGCAAACCTTTGCACTTTCTCTAGCTGCTTTACGTGCTTGGCTAGGTGTGGGTTCCAAACTGGTGCTGCATACTCCAATATGGGCCTAACGTACACAGTGTACAGGGTCCTGAACGATTCTTATTAAGATGTCGGAATGCTGTTCTTAGGTTTGCTAGGCGCCCTATGCTGCAGCAGTTGTTGTGTGTGTGTGTTGTGTTTGTTTTTGTGTTGGTTGTGTTGTGTTGTGTTGTGTGTGTGTGTGTGTGTGTGTGTGTGTGTGTGTGTGTGTGTGTGTGTGTGTGTGTGTGTGTGTACTCACCTAATTGTACTCACCTAATTGTGGTTGCAGGGGTCGAGACTCAGTTCCTGACCCCGCCTCTTCGCTGTCTGCTACTGGGTCTCTGCTCTCCCTGCTCCATGAGCTTTATCATACCTTGTCTTAAAACTATGTATGGTTCCTGCCTCCACTATATCTTTCTCTAGACTATTCCACTTCCTGACTACTCTGTGGCTGAAGAAATGCTTCCTAACATCCCTTTGACTCATCTGAGTCTTCAGCTTCCAGTTGTGTCCCCTTGTTTCTGTGTTCCCTCTCTGGAACATCCTGTCACTGTCTACCTTGTCAATTCTCCGCAGTATTTTGTATGTCGTTATCATGTCTCCTCTGACCCTTCTTTCCTCCAGTGTTGTTAGTCCTATTTCCCTCAACCTTTCTTCATAAGACAGACCCCTGAGTTGTGGAACTAACCTTGTCGCAAACCTTTGCACTTTCTCTAGTTTCCTTACGTGCTTGACCAGGTGTGGGTTCCAGACTGGTGCTGCATATTCTAGTATGGGCCTGACGTATACGGTATACAGTGTCTTGAACGATTCCTTGTTAAGGTAACGGAACGCTAATCTTAGGTTTGCCAGTCGCCCATATGCTGCCGCAGTTATCTGGTTGATGTGTGCTTCCGGAGACGTGCTTGGCGTTATACTCACTCCAAGGTCTTTCTCCTTTGCCGAGGTTTGTAGCCTTTGTCCGCCTAGCTTGTACTGTGTGTGTGTGTGTGTGTGTGTGTGTGTGTGTGTGTGTGTGTGTGTGTGTGTGACCTTTGAGTGCGGGAGCTGCTCTGGATCTTGGACTGGTATACTGTTTCATTTATTTTTCTATGCCCTCTTTCTTCCTCAAATTCTTTCTTTTCCTCATTATCTTTTACCTACTTCCTCATCATCATCCTTTTCCTCCTCCGCTTCTACTCCTTATTCTTCGCTGCGCCCCTCTGTAGGCCTGTGAATGACACATTAGATAATAGCTAAGAACCGTTTCAGTTAAATTTTTGGACAAGGTAAATGAAAAGAATTCTGAGCCGGACGACCTGCCCAACACTCACTAAAATGCAAGAGTCAATGAACTTCAAACTTGTTGAAGCTACATAACCTTCTAGTTAATATAAATACATTACTGGAACCTTATCCAAGAAAACCATATATTTTTTTTCAGTTTTATAGTATAGTGATAAAACATAGGAAATATACACCGAGAGTGTATGTCACCCAGCATGTATATGCTAAGAGTTTACTTTAATCCTTATCTTAGGAATTAAAGTATTCTTGGCTGGTGGTGGAAAGGTTACGTGTAGTCTTAATGACCCTCATGCAGTCGACAGGTTTTAATTAGCCAAGCAGCAGTATGGTCATAATTACGTACAGAATGTGTTAAGAAAACTGATACACTATATGAAGCTTCTTCTTGACTATTATTATATAGACAGAAAAACTTTACGAAACATAATTACGTTTGTTTAATTACATTTAATTAAAAGACAATACACATTTAAAATTTATTCAATAACTTTTTTTTTATTTTATTTAAAACATATATATACAATAACACAAAACTATATATGCCCATGAATAAAACAGGACATAATAAAACAAAACAAATAAACAGTACATAAAAACACATAACTGTCAATATATCCAAAAAAATAAAATCCCGTGCAAACTGCATACAGTATAACAAAAAGTTCAAACAAACCCTACACTTTGTCCTACCATTAAGGTTCTATGCAAAACAAAATACCCTTGCAATGAAACCGTACATTCACGGTCCAAAAAAACACCTGAATAAGAAACCCTAGTTTGCATACCCTCATAAGCTAAGTCCCTACCAATTGCCTACCACGAAACCACAAAAGCATTTACATACACCACAAAGATGCAGGAAGACAGCATGAAAAACCCTAAACCGTAAACATTTTTTTTTTTTTTAACATTTTTTTTTTTTATAAAATTTTTATGAAAAACAGGTGATGTACTATAACACACAACAAAAACTGTACCCCATAACAAGATGTTACACGACAAACTTTATTGCAAAAAGAAACTTACAATATCATCAGGCTATCACTAACGTAGGCAATACTATGTCTACAGCACAACGTCACACAACCACACCGAAAATACTGCCACAATACACATCTGTGTTGCACACATAGAAAAACACTAGAAAATTATACAAGTTATATAGCCAGATGCAGCACAAAAATAAAAATTCTAACAAATTATAAGAAAAACGCTGAAAACCCTGAAACTAAAACATACACAGCAAAACATCAAGCATAACCTAAAAATTACAACAGAAACCTGGTCTATCTGCACCCAAGCACACCTGCACACTGTCTGTTGACTGTCACATAAACGGAACACACCTAAACTCCTACGTTCAGTCACCATAGCTTGTGACAGCTCCTAACCTCGACACCTGCCACATAAAAGCAAGCTGCCAAAACGTCACACCCAAAACAACTACTTTGTGCACAGGAATATTACACACCTACACAACCTAAAGGAAAACCCCATGTGCCTATTACCCCTATGATGACCCCCCCCAACCAACCAACCAACCCCTCCAGTTTGAGTCTTCACACGCACCATAACCTCACCTATCAACCCCCAAAAAACCTGAAAACCCCTGAAACGCCCATCTCCCTAACCCTACGATCCCACTCCAACCCAACCCATCCTAGTACACCCCTAGCCAACCCTAAACCTGTATGCCCTGCCCGTCCTGCCCAAAACCTCCCTCCCCCACCACCCGACCAGTCCCCCTCGATTGTCACCTACATCACCCCTAATACTCTAAAAGGGATGCCACTGTCAACGTCCTATATCCCTCAAAAAAAGCCTCTACCCAAGTTCTCCCATATAAACCCTGATTCCTACATTTCGTCCGGTAAAAATGTGCCGACAAGGCACGTACCCTCATCCCACCCACTACCTCGCGCATACCCCACGAAACATATATGTAATCAACCACCAGGTACATTAACCCCCTACGTACATTTTCCCAAAAACCTCCAACATCCAGGCTTAAAGCCCCTAACAGCGATATTCCACCCCCACCCACACTCCTAAGGACCCTGCCAAACCATTCCTGTACCCTGTCTAAATCTTCACGAAAATACACCGCATGGTATGATGTATCCAAAATCCCACATCTCAAACAAGTACCCTCACCATCTAAACCCATTACAAACAATTGCGCTCTAGAAGCCAAGATTCCATGTAGAAATCGAAAAACCGTCTCTCTAACCCTCGTGCCTTCAACCTCAACTTCTGGAAAGCTACCCAAGTCGCCTGCCAATTATACTTCGGGTATTCCGCTACCCCCTGCACGATTCCACCCCTCCCCCTAACTTTTCAAAAAACCCCACCTTAAAACCCTTCGGGTCCCATACTACCAGTAAAACCCTCAACATCGCCTCACATAATCTCAGGTCATTACCACTCCACCACCTCCGGACCTCATGCATTACCGCCCCTACCCGCTTACCACCCCCCCTCCTCCACATATCTCTGCTTCACGTATAACCCCATGATCCTCCTATGTAAGGGTATCAACCCCAAACCTCCGTTACTAACTGGTGTCATGACAACCTCCTTATTTAGCCAATGTCGACCATAACCCCATATATATCTCAACACTCTCCGCTGTAATAAGACATTAACTACCATGACCCTCTGCAATAACGTCACATCTCCTGGTCTCCAACCACTCATGCGCCCTAATTGTCGCCACTACCACCTTTGAAGAATTTTCTTCCCTTGCCTTACCTGTGTCATTACAATAAATTACCCCGCATATCTTCAAACACTCTACAACATTCCAACCATACCTCAGCCCCAAATCCCCCCCACCCACGTCCCAACCTCTAACAATTTAGACTTTACCCTGTTAATCCTCATCCCCATAGCTGCCCCGAAAACACCTATAACCCTGCCTATAATATCAAACCCCTCCCATCCACCTACTAGAATTGTTGTGTCATTGACATAACCAACAATCCCTGACTCACAACCAGGTACCTGACCCCCCTCCCCAACCCCCACCGACACTAACCTATAAAAAGGGTCCTGCAAGCAAGCAAACAGAATTTGCGACAAAGGGCACTCTTGCCACAAACCCCACTTCATGCTCACCATGTCTCCCACCCTCCCATTCACTTGAACCCTCACCAAAGCCCCTGCATACAACGTTTGGACCCAACCCACAACTTCATCCCCAAAACCCTGTTTACGAAAGATATCAAATAACTATCGTATGCCGTTTCCCAATCAAGTCCTAACACCCCCCTTCTCTACCCTCAATGAACACCCGAATCCTAGCATGCCCATTACCCATACTCCTCCCCGGTATCCCATATTGGCCGCGCTCTATGATGGAATCTAAAACCTTTTACCCTATTACCCAAAATCCTTGCAAAAAATTTGTAATCCGCACATAAAAGCGAAATAGCCTTATAGTCCCTAATCAATTCTGGCATTTTCCCCTTTGGCACCAAAACAACAACTCCAGTGCGCTGATCCTCACCCATATACCCTACCTTCTTCAAACGATTGAAAACATTCATCAAATATTCCTTCAACACTCCCCAATGTTGTACATAAAAATCACTAGGTATGCCATCGACTCCCGGCACTTTACCCATCTGCATACCCTTTACCGCTAACCACACCTCCTCCTCCATTATACTACTTCCCTCCATACATGTCCTCTCCTCCTCACTAATCCCTACCTGTATACCCTCCAAAACCTTTTATTTTGCCCCCACCTCCCCCAACCTCTGTTCTAGGTACCGATGGAACCATATGTCCACATATCCGCTCATACCCTCTGTCGACCGCAGTACCTGTCCCTCCCTGTACCCTCCCAACTCCCTTGCACCTTCAAAGACGTCAACGTCATGCCCTGTCTCCTCTTTTGAAACCCCCTCAAAACAGTCAAGGACGGTTTGTCCCCCCATAGCACATCCTCTATGCCTGCCCTCACTCCGATAGCCTGGAATCTCTTGTTCTGTATTTCCTTCAACTGACCCCTCAATACCTCTATTTCCTCCCGCAAGTAACCCCCCCCTCGTGCCTGCTCTTGACCCTCTCGTTTATAAAATTCCTGAATACCCACTTTCGCAACTCCATTCCACCACATTATCCCTTCCCTTCCCATCATTCCACATACCCTCCCACCACTCCTCAAAACTCCTCTTACACAGTTCCCCCTGCAACAACCCCACGTTAAGCTTCCAATAACTAACATACGTTCTAACAGCCCCCTCCCATCCCAACACTGCCAACATATCCCTGTGATCGGAAAGCCCCACGTCAACGCATTCCACACCCTCTACCACAGCATCCCTAGACACATACACGCGATCTAGCCATGCAGCATAACCCCTACATATGAACGTATGATCTATATGCCACCCTTCTCCCCCACTACATCCCTGACACCTGCCGCACCTAAAACGTCACGCAAAACCCCTAACTCACACCCTGCTTCTCTCGGTTCCACATCCCTCTTCCTTATCAAGCAGTTCCAATCCCCTGCAATAATTGTCACAACTGGCAAACCTCGTAAGAAATATATCAACTCCTCTCTCACAAACTCTTCCTTAGTTCTCCTACAACTTATAGCCGGCATATAAACTCCCACTATGCACACTCTGACATTCCCCCATAAACCCTCGACCCTTACCACCCTCCCACCCCCCTCTTCCCATTCCAACAACTGAAAGGGACTGGTCTCATGTATTCCCACAGCCACCCCTCCCTTGAAACTACCCGCACTACCTGCATAAACTGAAAACCCACTTAACTTCAAATCTCTCCCCAACCTATAATTATGCTTCTGCAATATACACACATCCACATTCAAACGTCTCAGCGTTACCTCTACCCATTTACGTTTGACCTCCGCTCGGAGGCCATTTACATTCATCGTTAGACACTTGAAAAGAATGCAGGGGGTTTTCCTCAAAGCTTTAGCTTCCTTGTCACTACCGACTTCCCCTAACTGATGCTATCCTCCTTCACTGGAACTCCAGTCACTGGCCTGTCTGGTTTACATTCCTTCCCTCCCTCTTTACCCTTGACACTCCCCCATCCCCCTTTTGTCACCTCCACCCAGGCCTTCTTGCACACCCGTTGCCCGGGGTGTTAGGACATCATCTTCAGCCATACCACTAGGCCTTTTTCTGGAGTCTCCCGTAGCCTCCAGTCTCACAACCCTCTCCCTGTGCACTTCTACACCAACCTCCTGGACCTGAGGGCAAGGCCTACTCTCGGAGGCTCCCATCACACTCTTCTCACCCTCATCCTTCCTTCCATCCGATCCCAAGTCCACCACACCATGCTGTGAGTCCTTTCACACAAGACTTTCCATCAACAGTGGAAAATCCTCAAGAAGTGGCTCGGACAAAACCAAGTCCAAACCTTCCGGCAGAGCCACTACCTACGGCCCCTCCGTCTCCGCGTCCTGAGTCAACTGTGACAACGTCAGGACCTGACTGTCCTTCTTATCAACAATGTCACTCCATTGTCCACTTGGTGCTGCACTCAAATTCTCCCATGGCATCGCATCCATAGCCTCCGCAACCACCACATCCTTCCTCACACCATCAGCAGAGCCATGTCTCTGTAGGCACATCCGTCGATCACATGATGCCGCCACATGTCCAGGCGATCCACACAACCGACATGTCCGTACTTGGCCCACGTAAGTCACATAGACTTGCTGGCAGAACTCCTCCATCATGACGTAAGAAGGTATTTGTCGTCTGAGTGTCATTTTTAAGGAAAATGACCCCTCCGGTAGGCCAGCATAAATCCCCTGAGCCCACCGGCCCACCGTGGCTGCATGGACGACACCAAATTGACTGAAAACCTCCCGTACATCCATGTCCAAAGCTTCAAATGGCACATTTCGAATCCTTATCCAAATGTAGAACCGGGACACATCTCGTAGCCATACCTCTAATCCCGTGTTGACAACAATCCTCTGTTTTTGGAACTTTTCAACCACCCTCATATCTGCTGGCCACTGCAAACTTCACGAATATCCTTGATGAACCGTTTAGGGATATCCCAAACAATTCCTCATTGGATATCCCAAAAGAATCCCTCAAGATTGCCGGGAGGAGAACATCAGTGTTACTTGGGTAAATCATGCCCTGCAACACTTCAATACATACAGTATTGACTCAACGTCTGTATCACTCCGCCATGTTGGAGAAAACCACCAGTTCTCAACTCCACTGCCAGGGACCAGAAACAAGCACACCCGCACTCCGAAAAGGCTGGGCAGCGAATGACTTCAATAACTTATGTGAATCAAGGGAACCAAATCAGCCAGAGCTGGCAGTGAGTGATCATCAGTTGTATTTTTACAAGAGATGTTCATGATGCTTGTGACTGCACATCAAATAGTAATAGCTGCCAATTCCTTCTAGACATCATTTGCAGGTTGTGAAACCTTATGAAGGACCCTCAACCCAGACTTTTTTTTGTCATTCTTTTATTAAAAATAGTACACATAAAAATTTTAAAATCATCTAACCTCTCTCCCATAGCATCAGTTAAGGGTAATATCTGATAAGTCATTTGCTAGTGGGAACTAGCAAATGTCACTAATATTCAAGAAAGAAGACTTTTTGACACTGCATTTTCTTCTCCTGTGTTAGGTATAATTATGAGGCCAATTTTGAGGATGAAATCGTCAGTGTTGTGGAGAAACTTATGTATGCAAGGTTTTCAGTCTAGCATGGTAACATTTTCTCACCCACATTTTTATGCGGACATTGTGGGCTGCACAGTGGAAGAAGAGCCTAATAATTTACTGCCCTAACCTCTTATGTCTAAGCAAGATTTTCATCAATTACTAAGGAAATATTTGTATTTCAGCAGTTAACAGGGAAATATATGTGTGCTCCAGTATTCTTGTTTTTCTCCTTCACTCTTTATTTTTCAGTCATTATTCCTTTTAATTTAAACCTGTTTCATCATTTTTACTCACCTCTTGAGTTTTTAATAAGATGAAAGAGTTAAGGATGAGAGGTCATGCGACCCACCATGATCTCTTCGTTAAGGCCACAGAAGCTGCCACACAAAAAATTCAGAAAAATTCGCTGGAGGACACTAGATGCACCGGACTGAAAATAACTGGCGGGGCACTGCGGGGCTCCTCTCCGTGCGCACTCCTAAATTAAGAGATAAATGCAAAATATACGACAATTTCTCCATCCCCATGGTCAGGGGAGAACCACGGGGAAGACATGATTACGACGTACAGTTGCCTGTCGTAGGATGGACAGAGACACTGATAGGAGGGGACGAGAGGGCACAGTTAGAAGTAAAGACGCAAATACGTCACACGATTGTTAAAAATTTCTATAGATTGACGGGAGTTAGGAAAAAGAAACTGTGACTGAGTATTCGGGATCAGGAACAGGAAACAAGGTTAGTACGTACACACAACCGAGGAGGAGGTGAAGAAGCTGCTATGTGAACTCGATACCTCAAAAGCGGTGGGACCGGACAACATTTCTCCGTGGGTCCTTAGAGAGGGAGCAGAGATGTTGTGTGTGCCACTAACACAAATCTTCAACACATCCATTGAAACTGGGCAACTACCTGAGGCGTGGAAGATGGCAAATGTAGTCCCAATTTTAAGAAAGGAGACAGACACGAGGCATTAAACTACAGACCTGTGTCACTGACGTGTATAGTATGCAAAGTCATGGAGAAGATCATCAGGAGGAGAGTGGTGGAGCACCTAGAAAGACACAAGCTTATAAACGACAACCAGCACGGTTTCAGGGAAGGAAAATCCTGTGTCACAAACCTACTGGAGTTTTATGATAAGGTAACAGAAGTAAGACACGAGAGAGGGGTGGATAGACTGCATTTTTTGGACTGCAAGAAGGCGTTCGACACAGTTCCTCACAAGAGGTTAATGCAAAAGCTAAAGGATCAGGCACACGTAACAGGAAAAACACTGCAATGGATCAGAGAATATCTGACAGGGAGGCAACAACGAGTCATGGTACGTGACGAGATGTCAGAGTGGGCACCTGTGACGAGTGGAGTTCCACAAGGGTCAGTCCTAGGACCTGTACTGTTTTTGGTATATGTGAATGACATAACGGAAGGGATAGACTCAGAAGTGTCCCTGTTTGCAGATGATGTGAAGTTAATGAGAAGAATAAAATCAGTCGAGGATCAGGCAGGACTACAAAGAGACCTGGACAGGCTGCAAGCCTGGTCCAGTAACTGGCTCCTTGAATTTAACCCTGCCAAATGTAAAGTCATGAATATCGGGGAAGGGCAAAGAAGACCGCAGACAGAGTATAGTCTAGGTGGCCAAAGACTACAAGCCTCACTCAAAGAAAAAGATCTTGGGGTGAGTATAATACCGAGCACATCTCCTGAGGCACACATCAATCAGATAACTGCTGCAGCATACGGGCGGCTGGCAAACCTAAGAATAGCGTTCCAATACCTCACTAAGGAATCATTCAAGACTCTGTATACCATATACGTCAGGCCCATACTGGAGTATGCAGCACCGGTTTGGAACCCACACCTGGTCAAGCACGTCAAGAAATTAGAGAAAGTGCAAAGGTTTGCAACAAGACTAGTCCCAGAGCTAAGGGGATTGTCCTACGAAGAAAGGTTAAGGAAATCGGCCTGACGACACTAGAGGACAGGAGGGTTAGGGGAGACATGATAACGACATATAAAATACTGCGAGGAATAGATAAGGTGGACAGAGACAAGATGTTCCAGAGAGGGGACACAGAAACAAGGGGTCATAATTGGAAGTTGAAGACTCCTATGAGTCAAAGGGATGTTAGGAAGTATTTCTTCAGTCATAGAGTTGTCAGGAAGTGGAATAGCTTAGAAAGCGACATAGTGGAGGCAGGAACCATACATAGTTTTAAGACTAGGTTTGATAAAGCTCATGGAGCAGGGAGAGAGAGGACCTAGTAGCAATCAGTGAAGAGGCGGGGCCAGGAGCTATGACTCGACCCCTGCAACCACAAATAGGTGAGTACAAATAGGTGAGTACACACACACACACTCACTCACTCACAATCTCTCTCTCTCTCTCTCTCTCTCTCTCTCTCTCTCTCTCTCTCTCTCTCTCTCTCTCTCTCTCTCTCTCTCTCTCTCTCTCTCTCTCCCCACCCACTACCCACCTCATCCAATCCCCCAAACCTACTACCCCGTATCCTACAATCCCCATCCCATCAAATGACTAATCATCTTGTGACCTGAATTGGTCCCAGACTATGTCCAAAGGTAGCATGACTGGCTTTGTGAGGGCGGTGGGCGGTTGGGTGTTGGGTCAGTAACTGTAATGGAGTTTTATGATGAGCCAGCCCAGTACCCAGCAAGTCACTCTCATACTGTCAACAATAATGAATATAATGCCAAAATTTAATTGAATGCAAAAATTTAATATTTATTAAAAACTGAACTCCAGTATTATTGTGACTAACGAAATAGTAGAGTGGGGGAATAGATGAACAGATTAACTTTAGTTTTTGGTGAGGTAGGCAATAATTTGTTGATGGCTCGCAAATTTCAGCATGTATGCGTCTGTGAACGTACTTGCTTAGTTATATTAAGCTATTGTAGTTGCGGTGGTTTTGTCTGCTCTTGGTCTCGCCTCTTCATTACTAATGAACGGTCACACTATGTTCCTGATGTCATGAACTCTTATACTCTTAGAGCTGAGAACTGAATTAATAAGTCATTCCCTTTCCATGTGAATGAAAATTTTTACAACAACAACAACAACAGCAAAAAGACACTTGAGCAAAAGTTAGATTTATTTGAATAAACTGTTGGTGTTTAGTGTTGTCGCTGCAACCCTGAGGTTAACGACTCGCAAAATCATAACATGGTTGTAAACAATTATAAAAGGGAATGGGGCTGGAACCCATGACAAGCCGGTCTTAAAACTAGCAGGTCTGGATGAGGTTAATTCATTGGCTGCCCAGAACAGCCGGTTGACAGAACACTACTGGCAAATGCATGAAGGAATTTAATATAGATAATTTTCACTTAATGGAAATAGGAGGAAGAGATGACGGACTTCTTGAAGAATATTAAGTGCTAGTGATGAGTGGCAGGCGGAGAGGCTCTTGTAATACTAAACAAACAAATTTAAAGGAAAAAAATATTACGTTCAGTAATAATCAGGTATATGTTACACTGACGAGCAACAGAATAGTGGTCAGGTATATGTAACACTGACGAGCAACAGAATAGTTGTCAGGTATATGTTACACTGACGAGCAACATAATAGTTGTCAGGTATATGTTACACTGACGAGCAACAGAATAGTTGTCAGGTATATGTTACACTGACGAGCAACAGAATAGTTGTCAGGTATATGTTACACTGACGAGCAACAGAATAGTTGTCAGGTATATGTTACACTGACGAGCAACAGAATAGTCGTCAGGTATATGTTACACTGACGAGCAACAGAATAGTTGTCAGGTATATGTTACACTGACGAGCAACAGAATAGTTGTCAGGTATATGTTACACTGACAAGCAACAGAATAGTTGTCAGGTATATGTTACACTGACAAGCAACAGAATAGTTGTCAGGTATATGTTACAGTGACAAGCAACAAAATAGTCGTCAGGTATATGTTACACTGACAAGCAACAGAATAGTTGTCAGGTATATGTTACACTGACAAGCAACAAAATAGTCGTCAGGTATATGTTACACTGACAAGCAACAGAATAGTTGTCAGGTATATGTTACACTGACGAGCAACAGAATAGTTGTCAGGTATATGTTACACTGACGAGCAACAGAATAGTCGTCAGGTATATGTTACACTGACGATCAACAGAATAGTCGTCAGGTATATGTTACACTGACGATCAACAGAATAGTCGTCAGGTATATGTTACACTGACGATCAACAGAATAGTCGTCAGGTATATGTTACACTGACGATCAACAGAATAGTCGTCAGGTATATGTTACACTGACGATCAACAGAATAGTCGTCAGGTATATGTTACACTGACGATCAACAGAATAGTCGTCAGGTATATGTTACACTGACGATCAACAGAATAGTCGTCAGGTATATGTTACATGACGATCAACAGAATAGTCGTCAGGTATATGTTACACTGACGATCAACAGATAGTTGTCAGGTATATGTTACACTGACGAGCAACAGAATAGTCGTCAATTATATGTTACACTGACGAGCAACAGAATAGTCGTCAGGTATATGTTACACTGACGAGCAACAGAATAGTCGTCAGGTATATGTTACACTGACGAGCAACAGAATAGTCGTCAGGTATATGTTACACTGACGAGCAACAGAATAGTCGTCAGGTATATGTTACACTGACGATCAACAGAATAGTTGTCAGGTATATGTTACACTGACGATCAACAGAATAGTCGTCAGGTATATGTTACACTGACGATCAACAGAATAGTCGTCAGGTATATAGCGAGTAAAATGATAAAGAAATAATTGTTCACAAAATAACGTAGATAATTGTTCACAAAATAACGTAGTTAACACTGTTCACAAAATAACGTAGTTAACACTGTTCACAAAATAACGTAGTTAACACTGTTCACAAAATAACGTAGTTAACACTGTTCACAAAATAACGTAGTTAACACTGTTCACAAAATAACGTAGTTAACACTGTTCACATAATAACGTAGTTAACACTGTTCACAAAATAACGTAGTTAACACTGTTCACAAAATAACGTAGTTAACACTGTTCACAAAATAACGTAGTTAACACTGTTCACAAAAAAAAAGTGGAGACAAAAAAGAAAATATTGACATGTTAATAAAGTTTTTCCGGAGCTTCTAGAATAACTTGTGAAGATATATTGATGCCACTGACAGTAACCTCGTTGGTTATTGTCACTGACAGTAACCTCGTTGGTTATTGTCACTGACAGTAACCTCGTTGGTTATTGTCACTGACAGTAACCTCGTTGGTTATTGTCACTGACAGTAACCTCGTTGGTTATTGTCACTGACAGTAACCTCGTTGGTTATTGTCACTGACAGTAACCTCGTTGGTTATTGTCACTGACAGTAACCTCGTTGGTTATTGTCACTGACAGTAACCTCGTTGGTTATTGTCACTGGCAGTAACCTCGTTGGTTATTGTCACTGGCAGTAACCTCGTTGGTTATTGTCACTGGCAGTAACCTCGTTGGTTATTGTCACTGGCAGTAACCTCGTTGGTTATTGTCACTGGCAGTAACCTCGTTGGTTATTGTCACTGGCAGTAACCTCGTTGGTTATTGTCACTGGCAGTAACCTCGTTGGTTATTGTCACTGGCAGTAACCTCGTTGGTTATTGTCACTGGCAGTAACCTCGTTGGTTATTGTCACTGGCAGTAACCTCGTTGGTTATTGTCACTGGCAGTAACCTCGTTGGTTATTGTCACTGGCAGTAACCTCGTTGGTTATTGTCACTGGCAGTAACCTCGTTGGTTATTGTCACTGGCAGTAACCTCGTTGGTTATTGTCACTGGCAGTAACCTCGTTGGTTATTGTCACTGGCAGTAACCTCGTTGGTTATTGTCACTGGCAGTAACCTCGTTGGTTATTGTCACTGGCAGTAACCTCGTTGGTTATTGTCACTGGCAGTAACCTCGTTGGTTATTGTCACTGGCAGTAACCTCGTTGGTTATTGTCACTGGCAGTAACCTCGTTGGTTATTGTCACTGGCAGTAACCTCGTTGGTTATTGTCACTGGCAGTAACCTCGTTGGTTATTGTCACTGGCAGTAACCTCGTTGGTTATTGTCACTGGCAGTAACCTCGTTGGTTATTGTCACTGGCAGTAACCTCGTTGGTTATTGTCACTGGCAGTAACCTCGTTGGTTATTGTCACTGGCAGTAACCTCGTTGGTTATTGTCACTGGCAGTAACCTCGTTGGTTATTGTCACTGGCAGTAACCTCGTTGGTTATTGTCACTGGCAGTAACCTCGTTGGTTATTGTCACTGGCAGTAACCTCGTTGGTTATTGTCACTGGCAGTAACCTCGTTGGTTATTGTCACTGGCTTAAATATATCAGATATGATCAGATAAGAAGAGATATGTTTACCAAATATATAATCATAATAATAGAAACCCTGACTGTTTGACCATTATAGTGGAAACAATTATACCATGATAACAGTGGGAGTATATAAGTAGGATGATAAAAGGATACCAAAGTAGGTAAATTATATTTCCCAGCAGTAAGGGAAAAAACAATTATTGTAAACTGAGAAGTTCAGTATGATTAGATTTTTCCACTGAAGTAGTTAGTTTGTTGTGCACCCCATATCCATCCTGTGGACGGTACCACAAGAGAATATGGATACACAAAAGGCCTAGGAACTAGGCCCTTAAAGGGTTAACATGAGTACATCTCGATTATGTCTACAGTTCACTTATCTGTTACAAGCAAATTATTTTCATTAATAAGATATCTTGACATGTCACATAAGTTATTATACTGTCTATCTCTATATTCTTCAATAAGTGGACATTTGAGCACATAGTGTTCAAGATACTGACCATAGGGCTGGCCACATACTTTGCATTTGATTTGATCATCATGTGTGTGTCTGCCAAACTGCCAGAAGTACTTGTAACCAAGCCGAAGCCTAGCCACTACAACATCAGTCAGCCTGTACACATTGCAAGTTCCTCCATAAACGTACTTATCTACTTTCATGTTATCGTAGTGGGTTTTAGATCTACTCAGGCTTCTAACTGCATTCCTGTAACATTCAGTTTCATCATTACGGTTCAGTTAGATAGTGGGTAGTACAGTATTTCTTTACATAATGTAATGGAAGACTATCATGGAGTCCAAGAGAAAGTAGTGATCTTTACTACCCCTGCATGTTTCTTTACATTATGACACACTAAACCCTATTGATGCTACTATATATAAAAATTGGTGAAATGACAAATCTATCAAAATTGAGTCCAAGAGAGATATGAGGGGTCTTGCTGTTTTCTGTTTTGTCAAGAAGCCGGTTGGGGGAAAAGCAGTCCAAGAAAGTGGAGCATACTCAAGGTGTGATCGTACTTGTGCCTCGTACAGAATCTTGCAACCTCTACTGTCGAGCATATGCGAGATACACCGAAGTGCTGTAAGCTTCCTGGCCGCCTTGTTTGCAATATTTACAACGTGGTTCTTCATGGCCAGTTTGGAGTCATATTTCACCCCAAGGATATCATCTTCGTCCCCAGGTACCAACACTCCCATTCATACTTACTACTGCTCCGGCATTACCATCATGGTGCCTAGAGACCATCATCACTTGTGTTTTCTCAGGAGCAAATGTTACCTGCCATCGATTTTCCAAGGCTGACAAAGCTCTTAGCTGGTGATTGATGTAGCTTAGAGCAGCTGGCAGTTCCTCTCTTAGATAAGAGTGCAGTCATCTGCATATGGATGAGATGAAGGTCATTGATATAGACGTTCCATAACAATGGCCCAAGCACACTACCTTGCCCCAGTAGGATGTCTTGCTGACTCTATCCCATTGAAGGTAATCATTGAGGAAACAGTGTAGAGCCTGCAATTCCCAGTGCTTGGAGTTTTGCCAAGAGTCCCTGGTCCCATACTCGGTCGAAAGCACCAGCTACATACTACACAGCTGTCTTTGGATTCATCCAGTGACTGGTGCCACTTAGTTGACAGGTTTAACAACAGATTGGCAATAAAGTAAACTTTTTGAAGCTATATTGACGGTCACAGAAAAGGATCTTGCCAGTGGTTGACAGGAGTGACACTGGTCTGTAGTTGCTGATTTCTGCTCTGCTCTTTTTTTTTGTGAACAGGGACTACATTTGCCTCTTTCCACAGAAGGACATTTACACTGTGCTAGGCAGTGTTGATAGATGCAAGTTAGAGGTGCTGCTAGCTGGTCTGCGCATCTACTCAACAATCTTTGGCTCCACTTGTATGGGCCCACAGCCTTTTCTTGGTCCAGCGATACACCTTTTCTGCCTTTTTTGTCACCACTGACAACTTTGACACAGTTCTTGCAGCTAGCCAAGAAGGGTCCCTTGCTGGATCAGGAACTTGCATCTTGGCAGCAAAGTGTTCGGCAAAGAGGTCAGCTTTCTCCTGACTACTAGTAGTGATGGTCCCATCCTGTCGATTTAGAGGTGGAATAAGTTCATCAGGCAAATAACCTTGTCTATCCTTGACCAAGGACCCCCAGGTTTTGGAGCCCACTCTTCCTGATACCAGCTTTCTTTTTGTGTCAGCCTCTTATTTAGAGATGGCTCACTTTTGAACTTCACCCATATGCCTACAGGCTTGCCTGTGCAGGTTCCTGTTATAGGTAGTGGGATGTCTCTTATACCTTCGCCAAGCCTTGTACTTAGCAGTAGCAGCCTCTCTACAACGAAACCCTAACCAAGGTTGATCTGTAGGCTTCGTCACATACTGCCGGTGAGGGATGTGTTCGTGTTGTAGATTAAGGATGTGTCCAATGAAGGCATTCACTTGGTTGTCAACATCCCCTTGGAGAAGAGCATTCCAATCGGACGTGGCGAGATCAGAGCAAAGGGCTGGCCAATTACCTCTTTCCCACAGCCAGTTGTACGTGTGGATTCCTTACCTTGTTTTGTTGGGATATTCATTATCGTAAAAACAGCCTTGTGGTCAGTCGATCCAACATAGCCGAGGGGTTGACAAGTGACTGTACCTTCTGCCAGATCACTGGGACGAGGGAGGAGCCAGAGATGTGAGTAGGGAAATCAACAAGGTTTCTCATGTCAAATACTGCAAGAAGTTCATCGAAGTCTCTCTGTATAAGATGTTAGTTGAGGTCACCAACAATTATAATATGTTGACATTTGTATTGGAACAGAAGGGAGTCCACATTTTCCATTAGGAAGTTGATGGGGTCTGCATGTTGCCACTGAGGTCTTTACATTGCACATGCTAGTACAGAGAGTTATTAGTGTTTATGCATAGCTTGAACATCTAGGTGAGTAGTGATGGCAACATTAATGGGCTGTGCATGTACACTTTTAAAGAAGCACACAACAACACCTCCTTGTCCTTGCTGTCTCTTCTCATCCATGAAGTGTAGCCAGAAATTCTTGCAAAATTTTCCTGAGTAATGTAGTCCAAAAATGGTCGACAGGATGTTGATAGACTGGTTCCTCAGACTGTGTTCAGCCCTTGAGACATGTAGGACACCGGGGCAACCGCTCTCTCTCTCTCTGGTTTCTGGTACACGCACGCCCGCCCGCCGGCGCACGAGCACACACACACACAAAGCAAAGAAGACCACAGACGGAGTACAGTCTAGGGGGCCAGAGACTACAAACCTCACTCAAGGAAAAAGATCTTGGGGTGAGTATAACACTGGGCACATCTCCTGAGGCGCACATCAGCCAAATAACTGCTGCAGCGTACGGGCGCCTAGCAAACCTAAGAACAGCATTCCGACATCTTAATAAGGAATCATTCAGGACCCTGTAAACTGTGTACGTTAGGCCCATATTGGAGTATGCAGCACCAGTTTGGAACCCACACCTAGCCAAGCACGTAAAGAAACTAGAGAAAGTGCAAAGATTTGCAACAAGACTAGTCCTGGAGCTAAGGGGTATGTCCTACGAGGTGAGTTTAAGGGAAATCGACCTGACGACACTGGAGGACAGGAGAGATAGGAGGGACATGATAACGACATATAAAATATTGAGAGGAATCGACAAGGTGGACAGAGACAGAATGTTCCAGAGATGGGACACAGCAACAAGGGGTCACAGTTGGAAATTGAAGGCTCAGATGAATCACAGGGATGTTAATAAGTATTTCTTCAGTCACAAAGTAGTCAGGAAGTGGAATAATTTGGGAAGCGTTGTAGTGGAGGCAGGATCCATACATAGCTTTAAGAAGAGGTATGATAAAGCTCATGGAGTGGGAAGTGACCCCAGTAGAGGCCAGTGAAGAAGCGGGGCCAGGAGCTGTGAATCGACCCCTGCAACCACAACTAGGTGAGTACACACACACAGCATTTGTGGGGGAATGGACCCCTAAGATAATGTGGACTGTAAATGAATCTATACTTAGCTTGTAGATGCATCCACGACTACCCAGCCGTCCCAGTAGCCGTTGGTTGATGCAGACGTTCACATCCCCCACAGGGCTGTATGGGTGTATAAAATTATGTAAGTATAATATATTGCCCCTAAGGAGTGTATGCCATATAATCAGTCATTGAATGGACTGAACGGCTGTTTACTTACGGTGTTTGCACCTGGTGAATGATAAATATGCCTTGAACAAAATATGTATTCCTAACTGCACAGCTGGTGACATCTATGTCTAAGCAGACTTACCTGGGTATTTGTATCAGACCCTTAATTCACACCTGGAAAACGTTGTCTTGATTTGTAGAACGCTGATGAGTCACCGTCTTGTTTTCGATGGAGTTCACTAGCGATTGTTTCTCTACGTTTGTCTTTTAGCAGTAATAAGAAGCTGGCACACTTCTGAATATACCGCTATTTTATGATTAACACTAAACGCGCTGGAACAGAGTTCTTATCAGATTTCCCGACGTTAGTGGAGATTGAATTAGGAGAATGGACGCGCACGACTAATGTCCTTTGTTAGGTTAAATCCCCTCGCCGCAGCTCCCGTCCCTTTTGTGTCTTAAGTCAATTTAACCCTCTCGTGCACCACCGACCTCAGCGGGGTTTGGCATCGCTGACCTCAGATAAATTTCAACACTTGCAAACCACTGCAACAATTTGCAATTCAAAAGCTTGTGTTCTCTAAATATTTCGATCACTGGAGCACAAGATTGTAAAGTCAAGTGTAGAAATGGAAATAGCATTTTTCTATAACTTTCCTGCTATGGCAAAGAGTCACATTTCATCAAATGTCTCAAACATACACTCATTGCAACTGGTCAGGCGTACGTGACTTCTTGGTTGGGTCCGTATATCTGTTACCAGTTAAGGTTGTTGATCAGGAAGTCAGACACGCCGTCTGGCCCTTTCTAAGGGCCGGAAAGGGCAGGGCCCTTGAAAAGGGCAGAAAGGGCTGCTACCCCCCCTCTTTTGGAGAAATTTCTCCACAGCATTCTTTGCCTACTTAATTAAACTCCACATCAATTGTCCATTTCTATGTTTTATGTTTCTGCTTTGAAAAACATTAGTCACAGCAGATGGTTTGCCCCTCTACTGGCCCTCTCCTTCCCCTTCTTCCTGATCCACTGCTATCACACATTCTTCTGGAATAGTTCTAAACTGGAGAAATTCTCTCCATACAATATTTTCCTTTATTTATCGTATGGCAGGTATTATCCACAGGTATGATAGGATGGCAGGTATTGTCCACAGGTATGATAGGATGACAGGTATTGTCCACAGGTATGATAGGATGACAGGTATTGTCCACAAGTATGATAGGATGACATGAATTGTCCACAAGTTTTTTTTAAAGTTTTTAAAGTATGATAGGATGACAGGTATTATCCACAGGTATGATAGGATGGCAGGTATTGTCCACAAGTATGATAGGATGACAGATATTGTCCACAGGTATGGTAGGATGGCAGGTATTGTCCACAGGTATGATAGGATGGCAGGTATTGTCCACAGGTATGATAGGATGGCAGGTATTGTCCACAAGTATGATAGGATGACAGGTATTGTCCACAAGTATGATAGGATGGCAGTATTGTCCACAAGTATGATAGGATGACAGGTATTGTCCACAGGTATGATAGGATGGCAGGTATTGTCCACAAGTATGATAGGATGGCAGGTATTGTCCACAAATATGATAGGATTATAGGTATTGTCCACAGGTATGATAGGATGACAGGTATTGTCCACAGGTATGATAGGATGGCAGGTATTGTCCACAAGTATGATAGGATGGCAGGTATTGTCCACAGGTATAATATGATGGCAAGTATTGTCCACAAGTATGATAGGATGGCAGGTATTGCCCACTAGTGTGATAGGACGGCAAGTATTGTCCACAAGTATGGTAGTATGACCGGTATTGTTCACAAGCGTGATAGGATGACTGGCATTGCCCACAAGTATTGTAGGATGGGTGGTATTGTCAATAAGTATGGTAGGATGACTAATAAGTATAGTAGGATAAGTATGACTGATAAGTATGGTAGGATGACAGATATTACCAAAAAGTATGGTGGAATGACTCATATTGTCAATAAATATGGTAGGATTTCTGGTATTGTCCACAAGTAGAGTAGGACTTCTGGTATTGTGCACAAGTGTGGTAGGATAGCAAGTTTTGTTCACAGGTATGGTAGAATGGATAGTATTGTCAACAAGTATGGTAGGATGGTTGGTATTATTTCGGGTGTTTTACTTGTTGTTGTCTTCTGTCTGCTGCTTTGTTTGCTGTTTTATTTCACTATCATTATAGCCTGTACAGTGAAAAACTTGTACACCAGTCAAAAATGATTACCCCTTCTCCTGTGTTATGTTTAGCCTTCCTCCTCACTTGTGTTATGTGACGTGTATGTCCTTCCCCTCACCTGTGTTATGTATAACTGTGTCTCACCTGTGTTATGTATAACTGTGTCTCACCTGTTATGTATAACTATGTCTTACCTGTGTTACGTATAACTGTCTCACCTGTGTTATGTATAACTGTGTCTCACCTGTGTTATGTATAACTGTCTCACCTGTGTTATGTATAACTGTCTCACCTGTGTTACGTATAACTTTCTCACCTGTGTTACGTATAACTGTCTCACCTGTGTTATGTATAACTCTCACCTGTGTTATGTATAACTATGTCTCACCTGTGTTATGTATAACTGTCTCACCTGTGTTATTTATAACTCTCTCACCTGTGTTATGTATAACTGTGTTTCACTTGTGTTATGTATAACTGTCTCACTATAATAAGTTTCCAGCATCTTCAAAGATTTTAAACTTTATTGAAATAAGTCTGGCATTACAATATTAATTTTGTACATTATTGGTGAGTAATATTCTTCAATGTTGGAAATATTCAACATCACAGGCTTTAAGTAAAAAAGGACACAAGTGCAACTAATGCGACATTTCATTGTAGCAACGTTTCGCTCTCCAGGAGCTTTGTCAAGCCGGCTTGACAAAGCTCCTGGAGAGCGAAACGTTGCCACAATAAAATGTCACAATAGTTGCACTTGTGTCATTTTTAACATATTGTCGGTAATTCTACCAACATTAATACATCAGAGGGTTTATATAGTGCAGAACATTTTGTGTTTAGGGCGGAGGAGAGATGATATCTGGAACCAGAACTACATCAGGTGAAGCTGGTTTACCAGAACTACATCAGGTGAAGCTGGTTTACCAGAACTACATCAGGTGAAGCTGGTTTACCAGAACTACATCAGGTGAAGCTGGTTTACCAGAACTACATCAGGTGAAGCTGGTTTACAGAACTACATCAGGTGAAGCTGGTTTACCAGAACTACATCAGGTGAAGCTGGTTTACCAGAACTACATCAGGTGAAGCTGGTTTACCAGAACTACATCAGGTGAAGCTGGTTTACCAGAACTACATCAGGTGAAGCTGGTTTACCAGAACTACATCAGGTGAAGCTGGTTTACCAGAACTACATCAGGTGAAGCTGGTTTACCAGAACTACATCAGGTGAAGCTGGTTTACCAGAACTACATCAGGTGAAGCTGGTTTACCAGAACTACATCAGGTGAAGCTGGTTTACCAGAACTACATCAGGTGAAGCTGGTTTACCAGAACTACATCAGGTGAAGCTGGTTTACAGAACTACATCAGGTGAAGCTGGTTCCAGACTACAGGTGAAGCTGGTTTACCAGAACTACATCAGGTGAAGCTGGTTTACCAGAACTACATCAGGTGAAGCTGGTTTACATGAATGAAAGATCAATATTTTTTAATATTTTTCAATGAAATATAACGAGCAACAGTGGTTATTAATTATTGGTGAATCAGCCGCCCACTACTACTACCACCATCACCACTACCACCATCATCACCATCACCATCACCACTACCACCATCGCCACTACCACCATCATCACCATCACCACTACCACCACCATCACCACTACCACCACCATCACCACTACCACCATCATCACCACCACCATCACCACTACCACCATCATCACCATCACCACTACCACCATCATCACCATCACCACTACCACCATCATCACCACTACCACCATCATCACCACTACCACCATCATCACCACCACTACCACCATCACCACCACTACCACCATCACCATCACTACCACCATCATCACCATCACCACTACCACCATCATCATCACCACTACCACCATCATCACCATCACCACTACCATCATCACCATCACCACTACCACCATCATCACCATCACCACTACCACCATCATCACCATCACCACTACCATCACCATCACCACTACTACCATCATCACCATCACCACTACCATCACCATCACCACTACCACCATCATCACCATCACCACTACCACCATCATCACCACTACCACCATCATCACCAATACTACCATCGCCACCACTACAACCACTCCCATCACCACCACAATCACCACTACCACCATCACCACTACCACCATCACCACTACCATCATCATCACCACTACCACCACCACTACAATCACCACTCCTACCACCCCTTTAACCACCACTGTCTCCATTCCAAGGACTACCACCACCACTACTACTACTACCACTGCCATCACTACTACTACCACTACCACTGCCATCACTACTACTACTACCACTGCCATCACTACTACTACCACTGCCCTTACTACTACTACTACCACTCCCATTACTACTACTACCGGAACTGTCACTGTTATCCCGTCAACCGCCACTGCCGCCACCATTCCAACCACTGTCACTATCAATACTGCCACCACCACTGCTACCACACCCACCACCACTACCACCATCAGCATCACCACCACAATCATCACATCATCACCGCCACCACAGCCGTCAGCATTACCGCTACCATCACCATCTCTACCACCACCCTTACTGCCACCATCAGCATCACCCCACCACTACTCTATCGTCACCACCAATATTTCCCCTACCACCACCACCTCCATAACTGACCATAACCACCATCAACACATCTCCACCTCTATCCCCACCACATTACTACTACCCCATCACTACCATCCGACCACAATACCACCACTACTACTACCCATAGCATCACCACTAACCCACACAACCCTAACTACTACACCCACCATCACTACCCCACCACACTACCACAATTACAGCTTCTACCCCCCTACCACCACCACCTCCATCATCATAATCATGTAAGTGAAAGTAATTACTTTGGTGGGCGTGGTCACAGTCCTGCATTAGTGATACAAGGAAGGAATGGAAGTAAATAGTTAAAAATGAGAGCGAGAGAGAGGGAGAGGGAGGGAGCGAGAAAGAAATAAATATACATAAGCATTCATTAGAAAGCTATGCACCATAAGATTTTCTCTCCCCACTCTTCTTCGTGGCCATTCTGTCGGAATTTCAAAAGTGTTTTAGCTAAAATACCATTCAGTAATGAAGAACTTGCATGCGAATGCATTATTAATGAAGTAGGTAGAACTTAGTTTAACCACCGCCATCGAGTTTTGCGAGGTTAACATACGTGAATTTAACTTTTATCCTTATGCTTTTTGCTGGTGGTTACTCTGCGCACTGGCAACCACCCTGGCAACCACCCTGGCAACCATGCTGGCAACCACACTGGCAACCACGCTAGCAACCACCCTGGCAACCACCCTGGCAACCACACTGGCAACCACGCTAGCAACCACGCTGGCATCCACGCTGGCAACCACGCTGGCAACCACCCTGGCAACCACCTGGCAACCACACTGGCAACCACGCTAGCAACCACCCTGGCAACCACACTGGCAACCACCCTGGCAACCACACTGGCAACCACGCTGGCAACCACCCTGGCAACCACCCTGGCAACCACGCTGGCAACCACCCTGGCAACCACACTGGCAACCACCCTGGCAACCACACTGGCAACCACCCTGGCAACCACACTGGCAACCACCCTGGCAACCACACTGGCAACCACACTGGCAACCACCCTGGCAACCACACTGGCAACCACGCTGGCAACCACCCTGGCAACCACACTGGCAACCACGCTGGCAACCACGCTGGCAACCACCCTGGCAACCACACTGGCAACCACACTGGCAACCACGCTGGCAACCACCATGACAACCATGCTGGCAACCACGCTGGCAACCACGCTGGCAACCACCCTGGAAACCACCCTGGCAACCACGCTGACAACCACGCTGGCAACCACGCCTAAATCTGTGTTGGAAAGCACTAATCGCTAGAATTATCCGGAAGCAACCGGATAACCCCACCGGTAATTATAATTGGCAATAATTGCCTTCGTGTTAGCTCCCACTAATTAGACAAGGTTCTACCAGTGGACTCCCTGCTAGACAAGCACCAGCATCCTAGCAAATTCTATGTGGATTTCTCACATTCGGGTTTTAGCAAATTTCTTGATCGTCGTCACTATGGCTGGTTAAGGTAGGTTTAGTTAGTTTCGTCTACCAATAGTTAGATTGTTCACTGTCAGTAAAAAATAACTAATTATAGCATATCACAACAGCAGTAAAGGAAATATAAGATAAAGGCGATAACAAGTTCTGCCACACGAACAGAAAACGGGGACCCGCCGAGCGCAGTAGTAAAATCTTAGTCTGATAATCACTTTTTAAAGCTCGTTTATTTGTCACCCATTTGACTGTCTTGGCAACAGTGAAATACTGGTATTAAGAGGATGAGCTGAGGCGAGCTATATAATTCGGTCCACCCGGTTTTTTTTTCTTAGCCTGTGATCAGGCTAAGAAAAAACAAACACCCACCACTGCCGTCCCGGGCAAGAAGGCCAAAACAGTTTTCGGGTTATACCTTTTATATTAAAATCTCTGTTATCTAAGTTTGTCAGACCTTGAAAGGACTGAAAGTTATTTGCATTTTTCACCATCGCAGGGTAGTGTTCTATTTTTCTGTCTTTTTTAAGCAACACAGTTATAATGATTGTATTATATCTCTTGCCTGACATTGTATACTCTTTATTTTGCAATGTTGAATTGTTTATAGAGTCAGATAGGGTTTTATTTGCGTGTATAGACAGTACATATGTTAAATTCTTAAATTAGATGTTTTTATTGGCTACCTTAGGGATTTTTTCTCCCTCCGAGTATATCATCACGTGGATTAGTTTTCATGAAGTTATTGATTTATTTAAACTGATATGCACTCGTCTAGTTGAACTGCGTCTAAGTAATTCTTTGGACAAAATTTACGAGCCTATTCAAGGTGCGCTGTGTACAGTTTTCTTAGCGTCAGCATTGTTTGAGGGGCTGACCACCTCAAAAACTTTTTCTCGGGGGTTGATGAACTGATTACATATTAGCTGTCACGCTTGCTGCCTGTGTTTGACTGACGCAGCCTACTGTGCACGAAAAACTTTTCAATCAACAATAAACGTACCCAGCTATTTGATATAGAGTTTTGCTCTTGTTGCGCATAACGAGACAATTTTTCATATATCTGTGAACTTGTTATCTTTAAAGTTGTCGAAGTTTTTCGCATCTTTTTCAAAATCTTATAAATTTAGATTCAGATCTTTGTTTCCAGAAAAGCTTACAGAGGTTAAAAATATATATGAAGCAAAGATTATGAGCCTTATGGAAAGCCACTGATTATGTGGAACATTTCGGTTTTGGAAGCATCGTCCCGATATGCTTCATAGATATGCTGAGGCACATTTTCTTTAGTTCATAATTTGTTAATTTATATAATTATTCCTGGGTCACTAATAAAATACCTGCCTTCTCTTAATATTATTCCCTGCCAAAAAAATGGGTTCCGTCTATCAAGTTCGGAACTTGAAATGTATTTTGGGTCTCTTCCACTTACTGCTTTTGACTTTTTTTAGTTCTGTATGTATACGCATTAACATAGGCTTATACTAACCAGCCTCGTGTGTAGATATTCGTTCCTGCGTTATTTCCTTGTCTTCCACGAAGCCTACATTGTCTTCATCAACGTCTTAGTCGACACGTCTCGCTCTTCCTGTGATTCTTTCTGAATCACGCATACATTTAAAAAAAAAATGTTAATAACACTGCTTTTGCTCTCCATTTTAAATAATCCTTCGTCGGCAAAGAAAAAACACCAAGCAAGGAGAAGCCACTTTTGCCTTAAGAGGTTGCGTCCATAGAGAGTGATAAAGAGGAGAGGGATAGGGAGGAGGGGGGGACGGGGAGAGATGGAGGCAATGTTATTTGTGCTGACAATATGACAGTAACGAGTGTGTGTTAGCCTGAAGCAAGAATAATAGACCATAATGGTTTGTGTGCGACCCTTTCATCTCTGATGCTACTGCACCACTACAGCTGCCGCCGTCACCACCTCCTCCACCACCTCCTCTCTCACCAGACCTTAGCAACGAAACTGCTTAACAGAATTCTTACCGATAAAGCAAAATGATACAGATATGTGGACGATGTTCTGAGCTTAATGCCCAAGAACATAGATATAAACCACATTTTACAGTTGAAAAAAAAGGACAAAGAAACATATTCAACCAAGAATATGTTGGGTCTACCTTACCATGAGAACCTTCTTGATATACCTTCTTTACTTAAAACTTGAAAAATCCAAGTTGTATTTATAAATCTTGATACAGTAAAAAAGCATTTGGTTAAGAATTCTCCCAAAAAGGCTGATGTCTGTGTGTATATATTCCCTGTTAATAATGCAATAAATTTATTACGGTCAAACTGGGAGAAGCCTTGAACTAAGATTACAACAACATAAATATGGCATTAGAACCGGACTAGTCTAATGCTCTGTTTACTCATGTGAGAGATTTTAACCGCACAGATAATTCTCCAAAGGCTGAGAAAAATGTATCAAGCAGGTCCATGGCTGAAAAAAAATTAATGAAATCGTTTCATCAAAAATAGTACTGATTTCAACATGAAAATTAGTTCAGGTTATGAAAATTAGATTTATTCATAATAAGTAGAATTTAAAAAGAATTTAATTTATGCCTGACATGTCACTCATAATTTTTTTTTTACTTTACATGTAACCTGACCAAATCTTCACTACACTTTAAATTTGAATTTGAAGGGAAATAATACGCTCAAAGGCAGGGGAATGGTTATGGGAAATGCATTGTCTCCCCTAGATGGTTAAGGTATGTGGATGACATTTTGTGTCTTTGGCCGAATGATATGGCCCAGGACACATTTTTACCGAGCCTTTAGTAACCCAACCAAGATAATGGAATCAATAAAATTTACAGAATTTACGCTTACATTGTAACCTTTGTATAAAGCTAACATTTTAAATATGAAATTAAGCTAGAAATTTTGGAACCAAGTTGAATAATTTAGGTAGAAAAAAATAAAGAAGAAATGCTATATAAATAGTACAATAATGCACTAATATAGTATAAATTCTAGTTAATACTTAAATGTGAAAAAAATTAATATTAAATATACAGTAGTACAGAGTAACAAAATTATACTCACAGCCGAGATCTGAAGTTACACATTTGAAATGATATTACATGAAGTAGGAGGAGGAGGTGTTGATTCGCCGGAAATTCTCCCGGCCCGGGTCTATTCCAGATGGCGACCCGGCTCCGGCTCCCTGTCGTTGGAGTATCCGAGTCCTATGTCTCCCATGGGAGGAGGTACAAGTACCCCCTCATCGGTGGGACCAACTGACCCCAGGCCTAGCCACATTCCCCACCCGCACGGGGCTCGTAGGGAGAAGCTAGGCCTCTCTGGTCTGCCATCTTTCCCGCCCCAGGGAGGCTGACGGGAAGGGCAGTCTTGCGAGCTGCAGATGGTAGTAAGCTCTAGCTTTGGCACCTATCCTGCCCGAAAAGGGCTGGGCATGATGTGTCAATCCAGTGCACATGAAGTATTCTTCTTATTCTTGTTGATTCGCCGGGACTCTCCCGGCCCGGGCCTTGTCCAAGAGGTGGCCCGGCCTTGGTTTCCTTTCTCGGGAGTATCTCAGACTAACGTCTGCCATGGGAGGAGGTACTTGGGACCTCCTCATCTGTGGGACCAACGGTACCCAGGCCTAGCCACATTCCTCGCCCTCACGGGGCTCATAGGGAGAAGCTAGGCCCATCTTTGGTCTGCCATCTTCCTTGCCCAAGAGGAGCTAATGGGAAGAGCAGTCTTGTGAGCTGCAAGTGAAAGCAAGCTCTGGCTCAGGCACCTACCCTGCCCTAGAAGGGCTAGGCATGGTGTCGATGCCAACATGAAGTAAATGATTTCGAAACCTAATTAAATATTTTAATTGATAAAGTAAACAATCAGTATTGTTATGTAAATTGCTCAGTAATAAACCAGATGCAGTCTTTTGATCATATACACAAACAAATTTATTTGGGAATATTTCTGAAACATGTAGTATTGTTTCAATAGTTGAAAACTATTATACATGCCAGGTTTCCCTGTACATTTCTTCAAATGGAAATACACACCTGGTAAACTATGGTAAATTATTAAAAGTGAACAGTTGACTTGCTTTTTCATTATTATTGACCTCAGGTTTTAAATTATGTATATGTAATGACTTCAACAATCTGAGGTCCAATGAGTTAGATCACTTATTAAAGATTATAAAAATCACTGGAAACATTCGCTGCTCAGCCTTTGCGGAGTGCGGGTGTGCTTGTTTCTGGTCCCTGGCGGTGGAGTTGAGAACTGCGGAGCGATACAGACGTTTCATCAATACTGTATGTATTGAAGTGTTGCAGGGCACGATTTACCCAAGTAACGCAGATGTTCTCCTCCCGGCGATTTTGAGGGATTCTTTAGGGATATCCCTCAATGGTTCATCGAGGATATTTGTGAAGTTTGCAGTGGCCAGCGCTTATGAGCGAGTGGTTCAAAAGTTCCAGGAGCAGAGGATTGTCGTCAACAAGGGATTAGAGGTATGGCTACGAGATGTGTCCAGGTTCTACACTTGGATTAGGATTCGTAATATACCTTTTGAAGCTTTGGACGTGGATGTACAGGAGGTTTTCAGTCAATGTGACAGTCAACAGACAGTGTGCAGGTGAGCTTGGGTGCAGATAGCACAGGTTTCTGTTGCAATTTTTTAGGTTATGTTTGATGTTTTGCTGTGTATGTTTTAGTTTCTGGTTTTCAGTTGTTTGAAAACTTTTGATGGGTTTTTGTGGAGTGGGATAAAGGTGTTATGTTTTTTTGTAATGTGTTTATTATATTTATGTTAGAATTTACAATTTGTGCAGCATCTGACTATATAACATGTATATTTTCTAGAGTGTTTTTCTATGTGTGCACCACAAACGTGTATTGTGGCAGAATTTTCGGTGTAGGTGTGTGGCGTTGGGCTGTAGACATAGTGTTGTCTATGTTAGTGATAACCTGATGATAATGTATTTTCTTTTTGAGATAATGTTGTTGTGTAATCTCTTGTTATGGGGTACAGGTTTTGTTATGTGTTATAGTGAATCACCTGTTTTTTCAAGAAAAACAATTGTTATAGTATAAGTTTAAAAAAAAAAATGTTTAAGGTTCACTCTTTTTCATAATCTCTTACTGCATCTTTGTGGTGTATGTATATATGTGCTTTTGTGGTTTCGTGGTAGGCAATTAGTAGGGACTTAGCTTTTGAGGGTATGTAAACTAAGGTTTCTTATTCAGGTGTTTTTGGACCGTGAATGTATGGTTTCATTGTAGGGTTTTTTTGTTTTGTATAGAACCTTACTGGTAGGACAAGGTGTAGGATTTGTTGAACTTTTTGTATTTTTGTGTGCAGTTTGCACCTCTTCTTTTTATATATTGATAGTTATGTGTTTTTTCTGTTTGTTTTGTTTTATATGAGCTTGTTTTGTTCATGGACATATATAGTTTTGTGTTTTGTATATATATATGTTTTAAATAAAAAAAATACAATATATGAACATAGTGTTGGGAGTTTCTTTAAATTAAAAGGATGAACCAATAGTTAAGGAGTTGGTAAAAACTAATATACAAGAGATTTGAGGGTAAAGTTAAAATAATATTGCTGAAATACACTAGTATACAGATCTGACTTTCGTGCGAGTTCCGTTCCGACCGACCGGTCGAATCTCGAAATGGACGGATGTTGTAATTATGTTAGCATGATTTGAAGCACGATTATCTCGTTTTTTTATCAGCCTGCAATATTATCTTAAGTTACTAAGGGTAATTTCTATATTTACGTACATACATTTTTTTATTTTTCTAATTTATAGTGTATTTTCTCAGTCGTATGTGCGGATGGATGTAAGTCGCATAGGTCGAAATCGGGGAGGATCTGTATATACTATAATTATTTCTAGTACTAATAAATTAGCTTATAAATGTTTGTACATCTTGAAATATTACCTTGCGAAAGTAGGAAACAAAGAACTGGGCTCAGTATTATCACACTGTATCACATAACCACTTGAGCAGGCGAGGCCATGTGACATGGCACAGTAATGCTGGGTCTAAGTCATTGTTAATTGTGGTTTTGTTTCATGTTTTTTAACATGATCTCTCGTGCTCATTATACAGTAGGTGCACAAAGCTGGTGCACATACCTGCCTTTGAGTACTGGGAGTTGGTGCGCACACTAGCCTCTGTGTACCGGAATTGCACATAATGCCTTTGTGCACAGGGAGTAGGTGTACACACAGTACTCTCCGTGTACAGGGAGCTTGACTGACTTGTGTTGAACAGTGGGCGACTGAAGTAACTGGAGTTATTGTTAACGGACTACTGAACCAATTACTGAAGGCTCCATTTTACGAGAACGAGCACCACCTTCGGCTATACCATTATGAACGGCAGCTTCTCTCTCGTTTTCTAAAGGTAAAGCGACAGCCTCTCTTTCTTCAAGGATTAAGGACAGCCTCTCTTTCTTCAAGGATGAAGGACAGCCTCTCTTTCTTCAAGGGTGAAGGACAGCCTCTCTTTCTTCAAGGATGAAGGACAGCCTCTCTTTCTTCAAGGGTGAAGGACAGCCTCTCTTTCTTCAAGGATGAAGGACAGCCTCTCTTTCTTCAAGAATGAAGGACAGCCTCTCTTTCTTCAAGGATGAAGGACAGCCTCTCTTTCTTCAAGGATGAAGGACAGCCTCTCTTTCTTCAAGGATGAAGGACAGCCTCTCTTTCTTCAAGGATTAAGGACAGCCTCTCTTTCTTCAAGGATTAAGGACAGCCTCTCTTTCTTCAAGGATGAAGGACAGCCTCTCTTTCTTCAAGGATGAAGGACAGCCTCTCTTTCTTCAAGGATGAAGGACAGCCTCTCTTTCTTCAAGGATGAAGGACAGCCTCTCTTTCTTCAAGGATGAAGGACAGCCTCTCTTTCTTCAAGGATGAAGGACAGCCTCTCTTTCTTCAAGGGTGAAGGACAGCCTCTCTTTCTTCAAGGGTGGAGGACAGCCTCTCTTCTTCAGGTGAAGGACAGCCTCTCTTTCTTAAAGGGGGAGGTGGGAGGACAGCCTCTCTTTCTTCAAGGGTGAAGGACAGCCTCTCTTTCTTCAAGGATGAAGGACAGCCT
Organism: Cherax destructor; assembly: GCA_009830355.1. Classification (NCBI taxonomy): domain Eukaryota; kingdom Metazoa; phylum Arthropoda; class Malacostraca; order Decapoda; family Parastacidae; genus Cherax; species Cherax destructor. The sequence goes on from WNWK01002231.1 coordinate 63,767, forward strand.
CTCTTTCTTCAAGAATGGGGACAGCTTTCTTTCAAGGATGAAGGACAGCCTCTCTTTCTTCAAGGGTGAAGGACAGCCTCTCTTTCTTCAAGGGTGAGGACAGCCTCTTCTCAGGGTGAAGGACAGCCTCTCTTTCTTCAAGGGTGAAGGACAGCCTCTCTTTCTTCAAGGGTGAAGGACAGCCTCTCTTTCTTCAAGGGTGAAGGACAGCCTCTCTTTCTTCAAGGGTGAAGGACAGCCTCTCTTTCTTCAAGGGTGAAGGACAGCCTCTCTTTCTTCAAGGGTGAAGGACAGCCTCTCTTTCTTCAAGGGTGAAGGACAGCCTCTCTTTCTTCAAGGGTGAAGGACAGCCTCTCTTTCTTCAAGGGTCAAGGACAGCCTCTCTTTCTTCAAGGGTCAAGGACAGCCTCTATTTCTTCAAGGGTCAAGGACAGCCTCTCTTTCTTCAAGGGTCAAGGACAGCCTCTCTTTCTTCAAGGGTGGAGGACAGCCTCTATTTTAGAGTGAAAGGGAGCTTCTGTGTTTAGTGTGAACGGGAACCTCTGTTTCATTATAAGCGAGAGATTCTTTGTCCAGGATTAACGGGACCTTCTGGTTTTCCATTGTTAACGAAAGCTTCTGTTATCCCAGTGAAACTTGGATTTTGGTTATCTGAATGTGAGCAAGAGCAACGTTTTTCCGTTACGAACGAGAACCATTGTTATTGCAGTATGAACGGAACTCGTTATTTCAGTAAGAGCAGGAGTCTCTGTTATTTCAGTATGAACGAGAACCGCTGTTACCCCAGTGTCAGGTTAGTGGGACTAACATGCTGCATGATAGTACAGGTGTGGGTGAAGGTATCAACAGTGGTACTACACCTGCTGCATGAGATTACAGGTGTGGGTGAAGGTATCAACAGTGGTACTACACCTGCTGCATGAGTATAGCTGTGGGTGAAGGTATCACAGTGGTACTACACCTGCTGCATGAGAGTACAGGTTTGGGTGAAGGTATCAACAGTGGTACTTCACCTGCTGCATGAGAGTACAGGTTTGGGTGAAGGTATCAACAGTGGTACTTCACCTGCTGCATGAGAGTACAGGTTTGGGTGAAGGTATCAACAGTGGTACTACACCTGCTGCATGAGAGTATAGTTGTGGGTGAAGGAATCAACAGTGGTACTACATCTAAGTGATAGTACAGCTGTGGGTGAAGGTTTCAACAGTGGTACTTCACATACCTATATAATATATAATTACTGAGGCAAGAAACTGTACTTGAGTTAATTAATGGTTTGAATCGTAGCTGGAAAGAAAGATATTTAACATACAGACAGGTTGAGAACATGGTAGCCATAGAGGCAGAGACAGGTGTCAGTGGATGGTTCACATATTTATTGCCAGCACAGTTATGAGGTTGGCTGTACAGTTCATGTACACTACACGTTAAGCTCAGAGATACGGTACATAGTAATCTTTATAATTTATGCTATCTGTGTATTTAAATCAATACTTATCTGTATACGTGCAGCATGCATATCAGATTATGACTGTCATACTAGACTATCATGTTGTTTTTATCTTCTACAGGTAGGTGTGATGTTAGCAGTTTCGTGCAGCAAGTGTGCATCTCGAGGTAGTGTGTGCCTAATGCCATATCTTCATATTATTCTGTTACCTCCATTTTTTGGCTTAGTAATAATATATTCAACGTATTATATTAAGTTGATAATGGTGGTTTTGTATGGTGATATCTAGTAGTGCTGTCCAGTCATTGTTTACACGAATCACAGTCTACTAGAAGTGCTCGTTTTTTATTTCTAGTAGATGGTGTCTGATGATTGCTTTCACCGTCTCATTGCTCAGGTTGACGCACGCTTCTCCACGTGTAATGTGCAACCTTAATTTTGCTATTCACAATTAACCCACAATTTTGGAGAAAAATCCTTTTCATGAAGGCTTGGCTTCGTCGGCGCCTTTTTGCACACACATCTTGGCAGAAATAGTTTTTCACGTGTGTGTGAACACACGACAGCACTAAAGTCTTTCGCATTTTTTTTTCACTGTGGTATTTGTTCATGTTTATGCATATATATATATATATATATATATATATATATATATCATATATAATTGTCTATTATATGTTTTAATAATTAAATAAAGCATATTGTAACCAGACATGGTACATGCTTGCATATTAATGTTACACTAAACTAGGGCTAATTAACATTATTACAACCATCTGTTACACAACCTTATTAATTAGCAGTAATGATAATTGTGATGAATTATGAAGAACGTTCAGAACAAATATACAGAGAATTAAATGAAGCAGTAAAGTAGTTGAGTGTTCTCGAGATTTGACCAGGATGTTAATATTAATGTTAAGTGATCTGAAGATCAGCCACTCAACACCTTACACACACCAGCACTGAGACCCATCACTCAGACACTTACACACCCAGCACTGAGACCAGCATCAACACTTACACACCAGCACTGAGACCATCCTCAACACCTTACACACCAGCACTGAGACCCATCACTCAACACCTTACACACACCAGCACTGAGACCCATCACTCAACACCTTACACACACCAACACTGAGACCCATCACTCAACACCTTACACACACCAGCACTGAGACCCATCACTCAACACCTTACACACACCAGCACTGAGACCCATCACTCAACACCTTACACACACCAGCACTGAGACCCATCACTCAACACAACATTGCACACACCAGCACTGAGACCCATCACTCAACACAACATTGCACACACCAACACTGAGACCCATCACTCAACACAACATTGCACACACCAACACTGAGACCCATCACTCAACACAACATTGCACACACCAACACTGAGACCCATCACTCAACACAACATTGCACACACCAACACTGAGACCCATCACTCAACACAACATTGCACACACCAACACTGAGAGGCAGATTAAAATTCCCACACAACCTTTTTGGAGAATATTAGAAATCTAATTTCATTCCCGTTCGAAGATAATTGTGGAAGTATGTTTTTTTTCTCTCTCTCTCTATCTATCTATCTATCTATCTATCTATCTATCTATCTATCTATCTATCTATCTATCTATCTATATCTCTCTCTCTCTCTCTATCTCTCTCTCTCTCTCTCTATATCTCTCTCTCTCTATATCTCTCTCTCTCTCTCTCTCTCTCTCTCTCTCTCTCTCTCTCTCTCTCTCTCTCTCTCTCTCTCTCTCTTTACACAAGAGTTTTACCGGGCTAGGTTAAGGGTCCTAACTTTATTTGCAAGCTAAGAGCTAAAAACTCTTTATTGTTTTGAGAAATATAAATATTAAGCAGGATGAAGTTGGAGCCCTTTTTGGGTGAAACAAATTCATTTGGTTAACTAACTATATTTCGTTGATGTCTTTATGTTGGACGAATATGTTCCAGACTCGAGCCATCCTAGGAATAAATGATCTCAAATGAAGTGATGTTCTGTAGAAGGGTACAACCAGAATGAAGTTGCTATTTGCTGCCCGTCTTGAGTAGAAGCTCACTTCTCGCTGTCCTCGGAGTTGAGCCAAGTGTGGTACTTTGACAGTATTGGCCTTGTACATAACGGTATGGCCACCCACATCCCTTCTGTGTTGAAAGCTTTGGTGAAATCACAGATCTATCCAGGCTGGGTCCAGGTCAAGTCGTCTTGACCTGTTCTCTATCCTGTCAACTCACATATGAGGGGAAGGGGTCCAAAAAAGTGGAGCATACTCAAGGTGTGAGCGTACTTGTGCCTCGTACAGAATTCTGCAACCTCTACTGCCAAGCAGATGTGAGATACGTCTGAGTGGTGTAAGATTCCTGGCCGCTTTGTTTGCAAGATTTACAATGTGGTTATTCAGTCGGTTTGGAGTCAAATTTCACCCAAGTTATCAACTTCATTCCCGGGTACCAGCACTCTCCCATTTATTCTACCACTGCTTCAGCATTACCATAATTTTTGCCTAGAGACCATCATCATTCGTGTTTTCTCAGGAGCAAATGTGACCTGCAATCGTTGTTTCAGGCTGGTATAACTCTAAGCTGGTAATTGATATAACGTAGGGCACCTGGCATTTCCTTTCTTGAATAAGTAAATGCCAGAGTACAGTCGTCTGCATATGTATGGAATTCTGGGATGAGATAAAAGTCATTGAAGTAGACATTACATAACAATGGCCCAAGCACACTTCCCTGTAGAACACTTGCATCAATACAGTCTCTTGTTGCCTCTGTCCCATTGAGAACTACACTTAGAGATCTACCTTGAAAGTAATCACCGAGGAGGCATAGTGCAGAGCCGGCGACTCCTAGTGTGTGAAGTTTTGCCAAGAGTTCCTGAAGCCATACTCGGTCGAAAGCACCAGCAATATCCAGTGCTACTACATTGCTTATTTTGGATTTATCCAGTGACTGATGCTACATAGTGGAGAGGTTTAACAGAAGATCAGCAGCAGTGACCTTTTCTGAAGCCATATTGACGGTCACAAAGAATCGAGTGGTAGTCGATATTGTCCCAAGAATCTTGCCAGTGATTGACACGAGTGACACCAGTCTGTAGTTTCTGATTTTTGCTCTGCTTTTCTTTTTGTGAACAGGGACAACATTTGCCTCTTTCCATAGAGAAGGTTATTTACACTGTACTAGCAAAGGAGGTTTCCTTGCTGGACCAGGAACTTGCATCTTGGCAGCAAAGTGTTAGGCAAAGAGGTCAGCTTTCTCCTCACTTCTATTAGAGACGGTCCCATCCTGCCGATTAGAGGTGGAATAACCTTATCGGTTATTCACCTTGTCAGTTTCTCTCAACACCTTTTTCCTCTTATTTCATTTTCTATCACCAGTGCTATATAGTGATCTTTACTGATGGGTCAAAGAACGAGGGTGATGCTGGCTTTGATGTGATCACCGGTAAGTACTCTTATTTGTCAACAGCTTCCCTGGGTTCCCTGTGCTCACTGTGGAGCGCCACGCAATCCTCGCTGCTCTTGTCCTGATAACTTGCTTGGTTGCTTCTCAGTTTAATGTGTAACTCGGATTCACAATGTGCTCTGTCTGCCCTGGACTGATATGCTTCTGTCCACCCTGTGGTCCGAAAGATTCAGGACTAGTTTGCTCGTCTCCATACCAGGTAAGAGGATGTGGAGTTCTGTTGGTGCCCGGGACATGTTGGTACAATGTACCGCGAAATGAACTGGCTTATGCCGAGATAAACGTTGTTATAGCGAGTCCACTCTACGGTAGACTTGCCGTACAGCGACTTCATGGGCCATGTCCACAGATATGTCCTTGGGAAGTGGCAAACCCGGTAGGCCTTCAGATTACAACCAACTTTCACAAGGTTGAATAGGACCGAGTGTATTTGATCCTCCTTATTCAACATAAATAGTCACTGAGACAGATCATTGTTTCATGAAGATCAGACGCACACATTGTCACCCCCAGCCCATCTGTTCGCTGGCTCTGCCCATCTGTGTAGCCTGTGGTATATTACTGACACACTTTAACAATTTGCCCATGGCTTAAGCCTTTCTGCCTTTATCATGGACTTTGTAATTACCAGCGTGCCTGTAGGGGCCTCGGGGAACTTTTAGGGAAGTCTTTTAACAATCTTATAATGGGGTTTATACATAATGCTGCTAATTTAAACTTAGTATGATAATATTGAAATGTATTGTGCATTTTATTTATGTTTTTAACTTTTTTTTTTTTTTTTTTTTTTTTTTGTTTTTTAATTGGTACGATCACTGAGTGACGTATATGATCCAAGTGCTCTGTAAATGTCACTACTATTACTACTACTACTGCTATTACTACTACTACTACTACTGCTGCTGCTACTACTACTACTACAACCACTGCTTTTTATTACCAACTTTTATGTAGTCCATGATTGTTCTCCCTTTCCCTCTCCATAGCCTCCTTCACCATCCCTCCCCTCCACATATCTTACTTTCCCCTCCCTCTCCCTCCCACATATCTTACTTCCTCCCCTCCCTCCCCTCCACATATCTTACTTTCCCCTCCCTCCCTCCCTCACATATCTTACTTTCCCTCCCTCCCTCCACATATCTTACTTTCCCCTCCCTCTCCTCCACATATCTTACTTTCCCCTCCCTCTCCTCCACATATCTTACTTTCCCCTCCCTCTCCTCCACATATCTTACTTTCCCCTCCCTCTCCTCCACATATCTTACTTTCCCCTCCCTCTCCTCCACATATCTTACTTTCCCCTCCCTCTCCTCCACATATCTTACTTTCCCCTCCCTCTCCACCACATATCTTACTTTCCCCTCCCTCTCCATCCACATATCTTACTTTCCCCTCCTCTCCTCCACATATCTTACTTTCCCCTCCCTCTCCTCCACATATCTTACTTTCCCCTCCCTCTCCCCACATATCTTACTTTCCCTCCCTCTCCTCCACATATCTTACTTTCCCTCCCTCTCCTCCACATATCTTACTTTCCCCTCCCTCTCCTCCACATATCTTACTTTCCCTCCCTCTCCACCACATATCTTACTTTCCCCTCCTCTCCACCACATATCTTACTTTCCCCTCCCTCTCCCCACATATCTTACTTTCCCTCCCTCTCACCACATATCTTACTTTCCCTCTCCTCTCCTCCACATATCTTACTTTCCCTCCCCCTCCTCCACATATCTTACTTTCCCTCCCTCTCCCCACATATCTTACTTTCCCTCCCTCTCCACCACATATCTTACTTTCCCCTCCCTCTCCACCACATATCTTACTTTCCCCTCCCTCTCCTCCACATATCTTACTTTCCCCTCCCTCTCCTCCACATATCTTACTTTCCCCTCCCTCTCCTCCACATATCTTACTTTCCCTCCCTCTCCCCACATATCTTACTTTCCCCTCCCTCTCCCCACATATCTTACTTTCCCCTCCCTCTCCCCACATATCTTACTTTCCCTCCCTCTCCCCCACATATCTTACTTTCCCCTCCCTCTCCTCCACATATCTTACTTTCCCTCCCTCTCCACCACATATCTTACTTTCCCCTCCCTCTCCTCACATATCTTACTTTCCCTCCCTCTCCTCCACATATCTTACTTTCCCTCCCTCTCCACCACATATCTTACTTTCCCCTCCCTCTCCACCACATATCTTACTTTCCCCTCCCTCTCCACCACATATCTTACTTTCCCCTCCCTCTCCACCACATATCTTACTTTCCCCTCCCTCTCCACCACATATCTTACTTTCCCCTCCCTCTCCACCACATATCTTACTTTCCCCTCCTCTCCACCACATATCTTACTTTCCCCTCCCTCTCCACCACATATCTTACTTTCCCCTCCCTCTCCACCACATATCTTACTTTCCCTCCCTCTCCACCACATATCTTACTTTCCCTCCCTCTCCACCACATATCTTACTTTCCCTCCCTCTCCACCACATATCTTACTTTCCCTCCCTCTCCACCACATATCTTACTTTCCCTCCCTCTCCACCACATATCTTACTTTCCTCCCTCTCCACCACATATCTTACTTTCCCCTCCCTCTCCTCCACATATCTTACTTTCCCCTCCCTCTCCACCACATATCCTCCTTTCTCCTCCCAACCCTCTACATATCTTCCTTTCCCTTACCTCTCCTCATATATCCTATTTCTCCCTCCCTCCCTCCCATGTCCTCTTTCCCCCTCCCTCCATATCCTTCTCCCTCCCCTTCACATATACTCCTTCCCCTCCCTCCTCTACCCCCCAGCATCAGTGTGACCTAGGGTATATACCCTGTGGGAAGCATCTCTCAGCCTCTCTCTCTTTCCTCTCATCTTTCATCTCCAAGCATCCAGGTCTTTCCGTCTCTTCCCTTCCTGGTGTTCCTCTCATTATCCCTTCAGTTATCCAATTCCCTCGGTTTCCCTTCCTAATCCTGTATCTTTCTCACCCATTGCTTGTCCTCTCCTTGTTCACTTCTCTCTACCTTTCTTTCTACCCATCATCATCAGTACCTCCGCCATTCTTCCAGGTTTCACATCTCTGCCGTCACTTCGCTCTTTAGCCTTTCATTCTTTCTCTCTTCCATCGTTCCTTCCTTACTCTTCTCTTCCTCTCACCACTCTCCTCCCCTCATCACACTCTTTCTCTCACAAGTCCTTACCATCACCACTTGTCTTCACCTCTATTCTACCAACACTACTTGCCCTCTCCTCTATTCTCCCCTCACCACTTGCCCTCTCCTCTATTCTCCCCTCACCACTTGCCCTCTCCTCTATTCTCCCCTCGCTGCTTGCCCTCTCCTCTATTCTCCCCTCACCACTTGTCCTCTCCTCTATTCTCTCCTCGCTGCTTGCCCTCTCCTCTATTCTCCCCTCACCACTTGCCCTCTCCTCTATTCTCTCCTCGCTGCTTGCCCTCTCCTCTATTCTCCCCTCACCACTTGCCCTCTCCTCTATTCTCCCCTCGCTGCTTGCCCTCTCCTCTATTCTCCCCTCACCACTTGCCCTCTCCTCTATTCTCACCTCGCTGCTTGCCCTCTCCTTTATTCTCCCCTCACCACTTGCCCTCTCCTTTATTCTCCCCTCACCACTTTCCTGTATTCTGACCTCACTTCTTCCCTCCGATCACCACCATCCCATACTCTCTTCCTCTCCTTCCTTGCCCCTCCCGCCGATCTTCACTTCCCTCTCCTCTCCTTCCATCCCCTCCCCCAGTCACTTCCCCGATGGACTCGTTATGAACGTGTTTTCCCCACTTTTGTCCGACTTGGCATCTTAAGTTGGGAAATAATTAGTCTGCTTTGTGTCCTCTGTTTGTGGTGTAATGTTGGTGAGTGTGTTGTGGTGTAGTGTTGGTGAGTGTGGTGTAGTGTTGGTGAGTGTGTTGTGGTGTAGTGTTGGTGAGTGTGTTGTGGTGTAGTGTTGGTGAGTGTGTTGTGGTGTAGTGTTGGTGAGTGTGTTGTGGTGTAGTGTTGGTGAGTGTGTTGTGGTGTAGTGTTGGTGAGTGTGTTGTGGTGTAGTGTTGGTGAGTGTGTTGTGGTGTAGTGTTGGTGAGTGTGTTGTAGTGTTGGTGAGTGTGTTGTAGTGTTGGTGAGTGTGTTGTGGTGTTGGTGAGTGTGTTGTGGTGTGTGTTAGTGAGTGTTGTGGTGTAGTGTTGGTGAGTGTGTTGTGGTGTAGTGTTGGTGAGTGTGTTGTGGTGTAGTGTTGGTGAGTGTGTTGTGGTGTAGTGTTGGTGAGTGTGTTGTGGTGTAGTGTTGGTGAGTGTGTTGTGGTGTAGTGTTGGTGAGTGTGTTGTGGTGTAGTGTTGGTGAGTGTGTTGTGGTGTAGTGTTGGTGAGTGTGTTGTGGTGTAGTGTTGGTGAGTGTGTTGTGGTGTAGTGTTGGTGAGTGTGTTGTGGTGTAGTGTTGGTGAGTGTGTTGTGGTGTAGTGTTGGTGAGTGTGTTGTGGTGTAGTGTTGGTGAGTGTGGTGTAGTGTTGGTGAGTGTGTTGTGGTGTAGTGTTGGTGAGTGTGTTGTGGTGGGAGTGTTGGTGTGTTGTGGTGTAGTGTTGGTGAGTGTGTTGTGGTGTAGTGTTGGTGAGTGTGTTTTGGTGTAGTGTTGGTGAGTGTGTTGTGGTGTAGTGTTGGTGAGTGTGTTGTAGGTGGGGAGTGTGTGTAGTAGTGTGTTGTGGTGTAGTGTTGGTGAGGGGTTGTGGTGTAGTGTTGGTGAGTGTGTTGTGGTGTAGTGTTGGTGAGTGTTGTGGTGTAGTGTTGGTGAGTGTTGTGTTGTAGTGTTGGTGAGTGTGTTGTGGTGTAGAGTCGGTGTGTGTGTAGTGTTGGTGAGTGTGTGTGTAGTGTGGTGAGGTGTTGTGTAGTGTTGGTGAGTGTGTTGTGGTGTAGTGTTGGTGAGTGGGGTTGTGGTGTAGTGTTGAGTGAGTGTGTTGTGGTGTAGTGTTGGTGATGTGTTGTGGTGTAGTTGGTGAGTGTGTTGTGGTGTAGTGTTGGTGATGTTGTGGTGTAGTGTTGGTGAATGTGTTGTGGTGTAGTGTTGGTGAATGTGTTGTGGTGTAGTGTTGGTGAATGTGTTGTGTGTAGTGTTGGTGAATGTGTTGTGGTGTAGTGTTGGTGAATGTGTTGTGTGTAGTGTTGGTGAATGTGTTGTGGTGTAGTGTTAGTGAAGTGTGTGGTGTATGTTGGTGTGTTGTGGTGTAGGTTATGTGTTTGGTGTAGTGTTGTGAATGTGTTGGTGTAGTGTTGTAGTGTTGTGGTGTATTGGTGAATGTGTGTAGTGTTGGTGAATGTGTGTTGTTGGTGAATGTGTTGTGTGTAGTGTGGTGTGTTTTGGTGTAGTGTTGGTGAATGTGTGTGTGTAGTGGATGTGTGAATGTGTTGTGTGTGTGTTTGTGAATGTGTTGTGTGTGGTGTTTGTGAATGTGGTGTGGTGTAGTGTTGGTGAATGTGTTGTTGTGTGGTGTTGGTGAATGTGTTGTGGTGTAGTGTTGGTGAATGTGTTGTGGTGTAGTGTTTGTGAATGTGGTGTTGTGTGGTGTTGGTGAATGTGTTGTGGTGTTGGTGAATGTGTTGTGTGTAGTGTTTGTGAACGTGTTGTGTGTAGTGTTGGTGAATGTGTTGTGTGTAGGTTTGTGAATGTGTTTGTGTGGTGTTGGTGAATGTGTTGTGGTGTTGGTGAATGTGTTGTGGTGTAGTGTTTGTGAATGTGTTGTTGTGTGGTTTTGTGAATGTGTTGTGGTGTTTGTGAATGTGTTGTGGTGTGTGTTGGTGAAGTGTTGTGGTGTAGTGTTTGTGAATGTGTGTTGTGTGGTGTTGTGAATGTGGTGTGTAGTGTTGGTGAATGTGTTGTGGTGTGTATGTGGTGTGTGTTGTGTGAGTGTTGGTGAAGTGTTGTGTGAATGTGTTGTGGTGTATGTTGTAATGTCGTGTTGTGTAGTGTTGTGAACTTTGAGAGTAGGCTTATACCGGGGGGGGTCAACCCCCGCGGTCCGGTCTGTGACCAGGCCTCGTGATGGAGCATGGTCTTATCAACCAGGCTATTACTGCTGGCCGCACGTAAACCGACGTACGAACCACAGCCGGGCTGATCAGGTCCTGACTTTAGGTACCTCTCCAGCGCCTTCTTGAAGACAGCCAGGGGTCTATTGGTAATCCCCCTTATGAATGGTGGAAGGCAGTTGAACAATCTTGGGCTCCTGAAATTTATTGTGTTGTCTCTTAATGTACACGTGGTGCACCTGCTTTTCATTGGGGAAATGTTGCATCTCCTGCCGAGTCTTTTGCTTTCGTAGGGAGTGATTTTCGTTTGAGGGACGTGCAGCAGACGAAGGCAATATCACTGGTAGCGGGATTCCTCAGTGGAAGTAGGTCATACCCATCCTTGCGTATGACAGTGCCTTCGTCTGTTGCACGTCCCTCACCTGACGCCAGTACATAAGCACCAATCTTCATGCCTGTGCTTCAGATTCGTCAAGACTGCGATATTTTTCAACTTTAATTACCTCGTCTTTTGTATATAGTTCTACAGTTTTTCTATTACGTCTTTTAATTTGTATTTATAAAGCCAGGGGATGGCGAAACGTCTACAAATAATGATATCCAGATTGCACTTGGATCTAATTATTCATCTTGTCGGTATTGTATACCATTAATGTATAAGATGTAGTGTTGTTGAGAGAGTGAGAAAGAGACAGATAAAGAGAGAGATCAACAAGGCTGTGATGGATATATGGGGCATCGGGCCTCCAGCACAACAACCTGGTTGACCAGGCGAGCACCAGACGATCCTGGCTCATGTCCGGGCTCCGAGAGTAGTGAAACTCGAACACAGGTGTAGTCTAGTGGCCTGCACACCTGGCTGTAGCACGATAACCAAGGTAGGAACGAGCAAAAAGGCGACAGAGTAAATTATATTTCCTTCAACAAACAGCAAGCAAGTATGTACAATATATTTACCAACACTCTTATATGGGTGTGAAGCTTGGGTTGTAAATGCTGCAGCCAGGAGGTGGCTGGAGGCAGTGGAGATGTCCTGTCTAAGGGCAATGTGTGGTGTAAATATTATGCAGAGAATTCGGAGTGTGGAAATTAGGAGAAGGTGTGGAGTTACTAAAAGTATTAGTCAGAGGACTGAGTTGGGGAACAAAAATGGAACAAAGTAGAATGACTTGGAGAGCGTATAAATCTGTAGGGAAAGGAAGGCGGGGTAGGGGTCGTCCTCGTAAAGGTTGGAGGGAGGGAGTAAAGGAGGTTTTGTGGGTGTGGGGCTTGGACTTCCAGCAAGCATGCGTGAGCGTGTTACATAGGAGTGAATGGAGAAGAATGGTTTTTGGGACCTGACGAGCTGTTGGAGTGTGAGCAGGGTAATACGTATTTTGTTAAGGGATTCAAGGAAACCGGTTAGCCGGATTTGAATCCTGGAAATGGGAAGTACAATGCCTGCACTTTAAAGGAGGAGTTTGGGATATTGGCAGTTTGGAGGGACTTCTAAACTGTTGTATCTGAGCACCTCTGCAAAGACATTGATTGTGTATGAGTGAGGTGAAAGTGTTGAATGATGAAAGTATTTTCTTTCTTTTTTGGTTTTTCTTTCTTTTTGGGTCACCCTGCCTCGGTGGGAAACGGCCGATGTGTATATATATATATATATATATATAGAGAGAGAGAGAGAGAATATGTACAATATGGCAAATGCAAACAATAAACACGTGAGAAGCATTGCGACCAGACTTGGAGGTAAGTCTGCAAAGGTTGATTCACGAGTGTACCACATCGCTTCACAACTTTGGTGGGCTTCATTGTTACTGGCTGGTTGAACCAAGGTGCTAGCATAACGGGGGAAAAGGGGACCACTACTCAGTTATTATCTTAGCTCCTGGTTCGCTGGTCGGGTGACCATGCCTATATGGGTGCGTGGGTTATTACCATTTTGTCCTAGGCACATGTCGATTAGACACTAGGCCTGGTGTATATGCGTGCGTGCGTGTTTGCGTGTGTGTGTGTGTGCGCGCGCGTGTGTGTGGGCGCGCGTGTGTGCGTGTGTTTGCGTGTGCGTGTGTGTGCGCGTGTGTGTGCATGCGTGCGGGTGTGCGCGCTTGTGTGCATGTGCGCGCGGGTACATGCACGTACCAACACTACACCACCAAATATACTCACCAACACTACAACAACAATACACTCACCAACACTACAACACCACACTCACCAACACTACAACACCACACTCACCAACACTACAACACCACACTCACCAACACTACAGCACCACACTCACCAACACTACAACACCACACTCACCAGCACTACAACACCACACTCACCAACACTACAACACCTATACACTCACCAACACTACAACACCTATACACTCACCAACACTACAACACCTATACACTCACCAACACTACAACACCTATACACTCACCAACAGTACACTCACCAACACTACAACACCAATACACTCACCAACACTACAACACCAATACTCACCAACACTACAACACCACACTCACCAACACTACAACACCACACGCACCAACACTACAACACCACACTCACCAACACTACAACACCACACTCACCAACACTACAACAGTACACTCACCAACACTACAACACCAATACACTCACCAACACTACAACACCAATGCTCTCACCAAAACTACAACAGCAATATCTCACCAACACTACAACATCAATACTCTCACCAACACTACAACACCAATACACTCACCAACACTACAACAGCAATACTCTCACCAACACTACAACAGCAATACTCTCACCAACACTACAACACCAATACACTCACCAACACTACAACAGCAATACTCTCACCAACACTACAACACCAATACACTCACCAACACTACAACACCAATACACTCACCAACACTACAACACCAATACACTCACCAACACTACAACACCAATACACTCACCAACACTACAACACTAATACACTCACCAGCACTACAACACTAATACACTCACCAGCACTACAAATCCAATACACACACCAACACTACAACACCAATACACACACCAACACTACAACACCAGTACACTCACCAACACTACAACACCAGTACACTCACCAACACTACAACACCAGTACACTCACCAGGATATTGCAAGAAACCCAAAATATTTCTACTCCTATGCAAAATCCAAGCTAAGAACTACCTGTAGAATTGGACCATTATTGAGAGGAGATTCGTATACGGACGATGAACAGGAAATGAGTGAAATTCTAAAAGAACAGTATGAGTCAGTGTTCAGCAACCCACTAAATGACAGCAAGGTAGAAAATGCAGAAATATTTTTCACTCCAGCAGAAGGCCGCGCAGACCACCTAACCGACATTAGTACAAATCCCATAGATTTCGAAAAAGAAATGGACAACATGCCCACTCACTCAGCACCTGGACCAGATTCATGGAATGCTTTATTTATAAAGCAGTGCAAAGTACCATTAGCAAGAGCCCTTAGTATTCTGTGGAGAAAGAGCTTAGATCTAGGTGAAATTCCAGAGGCCTTAAAGAGTGCAGACATAGCTCCTTTGCATAAGGGAGGTAGTAGAGCACTAGCTAAAAATTACAGACCAGTAGCCCTCACTTCTCACATCATAAAAATCTTTGAAAGAGTGATGAGACGGCAGATTACAAAGTTCATGGACCAGCACAACCAACATAACCCGAACCAACATGGCTTTAGAGCGGGTCGATCATGCCTGTCACAGCTGCTGAACCATTATGACAGAATTACGGAGGCATTGGAGGACGACCAAAACGCAGATGTGATTTACACAGATTTTGCAAAGGCGTTTGACAAATGCGATCATGGAGTGATAGCGCACAAACTGAGGGCCATAGGCATTACGGGAAAGGTAGGCAGATGGATTTTTGAGTTCCTAACACAAAGAACACAAAAAATAGTAGTGAACAGGGCAAGATCCAGCATCAGCGAGGTCAAAAGCTCAGTGCCCCAAGGCACTGTCCTGGCACCTCTGCTGTTTCTCATCCTCATAGCAGACATAGATAAAAACACCCAGCACACTTTTGTATCATCATTTGCAGATGACACTAAAATAAGCATGAAAGTCACTACGGTAGAGGACACTGAAAAATTACAGGAGGACATAAGCAGGGTCTTCCAATGGGCAGTGGAGAACAACATGACGTTCAATGGTGATAAGTTTCAGCTGCTTAGGTATGAAAAAATGAAGAACTCAAAAGGAACACTATATACAAAACGCAAGAGGGTCACCACATAGAACGAAAGGAACACGTAAAGGACTTGGGAATAATTATGTCTGCTGATCTGTCGTTTAAAGACCATAACAAGACAAAGATCACAACAGCCAGGAAGATGACGGGGTGGGTATTGAGAACTTTCAAAACAAGGGAAATAATGCCGATGGTGACACTATTCAAATCGCTAGTGCTCCCTCACTTAGAATACTGCTCAGTGCTGACGGCCCCGTTCAGGGCAGGAGAAATAGCAGAGCTGGAACAAATCCAGAGATCGTTTACGGCTCACATTGAGCCATTGAAACATCTAAATTATTGGGAACGCCTTCAAGTCTTGAACATGTACTCATTGGAGCGGAGGAGAGAGAGATACATGATAATATATACATGGAAAGTACTTGAAGGCCTGGTCCCAAATCTGCACACTGCCATAACAACATACTGGAGTGAGAGATATGGGAGAAAGTGTAAAATAAACCCAGTGAGGAGCAGGGGTGCGGTGGGGACAATACGGGAGCACTGTATTAACATCCGGGGTCCCAGACTATTCAACATCTTACCAGAAGATATCCGAAACACGGCTGGAACCAGTGTAGAAGCCTTCAAGAGGAAACTGGACAAATATCTTCACCAGGTGCCAGATCAACCAGGCTGTGATGGATATGTGGGGCAGCGGGCCTCCAGCAGCAACAGCCTGGTTGACCATTCAAGCACCAGACGAGCCTGGCCCATGGCCGGGCTCAGAGAGTAGATACTCTCGAAACTCTTCAAAGGTATATCAAAGGTAAAGGTACCAACACTACAACACCAGTACACTCACCAACACTACAACAATACACACACAGCACTACAACACCAATACACACACCAACACTACAACACCACACACACCAACACAACAACACCACTACACACACCAACACAACAACACCACTACACACACCAACACTACAACACCAGTACACTCACCAACACTACAACACCAATGCACTCACCAACACTACAACACCAATACACTCACCAACACTACCACACCAATACACTCACCAACACTACAACACCAATACACACACCAACACTACAACACCAATACACTCGCCAACACTACATTCTTTATGATACATTATGCATCTCTGTCCATTGTGAACAAAGTCTTCTCCACAGATCTTCACTTGCACAAAGTTTAGCTCTAAGCAGAGCTTTATCAAGTCTGCTTAAAGATATTTAACACAATTGTTGGCGTCCTTCTTGCGTGTCTCTCCAGATGTTTGTGTCTTGCGTGTCTCTCCAGATGTTTGTGTCTTGCGTGTGTCTCCAGATGTTTGTGTCTTACGTGTCTCTCCAGATGTTTGTGTCTTGCGTCTCTCTCCAGATGTTTGTCTTGCGTCTCTCTCCAGATGTTTGTGTCTTGCGTCTCTCTCCAGATGTTTGTGTCTTGCGTCTCTCTCCAGATGTTTGTGTCTTGCGTGTCTCTCCAGATGTTTGTGTCTTACGTGTCTATCCATATGTTTGTCGTGTCAAGTCTTCCATCCTCCTCTTAAATAATTTTCACTGCTCTTCCATAGTGGAGTTTTTTGTATATCTTAATTTTGAAAAAAAAAAAAAGATATTTAAACTCAAGTAGGTTTGTTAGGTAAAAGGAAACGTGTAACTAATGCGACATTTTTATTGTGGCAACGTTTCGCTCTCCAGGAGCTATGTCGAGCCTTTACAAACAATATAAGGACATAGAGGGTATATATTGGTCTTACATTTGATATATACCTTTGTTGAGTTTCGAGAGTCTTACTACTCTCGGAGCCCGGCCATGGGCCCGGCTCTTGAGGTGCAAGGCATAATGTAATCGTTGTGGGTAGTAGTAGTACTAGTAGTAGTAGTTGTAGTAGAAATTGTAGTAGTAGTAGCAGCAGCAGCTATGTGATGGAGGGGGTTGTTGTTTTGAGGATAATTCTTCAGAGATGATGAAGCTGCCTTTATTCTGTTTGTGTTAGAAATAAAGTAATCAGTCCTTCAGCTGAGAGACTGATTACCTCTGTTCTATACCATTATTTTTTGTATTGGACTGATGAAGCCACTGTGTGGCGAAACGTTTCCTCAATAAAGACACCCAAGTGTTCCACATGTGTCTAATTTACCAACTTGTCGGTTCTGTGAACTATTTATCTACCTTTTATGTTGAGAGTCACAGGTCCTAGACCGTCAGCGTTGAGAGTCACAGGTCCCAGACCGTCAGCGTTGAGAGTCACAGGTCCCAGACCGTCAACGTTGAGAGTCACAGGTCTCAGACCATCAACGTTGAGAGTCACAGGTCCCAGACCATCAACGTTGAGAGTCACAGGTCCCAGACCATCAACGTTGAGAGTCACAGGTCCCAGACCATCAACGTTGAGAGTCACAGGTCCCAGACCATCAACGTTGAGAGTCACAGGTCCCAGACCGTCAGCGTTGAGAGTCACAGGTCCCAGACCGTCAGCGTTGAGAGTCACAGTTCCCAGACCGTCAGCGTTGAGAGTCACAGGTCCCAGACCGTCAGCGTTGAGAGTCACAAGTCCCAGACCATCAACGTTGAAAGTCCCAGACCATCCACGTTGAGATTCTCAGACCGTCAGCGTTGAGTCACAGGTCCCAGACCATCAACGTTGAGAGTCACACGTCCCAGACCATCAACGTTGAGAGTCCCAGACCGTCAACGTTGAGACTCACAGGTCCCACACCATTAACGTTGAGAGTCACAGGTCCCAGACCGTCAGGGTTGAGTCACAGGTTCCGGACCATCAACGTTGAGTCACAGGTTCCGGACCATCAACGTTGAGTCACAGGTTCCGGACCATCAACGTTGAGTCACAGGTTCCGGACCATCAACGTTGAGTCACAGGTTCCGGACCATCAACGTTGAGTCACAGGTTCCGGACCATCAACGTTGAGTCACAGGTTCCGGACCATCAACGTTGAGTCACAGGTTCGGACCATCAACGTTGAGTCACAGGTTCCGGACCATCAACGTTGAGTCAGGTTCCGGACCATCAACGTTGAGTCACAGGTCCCGGACCATCAACGTTGAGTCACGAGGTCCGGACCATCAACGTTGAGTCACAGGTCCCGGACCATCAACGTTGAGTCACAGGTCCCGGACCATCAACGTTGAGTCACAGGTCCGGACCATCAACGTTGAGTCACAGGTCCGGACCATCAACGTTGAGTCACAGGTCCCGGACCATCAACGTTGAGTCACAGGTCCGGACCATCAACGTTGAGTCACAGGTCCCGGACCATCAACGTTGAGTCACAGGTCCCGGACCATCAACGTTGAGTCACAGGTCTCGGACCATCAACGTTGAGTCACAGGTCCCGGACCATCAACGTTGAGTCACAGGTCCCGGACCATCAACGTTGAGTCACAGGTCCCGGACCATCAACGTTGAGTCACAGGTCCCGGACCATCAACGTTGAGTCACAGGTCCCGGACCATCAACGTTGAGTCACAGGTCCCGGACCATCAACGTTGAGTCACAGGTCCCGGACCATCAACGTTGAGTCACAGGTCCCGGACCATCAACGTTGAGTCACAGGTCCCGGACCATCAACGTTGAGTCACAGGTCCCGGACCATCAACGTTGAGTCACAGGTCCCGGACCATCAACGTTGAGTCACAGGTCCCGGACCATCAACGTTGAGTCACAGGTCCCGGACCATCAACGTTGAGTCACAGGTCCCGGACCATCAACGTTGAGTCACAGGTCCCGGACCATCAACGTTGAGTCACAGGTCCCGGACCATCAACGTTGAGTCACAGGTCCCGGACCATCAACGTTGAGTCACAGGTCCCGGACCATCAACGTTGAGTCACAGGTCCCGGACCATCAACGTTGAGTCACAGGTCCCGGACCATCAACGTTGAGTCACAGGTCCCGGACCATCAACGTTGAGTCACAGGTCCCGGACCATCAACGTTGAGTCACAGGTCCCGGACCATCAACGTTGAGTCACAGGTCCCGGACCATCAACGTTGAGTCACAGGTCCCGGACCATCAACGTTGAGTCACAGGTCCCGGACCATCAACGTTGAGTCACAGGTCCCGGACCGTCACCGTTAAGAGCTTATAAATGAGACACTCCTGCAACATTTGGGTATCTATATTTTGGAAACGTTTCGCCAGCCAGTGGTTTCTTCAGTCTAGTACAGAGAACGATGGAAGATGAAGAGTTTGAGGTAATCAGTCCCTCAACTTGGAGTCGATGTGTTGAGTCCATCAGTCTTGATAAAAGTGCAGCATATGGTAAGTAGGTATAATGTTTGCCAGGAAACAGGACAAGTGTTTCCTGACGCGGGTCTTAGTCATTTGATGACCCACAGCTGGAGCTTTTGGTCACCTGACCGAGGACTTCCGCTGGCTTACCGGCCCACCTCTTTAAAAATCATGGTTATAATTATAATTATTATATAGTATATTGCAGCATATGCGCGGAGTAAGGGCTTATATACTACAGACAGATGAGGTGAAGCAGTGGAGGTGAAGACACTGAGCATGTGAGAAGGTATATAACAGGTGTATTGGCCCATGCTACACACCTGCTGAAATCCATCCCTTCTCACTTATATAAATGTATTTGTTCAACATATCTTCTGCCATTTGACTTACCTCCCGCCTCGCCTCACTTTTGCGTCAGGTCACCTGCACTGTCTCCTCTACATTAACCTGTTGCAGCTTACTATGTATTAGCACTGGAGAAGCCAAGAGTGGCGAAACGTTTCCTGTAATTCATGTCCGTATATCTTTATTTTGTTTAGAAATTTGTGTATTCAGTAGATAATTAAAGACCACCCTACCGCATCTCTCTCTCTGTCTGTATGTCTCTCTCTCTCTCTCTCTCTCTCTCTCTCCCCTCCCTTCTCTCTGTTTCCCTTCCTTTCTCTCTCTTTCTTTCTCTCTCTCTTTTTACTCAAGTTTTAGCTCCCTCCTTTTCCTTCCTATTTGCCTCTTTCTCACTGGCTTCTTCCCTCCCAGCCTCTCACTCTACCATCATCTCTCCCTCCACAAGTATGGGAGCCAGGGTAGAGGTGGCACATGTGCCAGCAGGATATATGAAAAGTTTTCCCCGCCAGGAAAGAGACACTCAACACACCCCTCACACACAGTAAACTGTAGGGCAGGTGTGAAACTTTGTCAATGGTGAGGGATGGAGAGAGAGGGAGGGAGAATATAGGAGTGAAGCGAGGGAAAGGGAATATAAGTGATGGAGCGAGTGTTTGGAGAGGGCGTGATGAGGGAGTGTGTGAGGGGAGAGGGTTGCATGGGAAAGTAAAGGAAGGGGATGTGATGAGGACCAACCCATTCTCGTTTCTCAAAACGTCAAATTTTTTACCTTTATTAAACTTCACTTTTTCAACGATTTATATTTTTCCCCGCTGTCATAACTTTAGGATGAGTTAGGCAAAATTACACGAATGAGAAATAGAGTTAAATACGGTGTTTTAGTGGAGAGGTCAGAGTGTAATACACTGGTAGAGTAAACAAACAGTGTGTAAATAAGACACACAATGCCATAACCCGCCTTATATGTCTAATTTACAAGTTACATGTATAAATGTGTGAGAGGACACAGGCTATGAAAGGATGGTGAGTTGGTGTTGCCTTTATCGTCTTCCCTCTGTCTTCGTCTTGCTCACACTTGACTTAATCGTCATTGAGCGGTGACTTAGGGTTATAGTCTGTCTCCACGATGTGCCATTGTCTGCCTCAGCATATTAGATAGTGTACATCTTTAGTAAAGTGTACATGTTTAGATAAGTTGTACATGTCTAGATAAAGTATACATCTCTAGAAAAAGTTTACGTATTTAGAAAGTGCACATCTCTAGATAAAGTGTACATCTCTACATAGTGTACATATTGTATCTTGCAAGATTAGCAGTCTTACAAGATCACCCACTATAATTCTTGCTACTCAAGGAAAGAAAAAAGGATTTTAATGCCAAAATAACTGTTATAAAAAAGTCAGGGGGGGGGATATCAGTTTGAGAACAACATTAAGCGCTATACGTAGAGGGAGAAGAATGATATTCGCAAGAATAGAACAGTGGTGAACAAAAACAATGTTGAACATTACAGTAATAAAAACCGAAGGATAAACCAACTCTGAGATATTCCAACAATCTCAACCAATGTTAAGTAAAAGGACACAAAAGCAACTAATGTGACATTTTATTGTGGCAACGTTTCGCTCTCCAGGAGCTTTCTCAAGCCGTTACAAGCGATAATGGACATAGTGGGTTTATATATACTCTCAAAGACGCCCGACTAGTAATCAAAGAAACTAATTTCCGTAGACGCAAATGCCTTGAATCAGCACTTATCTCTGTTTCTAACACAATTAAACAAAACAAAGGCAGCTTCACCATCTCTGAAGTCTTAGCAAGAATCCTCCTGAAAACAGTAAACCCTACCATCACATAGTCTCTCCTGCTAATTCAACACAAGCACATCATAGATGTGGAACACTCCTACAGGCCTTCGATATTTCAACCTCCAGCAGAAATATTTGTCTAACCTATTGTTATACTACCCTAGTATTTGTTTTATCACCTTTTACTCATGTGCATATTGATTGTTCTACCTTATTGTATTACTACTACTACTACTAATATCACTACTACTACTACTACTAATATCACTACTACTACCACCACTAGTATTTCACCTCACTTTGAGAGTATATATAAACCCACTATGTCCATTATCGCTTGTAACGGCTTGAGAAAGCTCCTGGAGAGCGAAACGTTGCCACAATAAAATGTCACATTAGTTGCATTTGTGTCCTTTTACTTAACATATTGTCGGTAATTCTACCAATATTATTACAATCTCAACCAAGAACAAGATGGAAGATCAAGAGAGGAACTTGGGAATTGAGAAGTTCGGGATCTTGAGAACTTGACAACTGAGCTTCTGGGAGAAGTTACTAAGTTAGAGATCAAAGGCGAGGTTCACCTTGTGAGGGGAAAAGAAGAAAGGAGTCAAACAGCCTTGCAGAAGAAAAGCTCAGAGAAAGTACAGGAAACAAGGGGGGTGAAACAGAGGGAAGAGGCGGCAGGAGGGAAGAAAAACACAAATCAGAAGTAAGGAAGGAAAATAGTAGTTAAAGATTGTAAGAAATAGAGGAGAAAGTTGTGAGAGAAGAAAAATAAGGAAAACCAGGTAGTGAAAGATTTATAAGGAAACTCGAGTGTATAGGAAGTGAAAGATGTGTATATAGAGGGAATGACAGGTGTATAGAGGGAATGACTGGTATATAGAGGGAATGACTGGTGTATAGAGGGAATGACTGGTGTGTAGAGGGAATGACTGGTATATAGAGGGAATGACAGGTGTATAGAGGGAATGACAGGTGTATAGAGGGAATGACAGGTGTATAGAGGGAATGACTGGTATATAGAGGGAATGACTGGTGTATAGAGGGAATGACAGGTGTATAGAGGGAATGACTGGTATATAGAGGGAATGACAGGTGTATAGAGGGAATGACAGGTGTATAGAGGGAATGACTGGTATTTAGAGGGAATGACTGGTGTATAGAGGGAATGACAGGTGTGTAGAGGGAATGACTGGTATATAGAGGGAATGACTGGTGTATAGAGGGAATGACTGGTGTATAGAGGGAATGACAGGTGTATAGAGGGAATGACTGGTATATAGAGGGAATGACTGGTGTGTAGAGGGAATGACTGGTGTGTAGAGGGAATGACTGGTGTGTAGAGGGAATGACTGGTGTATAGAGGGAATGACTGGTGTATAGAGGGAATGACTGGTGTATAGAGGAATGACTGGTGTATAGAGGAATGACTGGTGTATAGAGGGAATGACTGGTGTATAGGGGGAATGACTGGTGTATAGAGGAATGACTGGTGTATAGAGGGAATGACTGGTGTATAGAGGGAATGACTGGTGTATAGAGGGAATGACTGGTGTATAGAGGGAATGACTGGTGTATAGAGGGAATGACTGGTGTATAGAGGGAATGACTGGTGTATAGAGGGAATGACTGGTGTATAGAAAGAATGATTGGTGTATAGAGGGAATGACTGGTGTATAGAGGGAATGACTTTTGTGTAGAGGGAAAAATTACCACTACCAAAACCATAGCCATCAGATCGTAACCTATACCATCACCACCATAACCATGACCAACACTTTAACCATTACCACCACCAACAAAACCATCAACACCACCTTAACCATTACCACCATATTCACTACCACCATAATCATTACAAGGACCATTAACACCATCGCCACAATTATAATTATCATTACTTCTAATACAGCTGTTACTACTACTATTATTATTACTACTGTTACTATTACTATTATTATTACTGTTACTATATTATTACTACTACTATTACTACTACTACTAATACCATCACGATTCTCACAAACACCACCACCACTATTTTAAGGTATTACTACCACCACTAGTGCTATTGTACCCCCCTACCAGAAGTACAGCATGCAGGCAGGAGGTCCCCTGCAAAACCTCACCACCCCAGGAGCACAGCATGCAGGCAGGAGGTCCCCTGCTCAACACCACCACCCCAGGAGTGCAGTATCAGGCTGGAGGTCCCCAGCTCAACACCACCACCCCAGAAGTGCAGCATGAAGGCAGGTCGTCCCCAGCTCAACACCACCACCCGAGGAGTGCAGCATGCAGGCAGGAGGTCCCCAGCTCAACACCACCACCCCAGGAGTGCAGTGTGCAGGCTGGAGGTCCCCAGCTCAACACCACCACCCCAGAAGTGCAGCATGAAGGAAGGTCGTCCCCAGCTCAACACCACCACCCGATAAGTGCACCATGCAGGCAGGAGGTCCCCTGCTCAACACCACCACCCCAGGAGTGCAGTATCAGGCTGGAGGTCCCCAGCTCAACACCACCACCCCAGAAGTGCAGCATGAAGGCAGGTCGTCCCCAGCTCAACACCACCACCCGAGGAGTGCAGCATGCAGGCAGGAGGTCCCCAGCTCAACACCACCACCCCAGGAGTGCAGTGTGCAGGCTGGAGGTCCCCAGCTCAACACCACCACCCCAGAAGTGCAGCATGAAGGAAGGTCGTCCCCAGCTCAACACCACCACCCGATAAGTGCACCATGCAGGCAGGAGGTTCCCAGCTCAACACCATCACCCCAGAAGTGCAACATGCAGGCAGGAGGTCCCCTGCTCAACACCACCACCCCAGAAGTGCAGCATGCAGGCAGGAGGTCACCTGCTACTATGACACCACCACCCCAGGAGTGCAGCATGCAGGCAGGTCTCCTGCTCAACACTTCCCCAGAAGTGTAACATGCAGGCAGGAGGTTCCCTGCTCAACACCACCACCCCAGAAGTGCATCATGCAGGCACTAGGTCCCCTACTCAACAAAACCACCCCAGAAGTGCAACATGCAAGCAGGAGGTCCCCAGCTCAACACCACCACCCCGGAAGTGCAGCATGCAGGCAGGAGGTCCCCTGCTAAACATCACCCCAGGAGTGCAGCATGCAAACAGGAGGTCCCCTGCTAAACATCACCACCCCAGGAGTGCAGCATGCAGGCAGGAGGTCCCCTGCTAAACACCACCACCCCAGGAGTGCAGCATGCAGGCAGGAGGTCCCCTGCTAAACATCACCACCCCAGGAGTGCAGCATGCAGGCAGGTCGTCCTCAGCTCAACATACGTTTTCCGAAGCCTCCTCTCCATCTATTTCCTCTCCTGGGTTGCATCAAAGGATTCCTGGGTTTCCGTTCTCGCCTTTCACACATCGAACTGACATCTTATTTCCAGCGCTTTGGTGTGGTGGGGCGGCGCTCCCCCGCGAGGCTGGCTGTCACAGTAAATATCTTGCAATCTCGCATGTTGCCTCTTACTTACATGGTAAATCATTTACATTATCATATTTTTCGGCGGTGGTGATTCACACGCTTGTTGTGTGTGTGTGTGTGTGTGTGTACTCACCTAGTTGTACTCACCTAGTTGTTGTTGCAGGGGTCGAGTCATAGCTCCTGGCTCCACCTCTTCACTGGCCGCTACTGGGTCACTCTCCCTGCGCCATGAGCTTTATCATACATCTTCTTAAAGCTATGTATGTAACCTGACTCCACTACATCGCTTCCCAAATTATTCCACTTCCCGACCACTCTGTGACTGAAGAAATACTTCCTAACATCCCTGTGATTCATTTGAGTCTTCAACTTTCAACTGTGACCCCTTGTTGCTGTGTCCCATCTCTGGAACATCCTGTCCCTGTCCACCTTGTCAATTCCTCTCAGTATTTTATATGTCGTTATCATTTCGTCCCTATCTCTCCTGTCCTCCAGTGTCGTCAGGTCGATTTCCCTGAACCTCTCCTCGTAGGACATACCCCTTAGCTCCGGGACTAGTCTTGTTGCAAACCTTTGCACTTTCTCTAGGTTCTTTACGTGCTTGGCTAGGTGTGGGTTCCAAACTGGTGCTGCATACTCCAATATGGGCCTAGCGTACACAGTGTACAGGGTCCTGAACGATTCCTTATTAAGATGTTGGAATGCTGTTCTTAGGTTTGCTAAGCGCCCTTATGCTGCAGCAGTGATTTGGTTGATGTGCGCCTCAGGAGATGTGCCTGGTGTTATACTCACCCCAACATCTTTTTCCTTGATTGAGGTTTGTAGTCTCTGGCCCCCTAGACTGTACTCCGTCTGCGGTCTTCTTTGCCCTTCCCCAATCTTCATGACTTTGCACTTGGTGGGGTTGAACTCCAGGAGCCAATCGCTGGACCAGACTTGCAGCCTGTCCAGATCCCTCTGTAGTTCTGCCTGGTCCTCGTCCGATTGAATTCTTCTCATCAACTTCACATCATCTGCAAACAGGGACACTTCGGAGTCTATTCCTTCCGTCATGTCGTTCACAAATACCATAAACAGCACCGGTCCTAGGACTGATCCCTGTGGCACCCCGCTCGTTACAAGTGCCCACTCTGACACCTCGCCACGTACCATGACTCGCTGTTGTCTTCCGGACAGGTATTCCCTGTTATTCCTGCCTGGTCCTCCAGCTTTTGCACTAATCTCTTGTGTAGAACTGTGTCAAACGCCTTCTTGCAGTCCAAGAAAATGCAATCTACCCACCCCTCTTTCTCTTGTCTTACTGCCGTCACCCTGTCACAGTTTACTCGGGCGGCTGGATGTCCAAAATAGATGACAAGGACAAATCAGCTGACTTTAGTCAAGTGGTTGCAAAAGCCTCAATATTACCATCATGCTCAATACTAATCTCCCATCCCTGAAACCATGCTGGCTGTCGTTGATATGCTCGTTTCTTTCTAGGTGCTCCACCACTCTTCTCCTGATAATCTTCTCCATTACCTTGCATACTATACATGTCAATGAAACTGGTCTGTAGTTTAGTGCTTCATGTCTGTCTCCTTTTTTAAAAATTGGGACTACATTTGCTGTCTTCCATACCTCAGGTAGTCGCCCTGTTTCGATAGATGTGTTGAAGATTGTTGTTAGTGGTACTCATAGCGCCTCTGCTCCCTCTCTCAGGATCCATGGAGAAATGTTATCCGGCCCCATCGCCTTTGAGGTATTTAGCTTGCTTAGCAGCCTCTTCACTTCCTCCTCAGTTGTATGTATTGTGTCCAACACCTGATGGTGTACCCTACCTCTCCGCCTTTCTGTGAACATTTTTTTAAATCTCATGTTGAGGTCCTCACACACTTCGCGGTCATGTCTTGTGACCTCCCCTCCTTCCTTCCTCAGCCTGCCTACCTTGTCCTTGACTGTTGTTCTCCTCCTGATGTGGCTGTAGAACAGCTTTGGGTCAGATTTGGCTTTCGCTGCTATGTCATTCTCGTATTGTCTTTGGGCCTCCCTTCTCACCTGCGCATACTCGTTTCTGGCTCTACGACTGCTCTCCTTATTTTCCTGGGTCCTTTGCCTTCTATACTTCTTCCATTCCCTAGCACACTTGGTTTTGGCTTCCCTACACCTTTGGGTGAACCACGGGCTCATCCTGACTTTTTCGTTATTCATGTTACCTTTGGGTACAAACCTCTCCTCAGCTTCCTTGCATATATTTGTCATGTATTCCATCATCTCGTTTACTGACTTCCCTGCTAGCTCCCTGTCCCACTGAACTCCATGCAGGAAGTTCTTCATGCCTACATAGTCTCCTTTCTTGTAGTTTGGCTTCGTTCGTCCGGCCCTTTCTGCTTCTCCCTCCACTTGTAGCTCTGCTATGTATTCGAAGCTTAAAACCATATGATCACTGGCCCCAAGGGGTCTTTCATGTGTGATGTCCTCAATATCTGCACTACTCAGGGTGAATACTAGGTCCAGTCTCGCTGGATCATCCTCTCCTCTCTCTCTGGTAGTCCCTAAATGTTGTTACATAAGATTTTCCAGTACCACCTCCATCATCTTAGCCCCATGTGGCTCTAAGTTCTCCCAATCGATTTCCTTGTGTGTGTACTCACCTATTTGTACTCACCTTTTTGTGGTTGCAGGGGTCGAGTCATAGCTCCTGGCCCCGCCTCTTCACTGATTGCTACTAGGTCCTCTCTCTCCTTGTTCCATGAGCTTTATCAAACCTCGTCTTAAAACTATGTATGGTTCCTGCCTCCACTACGTCGCTTTCTAGGCTATTCCACTTCCTGACAACTCTATGACTGAAGAAATACTTCCTAACATCCCTTTGACTCATAGGAGTCTTCAACATCCAATTGTGACCCCTTGTTTCTGTGTCCCCTCTCTGGAACATCTTGTCTCTGTCCACCTTATCTATTCCTCCCAGTATTTTATATGTCGTTATCATATCTTCCCTAACCCGCCTGTCCTTTAGGGTCGTCAGTCCGATTTCCCTTAACCTTTCTTCGTAGGACAATCCCCTTAGCTCTGGGACTAGTCTTGTTGCAAACCTTTGCACTTTCTCTAATTTCTTGTGTGTGTGTGTGTGTGTGTGTGTGTGTGTGTGTGTGTGTGTGTGTGAGAGATCGTGTGTTCAGAGGTGTCTTGTGCTGGCGTGGTAGATTATTATATCCAGGAGGAGCGCAAAACCAGCCGAGATTATGCAATCCCTGGAGGATGTTAGGTAATAAGGTTTAATCCAAGGAAAGGGATGGTGACTCCAGTTCCTTGAATCAAAAGCCATTTTATGGCATCTGGGCACTCACTTGAATAGATGTGTGGGTAAACTTCAGTTTCTAGTTCTTGTCTCAGTTCCTAGTTCTTGCCTCAGTCAGTTCCTAGTTCTTGCCTCAGTTAGTTCCTAGTTCTTGCCTCAGTTAGTTCATAGTTCTTGCCTCAGTCAGTTCCTAGTTCTTGCTACAGTCAGTTCCTAGTTCTTGCCTCAGTCAGTTCCTAGTTCTTGCCTCAGTCAGTTCCTAGTTCTTGCCTCAGTCAGTTCCTAGTTCTTGCCTCAGTCAGTTCACAGTTCTTGCCTCAGTCAGTTCCTAGTTCTTGTCTCAGTCAGTTCCTAGTTCTTGCCTCAGTCAGTTCCTAGTTCTTGCCTCAGTCAGTTCCTAGCTCTTGCCTCAGTCAGTTCCTAGCTCTTGCCTCAGTCAGTTCCTAGTTCTTGCCTCAGTCAGTTCCTAGTTCTTGCCTCAGTCAGTTCCTAGTTCTTGCCTCAGTCAGTTCCTAGTTCTTGCCTCAGTCAGTTCCTAGTTCTTGCCTCAGTCAGTTCCTAGTTCTTGCCTCAGTCAGTTCCTAGTTCTTGCCTCAGTCAGTTCCTAGTTCTTGCCTCAGTCAGTTCCTAGTTCTTGCCTCAGTCAGTTCCTAGTTCTTGCCTCAGTCAGTTCCTAGTTCTTGCCTCAGTCAGTTTCTAGTTCTTGCCTCAGTCAGTTCCTAGTTCTTGCCTCAGTCAGTTCCTAGTTCTTGTCTCAGTCAGTTCCTAGTTCTTGCCTCAGTCGGTTCCTAGCTCTTGCCTCAGTCAGTTCCTAGTTCTTGCCTCAGTCAGTTCCTAGTTCTTGCCTCAGTCAGTTCCTAGTTCTTGCCTCAGTCAGTTCCTAGTTCTTGCCTCAGTCAGTTCCTAGTTCTTGCCTCAGTCAGTTCCTAGTTCTTGCCTCAGTCAGTTCCTAGTTCTTGCCTCAGTCAGTTCCTAGTTCTTGCCTCAGTCAGTTCCTAGTTCTTGCCTCAGTCAGTTCCTAGTTCTTGCCTCAGTCAGTTCCTAGCTCTTGTCTCAGTTCCTAGTTGTTGCCTCAGTCAGTTCCTAGTTGTTGCCTCAGTCAGTTCCTAGTTGTTGCCTCAGTCAGTTCCTAGTTGTTGCCTCAGTCAGTTCCTAGTTGTTGCCTCAGTCAGTTCCTAGTTGTTGCCTCAGTCAGTTCCTAGTTGTTGCCTCAGTCAGTTCCTAGTTCTTGCCTCAGTTCACACACACACACACACACACACACACACACACACACACACACACACACACACACACACAGGAAGGACTCCAGGAATTCAGAATAGGGAGGTATACCAACAAGTGCTGGATGAAATACACACAACCGAGGAGGAGGTGAAGAAGCTGCTATGTGAACTCGATACCTCAAAAGCGGTGGGACCTGACAACATTTCTCCGTGGGTCCTTAGAGAGGGAGCAGAGATGTTGAGTGTGCCACTAACAAAAATCTTCAACACATCCATTGAAACTGGGCAACTACCTGAGATGTGGAAGATGGCAAATGTAGTCCCAATTTTTAAGAAAGGAGACAGACATGAGGCATTAAATTACAGACCTGTGTCACTGACGTGTATAGTATGCAAAGTCATGGAGAAGATCATCAGGAGGAGAGTGGTGGATCACCTAGAAAGACACAAGCTTATAAACGACAACCAGCACGGTTTAAGGGAAGGAAAATCCTGTGTCACAAACCTACTGGAGTTTTATAACAAGGTAACAGAAGTAAGACACGAGAGAGAGGGGTGGATAGACTGCATTTTCTTGGACTGCAAGAAGGCGTTCGACACAGTTCCTCACAAGAGGTTAATGCAAAAGCTAGAGGATCAGGCACACGTAACAGGAAAGGCACTGCAATGGATCAGAGAATATCTGACAGGAAGGCAACAACGAATCATAGTACGTAACGAGGTGTCAGAATGGGCACCTGTGACGATTGGGGTTCCACAAGTGTCAGTCCTGGGACCGGTACTGTTTTTGGTATATGTGAATGACATAACGGAAGGGATAGACTCAGAAGTGTCCCTGTTTGCAGATGATGTGAAGTTAATGAGAAGAATTAAATCAGTCGAGGATCAGGCAGGACTACAAAGAGACCTGGACAGGCTACAAGCCTGGTCCAGTAACTGGCTCCTTGAATTTAACCCTGCCAAATGTAAAGTCATGAAGATCGGGGAAGGGCAAAGAAGACCGCAGACAGAGTATAGTCTAGGTGGCCAAAGACTGCAAACCTCACTCAAGAAAAAGATCTTTGGGTGAGTATAATACCGAGCACATCTCCTGAGGCACACATTAATCAGATAACTGCTGCAGCATACGGGCGGCTGGCAAACCTAAGAATAGCGTTCCAATACCTCACTAAGGAATCGTTCAAGACTCTGTACACCATATACGTCAGGCCCATACTGGAGTATGCAGCACCAGTTTGGAACCCACACCTGGTCAAGCACGTCAAGAAACTTGAGAAAATGCAAAGGTTTGCAACAAGACTAGTCCCTGAGCTAAGGGGATTGTCCTACGAAGAAAGGTTAAGGGAAATCGGCCTGACGACACTAGAGGACTGGAGGGTTAGGGGAGACATGATAACGACATATAAAATACTGCGAGGAATAGATAAGGTGGACAGACACAAGATGTTCCAGAGAGGGGACACAGAAACAAGGGGTCACAATTGGAAGTTGAAGACTCCTATGAGTCAAAGGGATGTTAGGAAGTATTTCTTCAGTCATAGAGTTGTCAGGAAGTGGAATAGCCTAGAAAGTGACGTAGTGGAGGCAGGAACCATACATAGTTTTAAGACGAGGTTTGATAAAGCTCATGGAGCAGGGAGAGAGAGGACCTAGTAGCAATAAGTGAAGAGGCGGGGCCAGGAGCTATGACTCGACCACTGCAACCACAAATAGGTGAGTACAAATAGGTGAGTACACACACACACACAATCAGTGAAGAGGCGGGGCCAGGAGCTATGACTCTACCCCTGCAACCACAAATAGGTGAGTACACACACACACACACACACCCCACACACATAGATAAATAAATATATATATTTATGTCGTGCCGAATAGCAACGCTTTTCTTGCCGAATAAGGCAAGCGAAAATTTGTGTATGCAATAATTTCGCAAACATCATTCTGAACCTAACGAAAAAAAAATATTTCATTGGCTTTTTTTATTATTAAATTATTGTAAACTTACCTAAAATATATTTAGTTGGATTAGGCTAAATTTAATTTAGCTTGTTATAATAAGGTTAGGTAAGCTTTCTAAGGTTCTTTTGGTACAAAATTATTAATTTTTACTTTAACATAAATGAAAAAAATATATCTTTATACGTATAAGAGAAAAATTTAGAAAAGACTTTATTTTAAATGAGTTCTTGCTAATTGACCAATTTTCCCTATTCGTCACGACATATAACAACCACTGTGAAAAATAGCGAAATTCCAAGCGCTTTCGTGACTACTCACATTATCAAGGAACTATCGTGAGTCACGAAAGCGCTTGGAATTTGCAATTTTTTCACAGTGGTTGTTTTGCATATTGTGATATCACCTGATTACTTTGATCTTATTATATATATATATATATATATATATATATGTCGTGCCGATTAGGTAAAACTTGCGATTTTGGCTTAAATAGCAACGCTCTTCTTGCCATATAAGACAAGTGAAAATTTGTGTATGCAATAATTTCGACAAAATCATTCTGAACATAACGAAAAAAATATATTTCATTGTGTTTGTTTATTATTAAATTAACGTTAACGTATCTAAAATATATTTAATTGGGTTAGGCTAAATTAAATTGCTCTTGTTGTGATAAGGTTAGGTAGGTTTTCAAAGTTTCTCTTGGTACAAAATTATAAAATTTTACATTAACATAAATGGAAAAAATATATCTTTAAACGTATAAGAGAAAATTTTAGAAAGGACATAATTTTAGATGAGTTCTTGCTAATTGACCAGTTTTACCTAATCGGCACGACATATATATATATATATATATATATATATATATATATATATATATATATATATATATATATATATATATATATATATATATATATTCGAGAGAGAGAGTGAGAGAGAGAGAGAGGAAGGAGGGGGCACTCGACACAAATATTAACCAGCTTTAACACTGTTCTCTGAAAGTTGCAGCAGAATATATGCACAGTATAAAACAAGCTTATCAGTGATATCCCACGACTTCGACTCAACCTGAGAAGACATTCCATAAAAATAAAAGTCCTCTAAATATTGTACTGTCAGAGGATTATATCTATAGTTGCCCTATAGGTCAGCTGCTTCAATAACATTTAAAAAAAACTAAATTAAAGGTAAATTTACATAGTGAATATAAATGTCACATAGTGTATTTCATGTAACCTGGTTGTGCAGATTCCAGTCAGCACCATCCTGGTGCACTTATTGTCACCACCATATTTCTAAACTCCTTCCCCCATTATTAAAAGTAAAATTGAAAATAGATTTTGATTTCCTGTCTCTTCATATCTCGTTACTGTTTTAATATGTTAAGTTTTATTGCCTAAAATGAAATTAACCAAAAAAAATTTAACTTTTTATCTATTTCATAAACCAGATTGGTTGTTGTAAGCCAATAGTTCCCCAACTTTGTCACTCTGCCACCCCCTAGGTCCCTGGGCTACATCCCCCACACATATACCAACACACCTCTTTCTTGGTATTAGGTTTACTACAAATTCAAAACTGCAACTAATCTGCAAGCGTATTTATTTCACAGATGAAAATTAACATGGTAAACCAATTTATTTAACAGTATGAAAGGGTAAATTTACATCTCATCTGTAACTACATTGTTATTTTTTATTATTAACACATCGGCCGTTTCCCACCAAGGCAGGATGGCCCGAAAAAGAAAAACTTTCATCATCATTCACTCCATCACTGTCTTGCCAGAGACATGCTTACACTACAATTATAAAACTGCAACATTTAACATCCCTCCTTCAGAGTGCAGACACTGTACTTCCCATCTCCAGGACTCAAGTTGGGCCTGCCGGTTTCCCTGAATCCCTTCATAAATGTTACTTTGCTCACACTCCAACAGCACGTCAAGTATTAAAAACCATTTGTCTCCATTCACTCCAATCAAATACGCTCACACATGCTTGCTGGAAGTCCAAGCCCCTCGCACACAAAATCTCCTTTACCCTCTCCCTCCAACCTTTCCTAGGCCGACCCCTACCCCGCCTCCCCTCCACTACAGATTTATACACTCTCGAGGTCATTCTACTTTGTTTCATCCTCTCTACATGTCCAAACCACCTCAACAACCCCTCCTCAGCCCTCTGGATAATAGTCTTGGTAATACCACACCTCCTCCTAATTTCTACACTACGAATTCGCTGCATTATATTCACACCACACATTGTGTGTGTGTGTAATTTATTTACTAAGTTATCTTCCTTTTTTATACATAAACCAAGAGTTCTGCATTCTTTAGGTCTACTTAGTTCATTCTATCATCCAACCTTGACATTCATTAGTCTTCAATATATTATGTCAACCCTGATATTCATTAGTCTTCGGTACATTATCTCTACTTTATCATTTATTAAGCGGCCTACCCAGTATATTAACCTAACCTTAACATTAATTAGGCCTACTGTATCATCTCAGCCTCTGCGTTTAATAGACCTACCTCTTTGATCCTGTATTAATGCACCTTTATTTTTACCTCCCCCTTCATTTCCAACCTTCTGAATTTAATCTCTCAAACATCTGGTTGTTATATTCCCAGAAGGCGGGAGGCTGAGGATGAGGGGGAGAGGGGCTGAGGGGGACAACCCTCCCGGCCGACACCTCTTGCCAGTGTCTTTGACCATCCTGAGAGGTGTTAGTCTATTCACGGCGAAGCCCTAAATCCGTACTGTACCTAGGGAAATGGGTTTGATGCGATGCTGGAGAGAGTATCTCTAATGCTTTTGATCAAAATCCTTCATTAGCATCAAGATGCTTCCCTTGAAGGGCCTGAGAGATGTTAATTCCCAAGTAGTAGTAACTCCAGCTCTATTGGAATGCGACGTTTGAAGCTCCTGCAGCCGCTGAACTCTTAGTGAGATGCTTGAAGACAATCTCATTACCCTATTGAAGTCTCCTACTTGAAGTTGACACATGTCGTTAATTGATATACGTAACCCATCATGTGTCATAGACTATGAATAAAACTGCCATGTAGAATTGAATATGGCATGTTGCAGATGTATTTAATTTTCTTATAAATAAAGGTTATTAAAAACTATCTTTGACTACTAAGTGCTCAAAAGTGAAAGAACTTTTGGTGTTGTAAGATTTCACTTTCTTCTCAGTTAAAAGACAGACGTGTGAGGAGTGTAGTGGAACTCAGCACTTCAAGGTGAACACTGCCGTCGTCAATAATGTATGTTGATATGTATAATAGATCATTTACAGGAACCCATTGGTATATGACTCCCAGCGGATTTATATGTAAGTAATATGTCTGAAAGCACTTTTTAGACCTACGTGGCTGTCATTGTAGGTCCCGGAGGGACACAGTAAGTTTACTGCTGGAAAGATACTGAGCTCTCACCCTCTTATGAAATATTTCACTTAAAAGGGGAAGCTTTGTGACGACGTTTCGGTCTGTCCTGGACCATTGTCAAGTTTATGCCTTTCCTCTCAGTCCCTACACCCAGTGTCAGCCCTTACCCTCCAACACCTTTTCCCCAACCCCTCTCTCGCCAGCCCCCATTCGCTAAAACTTTGTAATTCCCACTCCACCAACTATAGTGGGATTTAATTAATTTATGTTTTCTTGGGTAAGTCCAATTTAATAAAAACTATTTTTCTAAATTTTTAATTTAATACATCTCACGTTTCGAGTGCTCCCTTCGCTCGGCTGATAGCACTTTTTCTGCCTAGTTGCTGTTTGAATGCATATTCTCATCAATTTTTGGGACGGCGTTTCTGGCCGAGTAGCAATTTCTGGAGCGTGGCTTGGCTAGTTGCTGTTTGGACGCACCATCTGGCTAGTGGCTATTGGAAGGGAGCATCAAACAGCGAGCCGCCCGCGACTCTTCATCTGGCGGAGAACCCAGGCGTCCCCCGGAGCTGCCAAAGGTTGTTTGGTCGTATGCGTGCGAGCGGAAAGTGAAGTACAGCCAAACCTCCTCGTTAAAATAGTGATTCGTTGAGGCTTTCTCGTTAAAATAATGTTCGTAGGAATATTTGGTACTTTTGAGCTTAATAATAAATGTTCCCTGGTATTTTCTGGTTAAAATTGTCTTTGGAGGCAGTTTTGTTAATAATCTTTCCTCTTTACTTAAAACACACAAAACAAAGTTACAATTAAAGTTTGGTATCACTTTAGTAATTCCTGACTGTGGTATCACCTCACTTAGTAATATGTAAACTCTTGCATCTCCTCCCTGTTCCTCTGAAGATGTGTGGTTAGTTTTTATGTGTTGACTGTGGCATGTGTGTCATGCAGACTTAAATACACGCGAAATCTTAACCTTCTTTATATTTCATAACAGATGTTTGTGCATTTAGAAATATTTACCTCTCAATGTTTGAACACTCGGAAATATGGTTTCCTTGATAGATTCAATAATCGAATCATGCTATGTAGAGTTTTTTGTTGAGAATCTTTTGCATAATGATTGGTAATATGCTGGTTTGCAGAGCCTTTAAATTTTGTAGGGCCTGTAAATTACTTTTCTACAGCCTATAAATTACGTTTTCATCGTCCGTAAAAGTTTGTGATTCAAACCATCCATAAAATACTTTTGTTTCACTTTTATTGGGTCATGAAGGTGTGATTTACAACGTAGTTAAGACAGTGATGTAATGGTGGTGCTAGGTATGGCACAGTAGATATGCTTAGTATAATTATGCTCAGTATGCTAGGTATGGTTGCGTACGGCATGCTAGGTATGGTTATGCGCTGTATTGTAGGTATGCTAGATATGGTTGTGCAATGTATGGTAGGTTTGCTAGGTATGGTTGTGCACAGTATGGTTGGTATGGTTATGCATAGTATGATAGGTATGCATAGTATGGTAGGTATGTTTGTGCACAGTATGGTAGGTCTGTTTGTGCACAGTATGGTAGGTATGGTTGTGCACAGTATGGTAGGTATGGTTATGCACAGAATGGTATGGTTATGCACAGAATGGTAGGTATGGTTGTACACAGTATGGTAGGTATGGTTATGCACAGTATGGTAGGTATAGTTGTGTACAGTATGGTAGGTAGGGTTGTGCACAGTATGGTAGGTATGATTGTGCACAGTATAGTAGGTATGGTTGTGCACAGTATGGTAGGTATGTTTATGCACAGTATGGTAGGTATGGTTATGCACAGTATGGTAGGTATGGTTGTGCACAATGTGGTAGGTATGATTATGCATAGTATGATAGGTATGCACAGTATGGTAAGTATTGTTGTGCACAGTATGGTAGGTATAGTGCACAGCATGGTAGGCATAGTTATGCACAGTATGGTAGGTATGGTTGTGCACAACATGTAGGCATAGTTATGCACAGTATGGTAGCTATGGTTGTGCACAGTATGGTAGGTATGGTTGTGCACAGTATGGTAGGCATAGTTATGCACAGTATGGTAGGTATGGTTTTGCACAGTATGGTAGGTATGGTTATGCTCAGTATGGTAGGCATGGTTGTGCACAGTATGGTAGGTATGGTTATGCACAGTATGGTAGGTATGGTTGTGCACAGTATGGTAGGTATGGTTGTGCACAGTATGGTAGGTATGGTTATGCACAGTATGGTAGGTATGGTTGTGCACAGTATGGTAGGCATGGTTGTGCACAGTATGGTAGGTATGGTTATGCACAGTATGGTAGGTATGGTTGTGCACAGTATGGTAGGTATGGTTGTGCACAGTATGGTAGGTATGGTTGTGCACAGGCACAGTATGGGGGCTGCACTCAGACACGGGAGGGGGGTTAACCTTGCATGCTGGTTGATTCTGACAACATGGTAGAGTTATTAGACAGATTTTGCCGCCGAATCGCCTAGTTTATTGTGCACTCATATCCATCCTGTGGGCGGTAGCGCAAGAACATATTATAAACAAGAGGCCTAGGAACTAGGCCCCAGAAGGGTTAATAAGAGTGAGTACATTTGGATTATATCTTCGATTGACTTATCTGTTACAAAGAAATTTAGAATATTTGCTTTATATGTCTGATGTCTTATTTTGCCAAGATTGTCACACCTTGTGGTACAAGTGTCATTTTTAGGGTCCATTCCCGCTGCCCTGGCCCTCCATCCACTGCCAGCCTCCCTCACACCACCCAGTCCTTCCATCCCTCACACCACCCAGTCCTTCCATCCCTCACACTACCCAGTCCTTCCATCCCTCACACCACCCAGTCCTTCCATCCCTCACACTACCCAGTCCTTCCATCCCTCACACCACCCAGTCCTTCCATCCCTCACACCACCCAATCCTTCCATCCCTCACACCACCCAGTCCTTCCATCCTTCACACCACCCAGTCCTTCCATCCCTCACACTACCCAGTCCTTCCATCCCTCACACCACCCAGTCCTTCCATCCCTCACACCACCCAGTCCTTCCATCCCTCACACCACCCAGTCCTTCCATCCCTCACACCACCCAGTCCTTCCATCCCTCACACTACCCAGTCCTTCCATCCCTCACACCACCCAGTCCTTCCATCCCTCACACCACCTAATCCTTCCATCCCTCACACCCAACCCTTCCATCCCTCACACCACCCACTCCTTCCATCCCTCACACCGGCCCCGTCCTTCCATCCCTCACACCACCCCGTCCCGCTGCTTTCAAATACCACCCCTCTCAAATTCTACTCCCATTCTCTTTCTTCTTTTCTTCCTAAAACATCACCTTCCCTCCAACGGCGCCCTTTTAAATACCACCCCTCCTCAAACCCCACCCCCTTCAAATTTTGTTCCCCTTCAAACATCAAACTTTGCCGCCCTGAACTACTTCCAGACCACTCGCCAAAGCCGCCCTCATACACCATCTGCCACACCCGCCGTCATGCACCATCTGCCACACCCGCCCTCATGCATCATCTGCCACACCCGCCCTCATGCACCATCTGTCACACCCGCCCTCATGCACCATCTGCCACACCCGCCCTCATGCACCATCTGCCACACCCGCCCTCATGCACCATCTGCCACACCCGCCCTCATGCACCATCTGCCACACCCGCCCTCATGCACCATCTGCCACACCCGCCCTCATGCACCATCTGCCACACCCGCCCTCATGCACCATCTGCCACACCCGCCCTCATGCACCATCTGCCACACCGCCCTCATGCACCATCTGCCACACCTGCCCTCATGCACCATCTGCCACACCCGCCCTCATGCACCATCTGCCACACCCGCCCTCATGCACCATCTGCCACACCCGCCCTCATGCACCATCTGCCACACCCGCCCTCATGCACCATCTGCCACACCCGCCCTCATGCACCATCTGTCACACCCGCCCTCATGCACCATCTGCCACACCCGCCCTCATGCACCATCTGCCACACCTGCCCTCATGCACCATCTGTCACACCGCCCTCATGCACCATCTGCCACACCTGCCCTCATGCACCATCTGCCACACCGCCCTCATGCATCATCTGCCACACCGCCCTCATGCACCATCTGTCACACCGCCCTCATGCATCATCTGCCACACCCGCCCTCATGCACCATCTGTCACACCCGCCCTCATGCATCATCTGCCACACCCGCCCTCATCCACCATCTGCCACACCCGCCCTCATGCACCATCTGCCACACCCGCCCTCATGCATCATCTGCCACACCCGCCCTCATGCACCATCTGCCATGTTGACATGTTTAAGTTTACGTTTTCTCTGAGATTAATTTTCAAAAGCTATTGCTGTTTATTTTGCTCCTTGAAATTGTCATCCCGTTCTCTTTATCAGAGATATTATTAAACTTTTGTAGAGACACTCAGATGGAAGACTAATGAAGATACATTAAACAGGGTAAACCAGACAGTTATATTTATCACGCAGTGGATGCTCGCCTTCTGTTCTCTCGGCAGAACTTTATCTCCTCTATCTTATATTATTTCCGTTGTGGTATATTATAATTGGATCTTTTTTATGACTAAAAACAACCTAACCTAATCTAACAGACATTTGCTGTAAGTCCTGTGAGAGGCTTCCACATAGATGAGTATGGGAGACAAGAAGATGCTTTGACAGTGTTGTCATTTCTTTAGTTAATGCGTTCTTCCTTGTCTCTCTATTTATGCATATACTTACATCTCTGTACGTGTGTCTTCTCTCCCTCTACATTTGCACGTGCTCAAGCGGAGGT
Organism: Cherax destructor; assembly: GCA_009830355.1. NCBI lineage: Eukaryota > Metazoa > Arthropoda > Malacostraca > Decapoda > Parastacidae > Cherax > Cherax destructor. The sequence continues at coordinate 103,539 of WNWK01002231.1, forward strand.
AAGTTGCTCATCACACCCTTATAACGAGTGTTGGTAATCCCGCTGGGCGACACAACATTGCCTTAATTCCATTTTCCTTCTTACATCATAACATTATCGTTGGAGGAAAAAGACAGAAAGATAATTAAAGAGAGAAGAACCTCAAACAATATATCCTCGCTGACATGTAGTACCACACTGAAGTACGTTCATCAGTCCCTACAAATACTCCAGTAATACCACACGTGGGCAGTACCTGGTATCCATGACTCAAGAATCGTAATAATACGATTGCATACAAATCACAAAACGGGTGGAACTTGAACCCTGTAAAGCAGTTCTAAAACTGTGTGCTATCCCACTGGCCTGCCAGTTTTAAGACTCGCTTGCCATGGGTTCGATCTCCACCCGTTCTGTGACTTTATTTACTTAGGTGTCTATTGCCTTGTCATTATTTCACATGTGTGAAATAAAGACAGATTAAGTGGTTAGGAATCTGTTCCTTCCTTCACAACTAGGCGAGCACAGTCATTTATTCACATCACGACACTGTATACTGTGGTGCCTTTCATCAGCTGTTTCAGTTGTTAAGATCACTCTCCTCCCATCACCTGTGTTGAGTCGGCAAGGAAGATCTGAAGTTCTGGCCTAATAATAAGGTATTAAATGCCTTCCAACGCGCAGGTGATGAGAGAGGTGAGTAATCTTAGGTAATAACACACACACACACACACACACATACATACATATACAGGTGATCAGAGTTGAGTGATCTTTAATAAATTACAGATAATAAGAGAAGTGAACGATCCTAAGTAATTAAAAGAATTGTAAGAACTGTGACTCTTTGAATGTCAGCGTCCTTAATTAGCCACTACAATCCCAGATCCTGAACGTTCGGAAATGTTTCTATGGTCAGAAACACTTTGGTTTCAGGCATCATGGCCTCTGCCTCTCCGACTAGACGCTTTCGACACAGGTCGAAGCTTTCAGCATGAGAGGCTCCTCGCTAGTAAAGAGCAAATGGTCACATTTTCCCGTGGTGGTGTATTGCCTACCCGAGTGTAGCAGTCCTCAGTGTCGAGGTTAAGGTGAAGAGTCACCAAAGGGAATCTTCAGGAAAAGAACGCAGGAAATCCACTCCCTGGAATGGAAAAAAAGGTGGCGAGGAAAAAGGATAAGAAGGCTCAAGAAAATAATTTCCGTGTGAAGAATAGGAAGGAACAGTCTCTCCGATTGGAGAACCTCACTTTCCGGTGTCATTTTTGGAGGGCGTATTCTTGTCCTGTGGGTGATCACATGATACCCTGGAATGTCAAACTTTCCCATGACAAAAGGTTTTTATATTAAAACCTGTAGATCTGCAATTGCTCAGTAGTACGTGACCAAAACACTACAGATGAAATAAATGACTTACGAAATTGTAATAACACATCGGCCTGCGAGTTTTAGGACTCGCTTGCCGTAAGTTCGAGTCCCACCCGTTCTAAGAATAATTTACAGATAAAATAGTTACTTCCGCTGCCACACACAGCGAGCCAAACACACAACTCTATAAAACCATTTAGCCTTTCTTCACAAAATTCCTTCAGATATATAACAGTGCTAGTTGGATTATATGTTTGTTATTAACTTTAATAATAACTATGACAATTAAGTAACAGACAGCGCCGTGGCTGGAGTATATCACCAGCAGGTATACAGTTGCTTGTAACTGTAATTGAATTACAATTCTGTTCTTCCTGGGCCATTATAACTCAGTGATTGATAATACTACAGGACCTATCAGAACACTCAGCTTGATAATAGTACAGGGCCTATCAGAACACTCAGCTTGATAATAGCGCAAGGCCCATCAGAACACTTAACTTGATGAAAGTACAGGACCCATCAGAACACTCAGCTTGATAATAATACAGGACCCATCAGAACACTCAGCTTGATAATAATACAGGACCCATCAGAACACGGCTTGATAATAATATAGGGCCCATCAGAACACTGCTTAATTATACAGGACCCATCAGAGCACGGCTTGATAATACAGGACCCATCAGAACACGGCTTGATAATAGTACAGGACCCATCAGAACACGGCTTGATAATACAGGGCCCATCAAACCACGGCTTGATAATAGTACAGGACCCATCAGAACACTCAGAGTTTGATAATAGTACTGGAGCGATCAGAACGTCGTACAGGTTTCATTTCAAATTTTAGGAATCTAATATTTACAAGTTGCATAATGGGACTGGAGTATTCATATATAACTCCGCCCAGTGATAAGTGTGTGGGGGGGGGAGGTGCACATTGGAAGGCGCTGTACGCATCACTATGCATACCTCTGATATATTGGTGATGCTGACTCCCAGGTTCCTTTCTTTTACTAATATTTGAAGGTTCTGTGAACTTATGCAGTACTCAGGTGCTCCTTCTTCCTGGCTTACCCTTATAACCTTGCATTTGTTCGTGTTGAAATATAGTAGTGTTATGTGTGGCTACCTCCGTAGCTTAACCAAATCTCCCCGGAGTCTCTTTTTGGTTCTCATTAAGTTTAAGTTTTCAGCAAACACATGAAATATTAAATCACTGCTGGGGAAAACTATTAACAGTATTGAAACAACAGTGGTTCCCAGTTCAGGTCCTTGAGAGACCTCGCTCATCATCCCCGGCATAGCCCCATGGCTGAGTGCTCCCACTCTTCCATTCATTCTTACACTCGTTCCAGCGGTATAGATGTCATTGTTATCAACAACCAAAGTAACAGGGCATTGCTTACCCCCAGATGGATGGTTATAACTTCAAGTGGGTGAGTAATGTCAGTAGGCATCTCCTGCTCTTTTGTTTACGAAAGTGTAGGCACCGTATTCCACTATGAGACGAAGCATTTCGTTGATGTGGATATTACATAACAAGGAACCAAACACCAAACTAGCACTGATTGATTACCTAAGAGAGACTGCTCCAGTAATAGCTACCATAAGAGCTCTATGACCCTTTCGGTTTAGTGCTGAAATTGATAATAATAATAGTAATAAACCACTGTCTAAAGATATCAAACATAAAGGTAAAAATTTAGTTCAGCCAGAAATTTCCAGTGCTTTAGGAGTTCCAGGAAATCCGGATACCATACCTAGTTAAAGGCACAAGCAGTGTTCAGTACAGCTACATAGCTGATCTTAGATTCATCCAGTGACTGGCGCTACAGGGTAAAGATGTTCAACAGGTTACAACATTTACCATTAATATTATTCCAGAATTAACTAATTAATAATAATAATAAACTATATTTGTGATGGTGCACATTTTAGTAGTATGTTGTACTCTTCATCTTACAGATAAATAAAAAACCATGATTCACAGTTTGCATAAAAAGTAACAACACTACACAGCAACACAGCAGTGAAAATCTTTATATTGCCTTGGAATAGCGTGGTCCCGGAGGAACGGTACACTGATGGGCGGAGCGTCCCTCTGAGGTACTCTGCTGATGAGTCTACCCAAACACACTGTCTTGTGGTGCTTTCCTTAATGCTTACCTGTAGTGCGAGCGCGAGTTTGGTACAGTTTTTCAAAGGTACTTGTCGATAGACACGTGTGTGTGTGTGTGTGTGTGTGTGGTGATTCTCTCTTCTCTCTCTCTCTCTCTCTCTCTCTCTCTCTCTCTCTCTCTCTCTCTCTCCCTCTCAACGCTTGAACTCTAGGGTTTTTTACTGGGTTATGCTGAGAGTTCCTGCCTTTATTTACAAGCTTGGAGCTATTAGCGACCTCGGCTCGTTTAAAGGCGTTATCTTTATTAATTTTTTAGATTTATGAAACATCCAGATAGGGAACAGGATGAAGTTGGAGTCAGCTGTGGGGCCAAAGATCTCTGTTATTTTCCAGAAACCGTTACAAGCCATCACCCTGTTGAGGGGAGAGGGAGAGTCATTCAGCCCCCCCGGATGGGGGTGCCATAGTTCTGTACCTACTTAGTTTGTGA
>WNWK01002231.1:112500-212500 GCA_009830355.1 Cherax destructor
CTTGATTAATAGCACATTGCTTTTTGGTAGTTAGATAATATCCAGTGGTAATATATATTAGAATTATTAATCAGTATAGGGTAGGTAGATGATAATATTAATTAGTATGGGATTGGTAGGGGGTAATATTAATCAGTATGGAGTGGGTGGATGGTAATATTAATATTGGGTGGGTAGATGGCAAAATTAATCAATATGGGGTGGGTGGTGAGTAATAATTATCATGGGGTGGGTGGATGGTAATATTAATCAGTATGGGGTAGGTGGATTTCAATATTAAGTGTAGGGTAGGTAGAGAGTAATATTAATCAGTATGTCAGTAGTGTTACTGAATACTTGTTTAGTATACTTAGATAATCCCAGCTATGTTATAGATAGGTTCCCTGGCTAGCTGTGACGTCACGAGCCCCTCACATGTGAGCGGCTAGCTAGCTAGAGGCATCCTTCTCTCTTCCATGCTAGGCATAGACTAGTCAAGGCAGGCCTGGGCTTTTCCCCTATCACAGTATACGCCGCCTAGAACATCCCACGCTTGTATTCTTTCACCTACATCTCCTTGGCGAACCCCACTACAAGTATGGGGTGGGTGGAGGGTAATATTAATCAGCATGTGGTGGGTGGAGGGTAATATTAATCATTATGGGGTGGGTGGTGAGTAATATTAATCAGTATGTGGTTCGTGGTAATATTAATCAGTATGGGATTCGTGGTGAGTAATAATCGCTATGGGGTGGGTGGTAATATTAATCAGTATGGGATTGGTGGTGAGTAATATTAATCAGTATTGGGTGGGTGATGAGTAATATTAATCAGTATGGGATGGGTGGTGCGGAGGTATTCATTATGCATGATCATAAAATGAGGAAAGTCTTATCACATGCCCAGGACTCCTGATCTTATGGGACTAGTTAGTGCTACGAGTGGCGTGTAGAGGTATTTACGTCCGTAACTATCTTATGTGTCACTCGTAACTGTCTCATGTGTCTCTCGTAACTGTCTCATGTGTCTCTCGTAACTGTCTCATGTGTCACTCTTAAGAGTCGTTGATGAGTCACAAGAAAAGCGAACGTTCGATCATTTTTGGTGTTGTGACCTAAGTTTTGAAAATGAATATTGGCTGCGAACAATTTGCCGACTTCTTGACTGTAAAGATGATTTGCAGTGCTGTTATTTCACCGTCGTAAAAGTGGGTGACGGGATGGGTGACGGGGTGGGTGATACCTGGAGTATACCTGGAGAGAGTTCCAGGGGTCAACGCCCCTGCGGCCCGGTCTGTGACCAGGCCTCATGCTGGATCAGAGCCTGATCAACCAGGCTGTTACTGCTGGCCACATACAGTCCAACGTTCGAACCACAGCCTGGCTGGTCAGGTACCGACTTTAGGTGCCTGTCCAGTGCCTGCTTGAAGACAGCCAGGGGTTTGTTGGTAATCCCCCTGATGTATGTATGGGGTGGGTGGGTGGCGGGATTGGTGACGGAGTGGGTGACGGGGTGGGTGAAGCATCCAACTTGAATATCTTAATGATACGTTGCATTAACTGTTATCACAGTAATATAATCTTTATGGCCCAGGCAGACATTACCAAGCTGTCAGGTCTCTCTCTCTCTCTCTCTCTCTCTCTCTCTCTCTCTCTCTCTCTCTCTCTCACGCATACACACACTCACTCTCGCTCTCTCCCAAATAAATGAGGCTGAGGAATAACAAAAGGAAGTAACGAGACCAATAAATAGGGCGGCTCTAATAAGGAAATTCCTTTGACATTCTTCCTTGACTCTATGGCCTAAGTAAATCCTTAACCACTCACTCCCTACGCCCTCTCCCCACCACGCCCTCTCACCCATACACCCTCTCACCCATACACCCTCTCACCCATACACACTCTTCACCCCTACGCCTCCTAAGCACTCGACGCCCTATCATTCACCCCCAGAACTTGTCACCCAAGATTTGATCCCCACAAACAGAAATTAGTGTGTTAGTTAACATTTTGTCCCAGGCACATGTCAATTAGATACTAGGCCTGTTGTATATGCGTGCGTGTGTGTGTGTGTACTCACCTAATTGTACTCATCTAATTGTGGTTGCAGGGGTCGAGACTTAGCTCCTGGCCCCGCCTCTTCCCTGACCGCTACTAGGTCCTCTCCCTGCTCCATGAGCTTTATCATACCTGGTCTTAAAGCTATGTATGGTTCCTGTCTCCACTACATCACTTGCTAGACTGTTCCACTTCCTGACAACTCTATGACTGAAGAAATACTTCCAAACAATCCCTTTGACTCGTCTGAGTCTTCAACTTCCAATTGTGACCCCTTGTTTCTGTGTCCTCTCTCTGGAACATCCTGTCTCTGTCCGTCTTATCTATTCCACGCAGTATTTTGTATGTCGTTATCATGTCTCCCCTAACCCTCCTGTCCTCCAGTGTCGTCAGGCCGATTTCCCTTATCCTTTCTTCATAGGACATTTCCCTTAGCTCCGGAACTAACCTTGTTGCAAACCTTTGCACATTCTCTAATTTCTTGACGTGCTTGACCAGATGTGGGTTCCAAACTGGTGCTGCATACTCCAATATGGGCCTGACGTACACAGTGTACAGTGTCTTGAACGATTCCTTACTAAGGTATCGGAACGTGTGCGTGTGTGTGTGTGTGTGTGTGTTAGTTAGTTACCATTTTGTCCTAGGCGTATGTCGATTAGACACTAGGCCTGTTGTATGTATGTGTGTGTGTATGTATGTGTGTGTGTGTAACGAAACACTTCGAAATGTTTCGGCCCCGCCGGGAATTGAACCCGGGCCCTCCGTGCGTGAAACAAGAGCGCTAGCCACCATGCCATCGGGGCGTGTGTGTGTGTGTGTGTGTGTGCGTGTGCGTGTGCGTGCGCACACAGCCGGAGAAAGTAACAAATGTGGTTTCGCAGTGATCAGTACTGTTCTTAATATACGTTAACGACCTATCAGAGAGAATTGAGATGTACGTATCAATGTTGACGATGTGAAACTAATGAGAAAAATAAGAAGAGAAGTGCACATTGATAACCCCCTGGCAGACCTCAACTGATTGCGGACGTGATTAAACAAGTGGCTACTCGAATTCAATGCTAACATATTAAGGTCTTGCGATTTGGAGACGGTGAGGGCAGACTGTATACAGAGTACAGCATGGGCGGAGAGACGCTGCAAGTATCAGAGTGAAATAGTCCTGGGGTGAACACAACACCAAGCATATCACCAGGAAAAACACATGGGGCGTAGAGCATCAGTGGTGCATGTAAGCTTGGAAAACCTCAGAATAGCATTCAGGAATTTTTTAAGAATAATTCAGAGCCTTAAATAAGACATATTTTAGGCCAGTCGTTGATTACGCGGCCCCAGCATGGAGTCCACACCTGGTCAAGCATATGAAGAAGCACAAAAGGGCCAGTATCAGTACTGACAGTAATACATTATGAGAAGACTTTGAAATGAATGAACCTGACAACTTAAGCGAAGAAAAGAACAAGTAGAGATATGATTCTGTGATGAAAAATCTTCAGGGAAATTGATGGGGCTCATAGCGACAGACTGAATTCTAAGGACCAGGATCAAGGGAACACAGGTGGAAGCTGGAGACAGAAGGAACCATAGGGATATAAGACAGTATTTTATTAGTCTCAGGGTAGGTTGACTAGTGGAATGACTTGGATGGGGCAGTGGTATACCTGGAGAGGGTTTCGGGGGTCAATGCCCCCACAGCCCGGTCTGTGACAAGGCCTCAGTGGTGGAGGCAGACTCAATACACAGTTTCAAGAGTAGGTGTGATATGACCTAAGAAGCCAAAAGTCAGTGATGCCCATCAGTGTGGTCAAAGAAGACACACACACACACACACACACACACACACACACACACACACACACACACACAACCCCCACCCTAGCTAATACTATGCACCCCACAACTTTCCCCCTCACCGTTAAACTGTGCTGACGGAACTAATTACATGATTTAATTGTTCTATTTAGTGGGTGGGTGTCCGGCAGTTGTGTGATAACTACCGCTAAGCATAGTGTGAGGCAGCAGTCATGGTGCCCTTAGTGTCATCCCTTTCTCTCGCCTTCCCCCCATCCCTCCCTCTCTCTCTCTCTCTCTATTTATCTGTCTATCTCGCGCGCCTATCTCTCGAATCTCTTCTTTTATATTACTACGATAGCAGATACACTACAGATACTCTAAAATAGCACACACTAAGACAACAGATACAGTACTGAGAGTAAAAAGTATCATTGTTTTCTTGTTTCCTCCAAGGAAGCTGAGGTTCTAAAGATACTTGGTTATTATCTTCAAGATGTTGACTAAACTTAATATTTTCTTAAGATGAGCTAGGGTGTTCCGTAGCTTGATTGCTAGTGCACTCAACTCACACATTGAGGTCCGTGGTTCGATCCCCAGTACGGATGGAAACATTTGGACGTGTTTCCTTAAGACACTTCATGTCCCTGTTCACCTAGCAGTAAAATAAGTACCTGATTGTTAGCCGATTGATGTGGGTCGCATCCTGGGTACAAAATTGACTTAATTTGCCCGAAATGTTATGCATATCAAACGGCTTTCTCCATAGTAGTACGTCATTAATATCATTTAGGCCTGTATACGTTGTACATGTATTGTAGAAATAAAGATTATTATTATTATTATTATTATTATTATTATTATTATTATTATTATTATTATTATTATTATTATTATTATTATTATTATTATTATTATGTGGAGCAAGGTAGCTCAGGCCAGTCGTTCATGATGTTTAATCTCTAATTTATTTTTGTTCGAGAATATGAATTTGAGAAAGGCATGCCTAGTATGGGCCAGTAGGCCTGCTGCAGTGTTCCTCCATTCTTATGTTCTTATATAGGCTTTGAGGGGTATGAGAATAGATGTAGCACGAAAGCTGGGGCTGTAGGAATAGACATTTGGATTAGAGTTGGTGCCGCTGATGCAGGCAAGTCACAGAAATGCTGTCTGTGAAATCTACCTATTGTAAGCCTCGTAGCTGAGTGATGCAGCGTTGGACCTGCTACATGCCAGGACCACGGCTCGAATCTCCATCCATTCTTCTGTTTATTCATTGAAAGTTGTTCATTACGACACAACATGAAGGCTAATTACTGTAGATGTGATGCCTGCAACAGAAGCATCAGTTATTATACATTAACATAAATTATAATACAACATTAATTATTATACAACATTTATAACAATTAATTTCAGAGGTTGAGATAAAATACCATACACACCTTCACTATATGAAGTAATAAATATTTAGAGTATATTTTTTTATTAAATACAACAAGTAAGGTCGGTTGAAGTATGACAAAGCAGACACCGTGTTAATTAAACGTAATAATAAAGGTCTCCACAGTTATTCAATTTTTTCATATATATATATGTATATGGTTTTTGGGACCTGGCGAGCTGTTAGTGTGAGCAGGGTAATATTTTGTGAAGGGATTCAGGGAAACCGGTTAGCCGGACTTGGCTCCTGGAAATGGGAAGTACAATGCCTGCACTTTAAAAGAGGGGTTTGGGATATTGGCAGTTTGGAGGGACTTTTAAATTGTCGTATCTGAGCGCTTCTGCAAAGACAGTGATCATGTATGAGTGATTTGGGGTCACCCTGCCTCGGTGGGAAACGGCCAATGTGTTATATAATAAAACTGAAGTCGTCTTTATTGAGAGGTTGAAATAACCACCATGTTTTATGTTTCTTGGGTTTCCTCTCAGCATTGACAGGTCTTCAGTATACTTTATTAACTATCTCCTAGTTCTATATTTTAGAGGTGTTTACATAAAAATGAAACATGATGCAGAATACATTAACAGATACATAAACACAGTTGTAACTCCTTCATGCCTTGCAAATTAAACATTTATACTATCAAGCAAATGACACTGCTTATATGTAAAACACAGTTAAAATAAAATTTAAACTATATTATTCATCTATACAGGTTATTTACATTTAACCCCAACTCTGCTAGGGTGAGATTGATATAGTATACTGAATGCAAAACCTCGTTCATGAGAGTGAACTCGCAGCGGAACTGGAGGTGGGGTATGCTCTCCAGATACCTCTCAAACCCGTAATCGGGAACCTTGAATTTGTTGAAGGCCATGGTTGCTTTTGTCCGAGCAGAGCGGGAATTCTTTCTTCCACGTGGAGTCAGCTATTCCCCATCCTCTGTGGTGCCTGATGCAACTGGGGTGGGTACCTGGATGGGCCCTATCCCCGCCAGTTGAGGAGCCACAGCCTCCTGATAGTTATAATAATTTTTCACTGACATCTTGTTTTATTTTATTTACAAGGAGCTAGAATCCTCTGGTTATTCAGCGCTTTCAGCATATTCTGTGTCAAACAGTATTAAAGTGACACCTCATCAATATACTACTGTCATCAGTTCACTCTCCTATAAATCATAATATCAAAAACAAGTAAATATATTAGTTTTTTCATTCTATAATTCATATCCAAAATTCATTTCATGTCGTCTGCAGAAAGGGTCGGTAAATTTAGACAAAAGGGAAAATATCCTTACCTTTTATGTCTAGAAAGATGTCAAAGTCTTGCTGCTGCTGTTGTTACTACTACTACTACTACCACCTCTACTACTTCTGCTAGTTATATTACTTATAATATTACTACTAATATTGGTGTTACTGCAACTTCGTTAACGATACTGCAACCTCTGCTGATGCTACTGCAGCTTCTACTGGTGTTACTGGGGCCTCTGCTGCTGCTGCTGCTGCTGCCGCCGCCATTACTGATGCCGCTGTTGCTGTTGTTCTGCTGGCTCTGCTCTTGCTGCCACTGATACCACTGCAGCAGTCTCCACTACCTCTTGCTGTTGCTGTTCTGCTGTCTCTGCTCCTGCTGTGGCCGCGTCTGCTCTTGCTGCCACTACCTGCTGCGCTGCTTTTTGAATATGAAAATAGTGATACTCTGAGACGGGTCTCCAATTTCTCGTTTGTGAAAACATGAATACTGTAAGTCCCTGTGACTCCAGTTTCTGTTTGCGTAGTTATAAGAGTCGTACATTGCTAATTCTAACACGCTAGTTCTGTCAGAGAACTCCTGCCTCTGGAGGCCACGTGGTGAATTTTCCCACGGGAGCTAATCTTACTAGTCTGAAGTTATAGGGAAGGGGGTGTAGAGGCTTTTATAAGCTCAGGGGAGGTACCTAAGAGGAGATTCGGTGGCTGGCTTCCGCTGGGGGCAGGAAGCCTTGTCTCTGGGTTGGGGAGGTGGAACTTTACTGTGGGAACTGGACTCTTGGATTATACTCTCGTGGAAGCTAGACTCTGTTATGGATTTAATAATTCGATATTGTTTTCAAGTACCAGATAATTATATACCCCACTCCCAAGTATGTCTCAGTATTATATCTTCCTAGATATCTTACGGTATCAGATCCCTCTCTCATTAACCAAGTACATATAGTATTGTAATAAACAATTAAGTGTTAGTAAATTGTAAAAGTGTTAAAGATAATATTGACTTTTCCCAAGGTTACTCTGTATAAGACCTTGTATTACTTAACTGGTGAGTACCTACCTGAGTTGTAAGGTAAAATTGAGTGGAATTAAGTCCCCAGTAATGTGTAGTTAGGTGAGATGTACCACTGTCTTAACTTATTACTTACCCATATTAAGGAGAAGTTAGGTCAGCCCTTCACGCCGGGGGTATGACAACACTCCCTTCACGCCGGGGGTATGACAACACTCCCTTCACGCCGGGGGTATGACAACAATCCCTTCACGCCAGGGTATGACAACACTCCCTTCACGCCAGGGGTATGACAAGACTCCCTTCACGCCAGGGGTATGACAAGACTCCCTTCACGCCAGGGGTATGACAACACTCCCTTCACGCCAGGAGTATGACAACACTCCCTTCACGCCAGGGATATGACAACACTCCCTTCACGCCGGGGGTATGACAACACTCCCTTCACGCCAGGGGTATGACAACACTCCCTTCACGCCAGGGGTATGACAACACTCCCTTCACGCCAGGGTATGACAACACTCCCTTCACGCCGGGGGTATGACAACACTCCCTTCACGCCAGGGTATGACAACACTCCCTTCACGCCGGGGTATGACAACACTCCCTTCACGCCAGGGGTATGACAACACTCCCTTCACGCCAGGGGTATGACAACACTCCCTTCACGCCAGGGATATGACAACACTCCCTTCACGCCGGGGGTATGACAACACTCCCTTCACGCCAGGGATATGACAACACTCCCTTCACGCCGGGGGTATGACAACACTTCCTTCACGCCGGGGGTATGACAACACTCCCTTCACGCCAGGGGTATGACAACACTCCCTTCACGCCAGGGGTATGACAACACTCCCTTCACGCCAGGGGTATGACAACACTCTTCAGCCGGGAGCAACACTCCCTTCACGCCAGGGTATGACAACACCCTTCACGCCCGGGGTATGACAACACTCCCTTCACGCCAGGGGTATGACAACACTCCCTTCACGCCGGGGTATGACAACACTCCTTCACGCCAGGGTATGCAACACTCCCTTCACGCCAGGGTATGACAACACTCCCTTCACGCCAGGGTATGACAACACTCCCTTCACGCCAGGGGTATGACAACACTCCCTTCACGCCAGGGTATGACAACACTCCTTCACGCCAGGGTATGACAACACTCCCTTCACGCCAGGGGTATGACAACACTCCCTTCACGCCCGGGGTATGACAACACTCCCTTCACGCCAGGGGTATGACAACACTCCCTTCACGCCGGGGGTATGACAACACTTCCTTCACGCCAGAGGTATGGCAACACTCCCTTCACGCCAGGGTATGACAACACTCCCTTCACGCCAGGGTATGACAACACTCCCTTCACGCCAGGGGTATGACAACACTCCCTTCACGCCAGGTATGACAACACTCCTTCACGCCAGGTATGACAACACTCCCTTCACGCCAGGTTGACAACACTCCTTCACGCCAGGGGTATGACAACACTCCCTTCACGCCAGGGGTATGACAACACTCCCTTCACGCCAAGGTATGACAACACTCCTTTCACGCCAAGGTATGACAACACTCTACACCTGATACACCACTTTGAAAATAACTCTGCTATACAACTTGAGAAATAACTGCGTTATAACCTCATAAACAACTCTACGTTATAACTTCAGAAACAATTCTGCGTTATAACTTCAGAAGCAACTCTACATTATAACTTCAGAAACAAGTCTGCGTTATAACTTCATAAGCAACTCTACATTATAACTTCAGAAACAAGTCTGCGTTATAACTTCATAAGCAACTCTACATTATAACTTCAGAAACAAGTCTGTTATAACTTCATAAGCAACTCTACATTATAACTTCATAAGCAACTCTACATTATAACTTCATAAGCAACTCTACATTATAACTTCATAAGCAACTCTACATTATAACTTCATAAGCAACTCTACATTATAACTTCAGAAACAAGTCTGTGTTATAACTTCATAAGCAACTCTACATTATAACTTCAGAAACAAGTCTGCGTTATAACTTCATAAGCAACTCTACATTATAACTTCATAAGCAACTCTACATTATAACTTCATAAGCAACTCTACATTATAACTTCATAAGCAACTCTACATTATAACTTCAGAAACAAGTCTGCGTTATAACTTCATAAGCAACTCTGCGTTACAACTTCATAAACAACTCTACATTATAACTTCATAAACAACTCTACATTATAACTTCATAAGCAACTCTACATTATAACTTCATAAGCAACTCTACATTATAACTTCATAAACAACTCTACATTATAACTTCATAAGCAACTCTACATTATAACTTCATAAGCAACTCTACATTATAACTTCATAAGCAACTCTACAATATAACTTCATAAGCAACTCTACATTATAACTTCATAAGCAACTCTACATTATAACTTCATAAGCAACTCTACATTATAACTTCGTAAGCAACTCTACATTATAACTTCAGAAACAACTCTGCGTTACAACTTCTGAAACAGATTTTCCTCGTGGGAATATTAATTAAGAAGAATTAGGACCTGAAACACCATCTGTATTTCATATCCAAACATCATCATCATTTAGTCTCCAAACTTTTCGGTGCATCAGACTCCATCATCAGTGCTATAACAATTAAAAACAATTACCATGGACAATAGCTGGACTATATGAAAAACACAAATGTTCTGTCTATAAAGTCATCAAATTTCAAATATAACTAAGATGCACAAATAAGCCTAACATTGTTACAGTGTCTAACTTAACATTTATACTAACACATGCATTCTAAAATAATCATTGTGTGAACTGAATAGATGTAAAGGAGGTGTTCAGTTGAGGGGTCATTGTAACAATCTACAGGGATTGAGAATATGATCAAATCTACGTAATTTTGCTGTCAAAATTACATACTCCGCTGATACGTAGAAAGTGAAACTGGTTCTTACGACGCGTGGAAGCAATAAGAGAAGCCTCGTAAGACCGAAAGAGAGATTAAAAAAAGGAAGAACAAGTTTTGCCTCCTCCCAGTTTCTCAAATTCCACCCCTTGGGCACTCCCTTCCCTGATCATGCCCGCCTCTTACTTCAACACCTCATTCTTTCTACTCCACACATGTAAGAGGATGGTTATTAAAGGGAAAGTGATCCATGACTAAAGAATTAGACGGTTTAGATAAGGGAAGGCCAGTGTGGAGTTATCTTCCCGTACGCTCTGAGATGTTAGCTACTCCCCACGCATGTCTGATATGTGGTGTTTAAAGTTAGGTCAGCTACTCCCCACGTATTAAGTATTACAGTTCAACACTTGAGCAGATCAATAACACCAGATGTTTATTACGGCTTTGGTATTTGTTTGTTATTCCCTTGTCTTGTAATTTATACTGTATTATAATTGGTTTTTTAATTTTTTTATTTAACTTCTACAGTTTTTTTTTTTTTTGGTTGAACCAAATGATGTGGATCTGGAATACTCATCTAGTCATGTGTTCCTGTAAGACGTGTGTGTGTGTGTGTGTGTTTTAGTTACCATTTTGTCCTAGGCACATGTCAATTAGACACTAGGCCTGTTGTATGTATGTGTGTGTGTGTGTAAGGAAACACTTCGAAATGTTTCTGCCCCACCGGGAATTGAACCCGGGCCCTCCGTGCGTGAAGCGAGAGCTTTACCCACTGGGTACTCACCTAGTTGTGGTTGCAGGGGTCGAGTCATAGCTCCCGGCCCCGCCTCTTCACTGGCCGCTACTGGGTCACTCTCCCTGCGCCATGAGCGTTATCATACCTCTTCTTAAAACTATGTATGGAACCTGCCTCCACTACATCGCTTCCCAAGCTATTCCACTTCCCGACCACTCTCTGTCTGTGTGTGTGTGTGTGTGTGTGTGTGTGTGTGTGTGTGTGTGTGTGTGTGTGTGTGTGTGTAAGAACTGTATCAACTGCCAGTAAGAGCTCTGTATCATACTCTTGAACAAGGAATTCTATTATACAAACAATGTTAAGTGGTATATAATACAAGAATTCTTGTATAATTCAACTATGACATATAAGCTGATTTTGTAAGAATAAGATGTTTTATTTGAATTTTATTTCTAGTATTTACTAGATATTTAAGCTGTAAGTGGAAAGCCTTAGGCAGCAGAATTTATTACAAAATATATGCACTCGTCTCACACAGGTTCTCATACTCGACTCACACAGGTTCTCATACTCGTCTCACACAGGTTCTCATACTCGACTCACACAGGTTCTCATACTCGACTCACACAGGTTCTCATACTCGACTCACACAGGTTCTCATACTCGACTCACACAGGTTCTCATACTCGACTCACACAGGTTCTCATACTCGACTCTTGACGTGTTATTTCGTCAGGAGAAATATTTATAAACTGAACCTGGCTGGATATGACATAAAAGCACCGAGGATGATGCCGAGATGTATGTATACAGTCCACTATACAAGCTTCTCTGGAGGTCCATTTGGGTGAGTGAGGTAACGTGGGACCATTCTTGGGTACGCAGGATATCTCTCTCTTCCCTGCTGGCTCACATACCTACCTGCAAAATGAAGAGACCTTATACATGTATACTCAAAATATGATGCAATAGTATCATAATACGCATCACAGTGTATTGCATAAATCTAATACTAAATTATATATATATATATATATATATATATATATATATATATATATATATATATATAAGAATAAAGAATAGATTTTCTTTGTAAAGGTTACAATGTGTAATTACAATTTTGGTTTGCTAAGTACAAAGAAAGCCACTATCATATTATCTATTAAAAAATCTTTCAATGGTTCTGCGTTGGAAACTTAATATTTTCATTTGTTTGTGTAGTTTATAAATTAGCGTAGGTCAGAAAGGTTTTATAGTACATTAAAATCATAATTAAACTTTAAATACTTAATCTAGCATTTTAAAAATATATTAATGTTATAAAAAGCAGTCTAAAAAACTGGTAATAATCTTGCATACATAAATGTATTTCCTGGGAGTGATCTTGAGAAGGTCTGGACCACAGACCAAGATTGTAAAGGGAGTGAGAGTGGTCTAGATGGCACCCCCGGGAGCCAGACCCTCCCGGCGAGGTGGGGGTTGAGGCCTTACACCAGCACTTCTCCCAGCAAACATCCTTCGTAAAACGTTTTTACCCACATTTTTAGATGATTTTCGAATACGTTATCTGCGCTGGCCGTAGCAGATTTTCCCCCCTTTTAGAACTGCGATGGCGGGCTTGTATTTGAATGTCAAAGGAGTGGAGACATAGACTGGGAAATATATTGCATCAGCATTACGAGGGTCTCAGTATATATACTAGCTCGGCCGGGCTGGCCTGGGCCAACGCTATTCATGAAAGCTTTGGCTTTTGCCCCTTTCTCGACTGGCTTTTCACAAGGCCTTCTTTCATGGCTTTCATAACGTTGGTAAACAGATTACGCATTGTCTGTGACTTAGCTGGATTTTACCACCATGTTGCTAGCATGTTCCTACCATGTTCCCACCATGGTCCTAGCGTGTGTCTAGCATGTTCCTACCATGGTCCTAGCGTGTGTCTAGCATGTTCCTACCATGGTCCTAGCGTGTGTCTAGCATGTTCCTACCATGTTCCCACCATGGTCATAGCGTGTTGCTACCATGTTCCTACCATGTTCCCACCATGGTCATAGCGTGTTGCTACCATGTTCCTACCATGTTCCCACCATGGTCATAGCGTGTTGCTACCATGTTCCTACCATGTTTCCACCATGGTCATAGCGTGTTGCTACCATGTTCCTACTATGTTCCCACCATGGTCATAGCGTGTTGCTACCATGTTCCCACCATGGTCCTAGCGTGTGTCTAGCATGTTCCTACCATGTTCCCACCATGGTCCTAGCGTGTGTCTAGCATGTTCCTACCATGTTCCCACCATGGTCCTAGCGTGTTCCTACCATGTTCCCACCATGGTCCTAGCGTGTTCCTACCATGTTCCCACCATGGTCCTAGCGTGTTCCTACCATGTTCCCACCATGGTCCTACCATGGTCCTAGCGTGTTCCCACCATGTTCCCACCATGGTCCTAGCATGTTCCTACCATGTTCCCACCATGGTCCTAGCGTGTTCCTACCATGTTCCCACCATGGTCCTACCATGTTCCCACCATGGTCCTACCATGTTCCCACCATGGTCCTACCATGTTCCCACCATGGTCCTAGCGTGTGTCTAGCATGTTCCTACCATGTTCCCACCATGGTCCTGGATTTTACCACCATGTTCCCACCATGGTCCTAGCGTGTGTCTAGCATGTTCCTACCATGTTCCCACCATGGTCCTAGCGTGTTCTTACCATGTTCCCACCATGGTCCTAGCATGTTCCCACCATGGTCCTAGCATGTTCCCACCATGGTCCTAGCGTGTTCCTACCATGTTCCCACCATGGTCCTAGCGTGTTCCTACATGTTCCCACCATGTTCCTAGCGTGTGTCTAGCATGTTCCTACCATGTTCCCACCATGGTCCTAGCGTGTTGCTACCATGTTCCCATCATGGTCATAGCGTGTTCCTAGCATGTTCCCACCATGGTCCTAGCGTGTTGCTACCATGTTCCCATCATGGTCCTAGCGTGTTCCTAGCATGTTCCCACCATGTTCCTAGCGTGTGTCTAGCATGTTCCTACCATGTTCCCACCATGGTCCTAGCGTGTTGCTACCATGTTCCCATCATGGTCATAGCGTGTGTCTAGCATGTTCCTACCATGTTCCCACCATGGTCCTAGCGTGTTGCTACCATGTTCCCATCATGGTCATAGCGTGTGTCTAGCATGTTCCTACCATGTTCCCACCATGGTCCTAGCGTGTTGCTACCATGTTCCCATCATGGTCATAGCGGTGTCTAGCATGTTCCTACCATGTTCCCACCATGGTCCTAGCGTGTTGCTACCATGTTCCCATCATGGTCATAGCGTGTTCCTAGCATGTTCCCACCATGTTCCTAGCGTGTGTCTAGCATGTTCCTACCATGTTCCCACCATGGTCCTAGCGTGTTGCTACCATGTTCCCATCATGGTCATAGCGTGTGTCTAGCATGTTCCTACCATGTTCCCACCATGGTCCTAGCGTGTTGCTACCATGTTACCATCATGGTCATAGCGTGTGTCTAGCATGTTCCTACCATGTTTCCACCATGGTCCTAGCATTTTCCTACCATGTTTCCACCAGCCTGGCCCATGGCCGGGCTCAGAGAGTAGATACTCTCGAAACTCTTCAAAGGTACTCTTCAAAGGTATAGTCCTAGCGTGTTGCTAGCATTTTCCTACCATGTCCCTAGCATGTTCCCACCAAGATCCAAGCATGGTCTCACCATGTTCCTAGCATGGTCTCACCATGTTCCTAGCATGTTCTCAGCATGTTCTTAGCATGTTCTCACCATGTTCCTAGCATGTTCTCAGCATGTTCTTAGCATGTTCTCACCATGTTCCTAGCATGTTCTCACCATATTCCAGGCATGTTCTTAACATGTTCCTAGCATTTTCCACCATATTATCATGGTGTTCCCGGTGTACTCCCATTGCACTGTCATCAAGTTATCAGTAAGTATCCTGAGTGTATTTTATCAGCTGCTAACACCAAGATGAACCTTATATGTGTTTTAAATTAAGGGACACGTAAGTTACCCCGTCTTCTAATAACATGTTCATTTTTCCACTATAATTCTACCTTGTCCATAATTACTATCGCATTTAATTTGTCTACTTTCGTAAGGTGAAGTCAGGATCTTTCCTTAATTCATGCATGTTTACAGATCATGAGGACAGTTTTTACACAGATCAAATAGATCAAATGATTACAGGCGTTTGGAGCAAAGGCGACCTATCGTATTTGTTGACCTCCTCCTTTCTGCAGCATTGCAAGGTCCTGGTGTGTTGATTGCAACACGAAAGGCCTAGACCTATCACTGAACTCCCCCGTGGTTGTTTTGCGTCTTGTATCATTCACGATTTTTGCTCAATTATTGTACACATGTCTTATTTATCAGCTTGCGTCTTTGTATCACATTCTTGTAAACATTAATTATTCATCAACTTGTGTATTTGTATATCATTGTTAAACGTCTTATTCATCAACTGGCTTGTCTTTCAAGAGTTACCGCGCTAAGCCGCGAGGCAGCCTGGCTTGACTATCCTTTCACAGTTACCCTCAGTACAGTGAACACAAGCTAGTGTTCACTAGTTGTCAACGTGCTCGTATTCTAGTACAGTGGACACAAGCTAGTGTTCACTAGTTGTCAACGTAGTCGTAGTCTAGTACAGGTTTGGTGGGATTATAAATGTTGAAGCAGAGAACCTTTTATCTAACCTTCAAATCCCCATGTTGCCTATCCTAGAGTAGTCATTCTTAGCCTAATTTGGGTGAGGCATCAGTATCGTATTTGGTCCTCGTCTCCATGCCCCTCCATGCCCCTCCATGCCCCTCCATGCCTCTCTCCTTTCTCTATATAAAATTCCAAGTGTAAAAATTAAAAAAAATGAGTCTTCTTTGTTTAAGTAGGAAAACTGAGAAGCTAAATTTGTTGGTGATCCTGATTTGCTAAAGTGTAATTTTTGGTGATTACGATTTGTTAAGTTAATATAAAAAAAAAAATTTGATGATTGTGATTTGATTTTCATTTTTAACTATTCAAAAGAATATGTTTAAGGAGCAGATCGCAAATACACAATACATTCCATATTGTTGCTCTGGGTTCGCACCCTTTCCCTGGAAATTACTCACGCCTCCCTTCCCTCACCGGTTTTAAGAACCATTGTCCTAGATTATTCCTCTAAACTTTAGACGGCAGCTAGAACTGAAGTGAGGTTTCTCATAAATATTAAAGAAATTATTAACCATCATTATTCTCCCATTGCTTTGGATAAGATGTCGGCTACCATCACTCTACCATTGCTTTGGATAAGATGTCGGCTACCATCACTCTACCATTACTTTGGATAAGATGTCGGCTACCATCACTCTACCATTACTTTGGATAAGATGTCGGCTACAATCACTCTACCATTACTTTGGATAAGATGTCGGCTACAATCACTCTACCATTACTTTGGATAAGATGTCGGCTACCATCACTCTACCATTACTTTGGATAAGATGTCGGCTACCATCACTCTACCATTACTTTGGATAAGATTTCCTCTAAAGATGTAACACAAAAGATTCGACCATAAGTTGCAAGTTGCGTTGTTTCAACATTAATAACCTTTCATAACTACGCCTCGTATAATGTTACGAACACAGATTTCTAATATATCGTCTGTTTTCTTCCAATTTAAAAAAAAAAACTCTTAAAATGTCTAAATATTGAAAAAAATATATTTAAAAAATAATATTGTTTGAGATGGTAAGACTAAACGTGTTAGGAAAGACGATAAAATCTCGTATAGTTTTACAGAGATAATCTGTCGTTGAATCTTTCAAGTCTTTTAGAAAAGGTTTTAGGGATAAGAGATTCAAGATATTTTGAACCCACGTGCTGAAGACTAGTGTGAGTATGTTGGTTTTGAACCCACGTGCTGAACACTGTGTGAGTATGTTGGTTTTGAACCCACGTGCTGAACACTGGTGTGAGTATGTTGTTTTTGAACCCACGTGCTGAACACTGGTGTTATGTTGGTTGAACCACGTGCTGAACACTTTGTGATAGGTTTTGAACCCACGTGCTGAACACTGGTGTGAGTATGTTGGTTTTGAACCCACGTGCTGAACACTTTAGTGATTATGTTGGTTTTGAACCCACGTGCTGAACACTGGTGTGAGTATGTTGGTTTTGAACCCACGTGCTGAACACTTTAGTGATTATGTTGGTTTTGAACCCACGTGCTGAACACTGGGTGAGTATGTTGCTTTTGAACCCACGTGCTGAACACTGGTGTGAGTATGTTGCTTTTGAACCCACGTGCTGAACACTGGTGTGAGTATGTTGGTTTTGAACCCACGTGCTGAACACTGGTGTGAGTATGTTGCTTTTGAACCCACGTGCTGAACACTGGTGTGAGTATGTTGCTTTTGAACCCACGTGCTGAACACTGGTGTGAGTATGTTGGCTTTGAACCCACGTGCTGAACACTGGTGTGAGTATGTTGGTTTTGAACCCACGTGCTGAACACTGGTGTGAGTATGTTGGTTTTGAACCCACGTGCTGAACACTGGAGTGAGTATGTTGTTTTGAACCCACGTGTGAACACTGGTGTGAGTATGTTGTTGAACCAATGTGCGAACATGGTGTGAGTATGTTGCTTGAACCCACTGCTGGACATGTGTGAGTATGATTGTTTGAACCAATGACATGAACATGTGCAGTGAATGTGGTTTTGAACCCACTGCTGAACACGTGTATGTGTGAACATGAACATGGTGGAATGTTTAAAATGAACATACAATGTTACAATGAATGGCAGTGTTCTTGAAGGTAATAATCCAATGTGGCGTATTCAGTAGATTGAACAATTACAATGATGGACCCCGTATAATGTGAAGCCAGTGTACAGTGTGTGACAATGAATGGACAGTGTAGCAGTGAATGTATAATGATACAATGAATGGACAGTGTAGCAGTGAATGTATAATGATACAATGAATGGACAATGTAGCAGTGAATGTTAATAGTACAATGATGTGACCAGTATTAGCATGTGGACCCGTATTAATGAACAATGGTGGACAATGATAAAATGAACATACAATGTTACAATGAATGCGCAGTGTTCTTGAAGGTAATCAATCCAATACTGGGTCGCTATTCAGTACCGGATCTGAACCCAATAGATGTGGACCCCAGTACTAGATGTGAACCCAGTACTAGATGTGGACCCAGTACTAGGTGTAGCCCTAGAATACTAGGTGTGACCCCAGTACTAGATGTGGACCCAGTACTAGGTGTAGCCCTAGTATACTAGGTGTGGACCCAGTACTAGATGTGGACCTAGTACTAGATGTGGACCCAGTATTAGATGTGGACCCAGTATTAGATGTGGACCCAGTACTAGGTGCAACCCTAGAATGCTAGGTGTGGACCCAGTACTAGATATGGACCTAGTACTAGGTGTAGCCCTAGTGTATTAGGTGTGGACCCAGTACTATGTGTAGCCCTAGTATACTAGGCGTGGACCCAATAGGTGTAGCCCCAGTATACTAAGTGTGGACCCAGTATACTAGGTGTGGACCCAGTACACTAGGTGTGGACCCAGTATACTAGGTGTGGACTCAGTATATTAGATGTGGACCCAGTACACTAGGTATGGACCCAGTATACTAGGTGTGGAGTCAGTACTAGATGTAGCCCCAGTAAACTAGGTGTGAACCCAGTTCTAGGAGTGGACCAGGTACTAGGTGTAGATCCAGTATACTAGATGTGAACCCAGTATTAGGTAGGGACCCAGTACTAGGTGAGGACCCAATACTTAGTGTGGACCCAATACTAGGTGGTCCCAACGCATCCAGTAACTAGGGTGAACCTCAATATAAGTGTGGACCCAGTACTAGGTTTGGTCCCAGTACTAAGCGTGGATCCAGTATACTAGGTGTGGACCTATAATACTAGGTGTGGACCCGGTAGACTAGATGTGAACCCAGTATACTAGGTGTGAAACCAGTATACTGGGTGTGAACCCAGTATACTAGGTGTGAACCGAGTATACTAGGTGTGAACCCAGTATACCAGGTGTGAACCCAGTATACCAGGTGTGAACCCAGTATACTAGGTGTGAACCCAGTATACTAGGTGTGAACCCAGTATACTAGGTGTGAACCCAGTATACTAGGTGTGAACCCAGTATACTAGGTGTGAACCCAGTACTAGATGTAGACCCAGTATCTTGGTCGCAGTAAATTTCAAATTGATTAATCAGCTTTATCTGTTAAATATATTTAATTAGTAAAATGAGTCTCATTAAACTAATACATTATGGCTTGACGCTAATGAGTCAAAAAGCTTTCAATTAGATTATCTCTTATTTGCTTTTAGATTCCAGGTTAGACTTTTATATTTGTGAAGACTATATTGTGAGTATGTGTGATGATATTTTAATGTGTGGTTAGTGTATGTGATGATTTTGTACTGTGTGATGAGTGTATGTGATGATATTGTACCGGGTGATGAGTGTATGTTATGATATTGTACTGGGTGGTGAGTGTATGTTATGATTTTGTACTGGGCGATGAGTGTATGTGATATTATTGTACCGGGTGGTGAGTGTATGTGATATTGTACTGGGTGGTGAGTGTATGTAATGATTTTGTACTGGGCGATGAGTGTATGTGATATTTTTGTACCGGGTGGTGAGTGTATGTGATATTGTACTGGGTGGTGAGTGTATGTGATATTGTACTGGGTGGTGAGTGTATGTGATATTTGTACTGTGGTAGTGTATGTGATATTGTACTGGGTGGTGAGTGTATGTGATATTGTACTGGGTGGTGAGTGTATGTGATATTGTACTGGGTGGTGAGTGTATGTGATATTGTACTGGGTGGTGAGTGTATGTGATATTGTACTGGGTTTTCCTACCTGGAATCTACCTGGAGGCTGTTCCGGTGTCAACACCCTCGCTTCCCGGTACTCAATCAGGCCTCCCGGTGGATCAGGACCTGATCAACCAGGCTGTTACTGCTGGTCGCACTCAATCCAACGTACGACCCACAGGCATAAATTGATTAATAAATCTCAGCACGGTTTTACAAAGGGGCGTTCCTGTCTTACGAATTTACTAACTTTCTTCGCTAAGGTGTTTGAGGAGGTAGATCATGGTATTGAATATGATATTGTGTTTTTGGACTTCAGTAAGGCTTTGATAGAGTTCCACATGAGACTATTGAGGAAACTTAAGGCACACGGAATAGGAGGAGAATTTTTTTCATGGATAGAGGCATGGTTGACAAATAGGCAACAGAGAGTTTGCATAAATGGGGAGAAATCAGAATGGGGACACGTCACAAACGGTGTTCCTCATTGATCAGTGTTGGGTTCCTTGTTGTTCACAATTTACATAAACGACATTGATGAGGGAATAAATAGCGACATAGCAAATTTGTCGATGACACCAAAATAGGCGTCCAATTCATTCTAATGAAGACATTAGAACACTCCAGGATGATTTGAATAGACTGATGCAGTGGTCGGAGAAGTGGCAGATGCAGTTTAATATAGACAAATGCAAAGTTCTAAATGCTGGACAGGAAAATAACCATGCCACATATAAACTAAATAATGTAGATCTTAATACGGATTGCGAAAAGGATTTAGGAGTTCTGGTTAGCAGTAATCTGAAACCAAGACAACAGTACATAAGTGTTCGCAATAAAGTTAACAGAATCCTTGGCTTCATATCAAGAAGTATAAATAATGGAAGTCCTCAGGTTGTTCTTCAACTCTGTATATCTTTGGTTAGGCCTCATTTAGATTATGCTGCACAGTTTTGGTCACCGTATTACAGAATGGATATAAATGCACTGGAAAACGTACAAAGGAGGATGACAAAGTTGATCCCATGATCAGAAATCTTCCCTATGAGGATAGACTGAGGCCCTGAATCTGCACTCTCTAGAAAGGCGTAGAATTAGGGGATATGATTGAGGTGTATAAATGGAAAACATAATTAATAAAGGATGTAAATAGTGCTAAAAATATCTAGCATAGAAGGACTCGCAGAATGGTTTTAAGTTGGAAAAATTCAGATTCAGGAAGGATATGGAAAGCACTGGTTTGGTAAAGAGTTATGGATGAGTGAACAAACTCCCATACTCATAGAAGCTAAGACTTGTGTAGTTTTAAAAATAGGATAAATACGTGAGTGGAGTGGGGTAGGTGAATTGACCGACTAGTGTTGGTAATTAGATCAATATGAACACTTGGCTTTATGATCACACATGCTCATCAGTCAAACAAGTAGAGTAGCATAGAGGAGCTTGAAGCTGATGTGTTCAGTCCATCAATCGATTTAATTCAAGTTGATGGACTGAACAACGATCCAGGCGAGGGACGATACCTCAAACTCCTCCTCTGTATTACTTTCACTTGTATTGACTGATAAGCACTGTGTGGCGAAACTTTCTCAATCAAGATGCCAAGTGTCATATGTCCTAATTTACAACTTGTGGTTCTCTGAACCATTCATCTACATGACTAGCTTATGCTGCAGGTCAGATGCCGTGCTCCTCCCTGAAGTAAATGTGACCTGACATGACTAGGTTAAGTAGGTCTGCTGCAGTGTTTCTTCTTTCTTATGTCACTGTCTAGGTTTCTCTCCAGTTCCCTCTTGAAAACAACCAGGGGTCTATTGGTAATTCCTCTTATGTATGATGGGAGGCTTTTGAATAATCTTGGGCTCCGACACTTATTTTATTTTTCTGTTATTGTACTCATGGCGCCTGCGCTTTTTATTGGGTATATATTGCACCATACCACGGGCGGCGTTAGAATCCGCGATCAGTGGCTAACGCGACGGTCTGGAGTTTTGAGACTGATCGCGGGTTCTAACCCCACCCGTGGTATGGTCATTACGATTTCTTGAGTTATGTTGCACCGTCGGGCCAGTCTTTTACTTTCGCAAATTTGTGCGTAGATTTGGGACAAGTTTCTCTATTATTTTCCAGGTGTAGATTATGATGCATCTTTCTTCCCTACGTTCCAGGGAGTACAGGTCAAGGTACTTCAAACGTTCCCACAAATTAAGGTGCTTAGCTTAACTAATATGTACAGTGAAGGTTCTCTGTACATCTTCTAGATGTGCAATTTCGCTTGATAGTGGCTGATAGTGTACAGCAATATTCCAGCCCAGAGAGAACAATTTGACTTTATAGGATCCTATCATCCTATCATTTTTCTCGCGTTGTGATATAATTACACTGGTGTGAGGGTATGTGATATTATTACATTGTGGGTAGGGTATGTGATTTTACACTGTGGGTGAGGGTATGTGATTTTACACTGTGGGTGAGGGTATGTGATTATTACACTCTGGGTAGGGTATGTGATTTTACACTGTGGGTGAGGGTATGTGATATTATTACACTGTAGGTGAGGGTATGTGATATTATTACACTGTGAGTACGGTATGTGATATTACACTGTGGGTGAGGGTACGTGATATTACACTGTGGGTGAGGGTATGTGATATTACACTGTGGGTGAGGGTACGTGATATTACACTGTGGGTGAGGGTATGTGATATTATTACACTGTGGGTGAGGGTATGTGATATTACACTGTGGGTGAGGGTATGTGATATTATTGCACTGTGGGTGAGAGTATGTGATATTATTACACTGGTGTTAGGGTATGTGATATTATTACACTGTGGTGTTAGGATATGTGATATTACTACACTGTGGTGTTGGGGTATGTGATATTACTAAACTGTGGTGTTAGGGTATATGATATTATTAAACGGTGGTGTTAGGGTATGTGATATTACTACACTGTGGTGTTAGGATATGTAATATTACTACACTGTGGTGTTAGGGTATGGGATACTACACTGTGGTATTAGGGTATGTGATATTGCTACACTGTGGTGTTAGGGTATGTGATATTACTACACTGTGGTGTTAGGATATGTAATATTACTACACTGTGGTGTTAGGGTATGGGATACTACACTGTGGTGTTAGGGTATGGGATACTACACTGTGGTATTAGGGTATGTGATATTACTACACTGTGGTGTTAGGGTATGTGATATTACTACACTGTGGTGTTAGGGTATGTGATATTACTACACTGGTGTTACGGTATGTGATATTACTACAGTGTGGTGTTAGGATATGTGATATTACTACACTGTGGTGTTAGGATATGTGATATTACTACACCGTGGTGTTAGGGTATGTGATATTACTAAACTGTGGTGTTAGGGGGATGTGATATTACTACACTGTGGTGTTAGGGTATGTGATATTACTACACTGTGGTGTTAGTTTATGTGATATTACTACTCTGTGGTGTTAGGATATGTGATATTATTACACCGTAATGTTAGGGTATGTGATATTACTACACCGTGGTGTTAGGATATGTGATATTACACTGTGGGTGAGGGTATGTGATATTACACTGTGGGTGAGGGTATGTGATATTATTACACTGTGGGTGAGGGTATGTGATATTATTACACTGTGGGTGAGGTATGTGATATTATTACACTGTGGTGTTAGGGTATGTGATATTACTACACTGTGATGTTAGGGTATGTGATACTACACTGGGTGTTAGGATATGTGATATTACTACACTGTGGTGTTAGGATATGTGATATTACTACACTGTGGTGTTAGGATATGTGATATTACACTGTGGGTGAGGGTATGTGATATTACACTGTGGGTGATGGTATGTGATATCATTACACTGTGGGTGAGGGTATGTGATATTATTACACTGTGGGTGAGGGTATGTGATATTATTACACTGTGGTGTTAGGGTATGTGATATTACTACACTGTGATGTTAGGGTATGTGATACTACACTGTGGTGTTAGGATATGTGATATTACTACACTGTGGTGTTACGATATGTGATATTACTACACTGTGGTGTTAGGATATATGATATTATTACACTGTGGTGTTAGGATATGTGATATTACTACACCGTGGTGTTAGGGTATGTGATATTACTACACCGTGGTGTTAGGGTATGTGATATTACTACACCGTGGTGTTAGGGTATGTGATATTACTACACCGTGGTGTTAAGGTATGTGATATTACTGCACTGTGGTGTTTGGGTATGTGATATTACTACACCGTGGTGTTAGGGTATGTGATATTACTACACCGTGGTGTTAGGGTATGTGATATTACTACACCGTGGTGTTAGGTATGTGATATTACTACACCGTGGTGTTAGGGTATGTGATATTACTACACCGTGGTGTTAGGATATGTGATATTACTACACCGTGGTGTTAGGGTATGTGATATTACTACACCGTGGTGTTAGGGTATGTGATATTACTACACCGTGGTGTTAGGGTATGTGATACTGGTACAATAACATCTGAGAGGGTGGTGCTACATTTAATGTGACCATATATGGGTTGCATATCGTTCTCTCCTATATTTATATTTTCAAAGTAAAACATTTTTTCCATGTTAAATATCTGACGTGAAATAAATCTGATAGCTTTGACATGTGATAAATTCGGTGGATATTACTCCCGGTGGCGTGTTGTAGCTCTTTTGCACTTTGAAAGCTAATAACTAGCTTGCTTTATCAGGTGCTTTTAGCTTTGTATGATGTATTCGTTTGAAATTTCAAGATATTGTAGATAGATTTGATGATTAAATGTTTGGGGAGTTCCAAAGTATCGGTATCGGTATCAGTATCTGCTATTTTTATGATATCGGTATCAGAGAAAAAGTTGTTTTTAAAATATTAATATTACACCTGTGCTTATAAATAGAAAATTTAACACTGTCTGTCTGTCTGTCTGTCTGTCTCTCTCTCTCTCTCTCTCTCTCTCTCTCTCTCTCTCTCTCTCTCTCTCTCTCTCTCTCTCTCTCTCTCTCTCTCTCTTTCCCTCCCAGTCCCTCTCCCCGTCCTCCCTCCTTAGACACAAAAACACACACACACGAGCCAGGGCCAGGAGCTATGACTCGACCGCTGCAACCACAACTAGGTGAGTACACGAACTAACGAATGAACACTGTAATGAAAAAAAGTAACGAATACAGTTGGAGAAGCTGACTGTATTAGTTTCACCGCAGATATACAGACAAGTGCATCGAATGAAGCCTTTATAAGTTTACCTGGACATTACCTCATCAAAGACTGCTCAGAAAACCTGTCCTTAGCGGGACGCCATTTTCTGGCTCCCATACAGCGGTGTACGTCTAGATTACTCAAAAAGCAATGCACAAATTCAATATTCCAGTTTCCAAAATTCATTGGACAGCCGGAGTAATGGTGCCAGTGTTGTCAAAGGGATTGAAAATACATGATAAAACAGTTTGCTATGTTTGCTACCTACACTTCTCATGTGCATCCATGTCTGTATACTAAAGCAACATGTCTGTATACTAAAGCAACATGTCTGTATACTAAAGCAACATGTCTGTATACTAGAGCAACATGTCTGTATACTAGAGCAACATGTCTGTATACTAGATCAACATGTCTGTATACTAGATCAACATGTCTGTATACTAGAGCAACATGTCTGTATACTGAGCAACATGTCTTATACTAGAGCAACATGTCTGTATACTAGAGCAACATGTCTGTATACTAGAGCAACATGTCTGTATACTAGAGCAACATGTCTGTATACTAGAGCATAAGTACGTGTTGGCCAACAGTGAGCTACTTCAGTCACTCTCCTCTAGGCTGCAGGCAAGAAAATAATGAACTACCAAAACATAAGCTAATTCACAATTTACCTACCTACTGGTGTAGTACTTACTGAATGTTCGGTCATATCTATGAAGAAAAAACATTGTAGTGTATTGCGTAGCCGTAGATAACACACCTTCCATCATTGCTGCAAGTAGAATTTTAGTCTTATCTTTGTTGAGTATATTACACGAAACAGCCATACGTCTTAGTGAAAGAAATTTTCTGGTCTCTGCCTAAAGAACAATACTTGAAATATTTTATCAATAAAATTTTGAATATTGCGAGATTCTCGGGCGGCTTAGGTAGCACATTATCAGATCCTATAGTGTCAGTGTTAACTGGGTTCGAGAGCTACACTACAACACGATACTCATCACCTTTTTTGATCCCCGATATAAGAATAACGTCTGTAGGTGCAGCAGATGGGTCATGTGAAACAAACAGTGACAATCTTGAGAATAAACTGAAACTCAGGAGATAATTCAGCAACTCCAGAACTCAGAACGCAGCTGAGTTGTTATTACACAACAATGAATGTGATGAAGCAAGTCAAGATGATGTAGCAGGGACTGAAGAACTTGATGCTTGATAAATGTTAAGAAATTGTAGGCAGTGTGGAAAATATCGCTTGAATTTTCCACCCAACCGTTACACCCACCATCCACTTGGGGAAATATAGGAAATTGGGGATGATGTCTAAGGAGGGTTGCCACCATTTTGTACATATATTTAATTTCTAAGACTTAGCCTTGTACCATTACCATTTATACTTATTTTAACACTAAGTTAAACAGAATTAGCTTGGTTCTGCCCAAGTGTCCTACACAATATATGCCTAGGCACCACTTAATATCCCCTTTGGCCACAATGCCGGCCATAGGCAGGCCCAGCGCCTTCAGTCACACTTCAGCAGTGAGTGGGAGCCACTGACCTTGCGGCCCATCGCAGTGAATTAGTCATTACCGCACGCGACTCGAATATATCACCGCGATCAACTCTCTCAAGCTGGACCAGGCAATTGCGTGACAGGTATTTCTCAGGCATCCCCGGCCTTCACCTCCCTCACTCGTAAGTAACTCAAGACTTTGAATATTCATCTGTACTCAGTGACCACGTGTAAAGGGTTTGGCCACCACTTCCACCAGAGATTTACCGTTGTAACTGTCTGACATTGCACACTGCCTCCTGTGTAGCATAGAGATACGTTCACAATTATTTCAGTCAATCAAGGGTGAACAAGGGACCTATACACAACAGCCTCTATTCTACCCAGCCAGCAGTCACAACTACGAAAAGTTAGAATCTGCCTCAGAATCATTTTGCAAATCACAATAAGCAGCATCAAAAACAAACATGCTGGTAATCTTATTACCACAAACATAAAAACAGAAATAGATAAATATATCAGTGGCGTTATTACCTAAAGAAGGAAATCCACTAGAGTTGTGGAAAGAAAATATGATTGTTCTTCCATTCTTTAGCAGTCGACTGTGAATAATTATCCCACTGTCATAGTGTGAAGTGTAAAATATGTTTAGTGATAGTTGATTTTTCTTCATGGTTGTTCCGGCACTAGTTGCTATCATGGTAACTAATGCCAGTACACCACCTGGTATCATAACTACACCACCTGGTATCATAACTTGTGTCAGTACATTGTACTCGGATGTATTTTTTATATTTATCTGGTTGGTGTCAGCACTGCCCTTGCTGCAGTGTCAGCACTGCCCTTGCTGCAGTGTCAGCACTGCCCTTGCTGCAGTGTCAGCACTGCCCTTGCTGCAGTGTCATCACTGCCCTTGCTGCAGTGTCATCACTGCCCTTGCTGCAGTGTCATCACTGCCCTTGCTGCAGTGTCATCACTGCCCTTGCTGCAGTGTCATCACTGCCCTTGCTGCAGTGTCAGCACTGCCCTTGCTGCAGTGTCAGCACTGCCCTTGCTGCAGTGTCAGCACTGCCCCTTGCTGCCAGTGTCAGCACTGCCCTTGCTGCAGTGTCAGCACTGCCCTTGCTGTGCAGTGTCAGCACTGCCCTTGCTGCAGTGTCAGCACTGCCCTTGCTGCAGTGTCAGCACTGCCCTTGCTGCAGTGTCAGCACTGCCCTTGCTGCAGTGTCAGCACTGCCCTTGCTGCAGTGTCAGCACTGCCCTTGCTGCAGTGTCAGCACTGCCCTTGCTGCAGTGTCAGCATTGCCCTTGCTGCAGTGTCAGCACTGCCCTTGCTGCAGTGTCAGCACTGCCCTTGCTGCAGTGTCAGCACTGCCCTTGCTGCAGTGTCAGCACTGCCCTTGCTGCAGTGTCAGCACTGCCCTTGCTGCAGTGTCAGCACTGCCCTTGCTGCAGTGTCAGCACTGCCCTTGCTGCAGTGTCAGCACTGCCCTTGCTGCAGTGTCAGCACTGCCCTTGCTGCAGTGTCAGCACTGCCCTTGCTGCAGTGTCAGCACTGCCCTTGCTGCAGTGTCAGCACTGCCCTTGCTGCAGTGTCAGCACTGCCCTTGCTGCAGTGTCATCACTGCCCTTGCTGCAGTGTCAGCACTGCCCTTGCTGCAGTGTCATCACTGCCCTTGCTGCAGTGTCAGCACTGCCCTTGCTGCAGTGTCAGCACTGCCCTTGCTGCAGTGTCAGCACTGCCCTTGCTGCAGTGTCAGCACTGCCCTTGCTGCAGTGTCAGCACTGCCCTTGCTGCAGTGTCAGTACTGCCCTTGCTGCAGTGTCAGCACTGCCCTTGCTGCAGTGTCAGCTCTGCCCTTGCTGCAGTGTCAGCACTGCCCTTGCTGCAGTGTCAGCTCTGCCCTTGCTGCAGTGTCAGCACTGCCCTTGCTGCAGTGTCAGCCTGCCCTTGCTGCAGAATGGAAGTATTATATCAGAGAATTTTATAATATCAGGTTATATAATCTAGGTGAGAAACAGACCAGAATCAAAATATATAGTTCTTCCTACTAGCTGTGACCACTGTTGTTTTTCTAGGAATTAACATTTGTCACTGTGTTCACAACCCTTTACCGTGGTCACTGTGTTCACAACCCTTTACCGTGTTCACTGTGTTCACAACCCTTTACCGTGTTCACTGTGTTCACAACCCTTTACGTGTTCACTGTGTCACAACCCTTACGTGATCACTGTGTTCTACACCTTACCGTGTTCACTGTGTTCACAACCCTTTACCGTGGTCACTGTGTTCACAACCTTTACCGTGTTCACTGTGTTCACAACCCTTTACCGTGGTCACTGTGTTCACAACCCTTTACCGTGTTCACTGTGTTCACAACCCTTTACCGTGGTCACTGTGTTCACAACCCTTTACCGTGGTCACTGTGTTCACAACCCTTTACCGTGGTCACTGTGTTCACAACCCTTTACCGTGGTCACTGTGTTCACAATCCTTTACCGTGTTCACTTTGTTCACAACCCTTTACCGTGGTCACTGTGTTCACAACCCTTTACCGTGGTCACTGTGTTCACAACCCTTTACCGTGGTCACTGTGTTCACAACCCTTTACCGTGGTCACTGTGTTCACAACCCTTTCCGTGTCACTGTGTTCACAACCCTTTACCGTGGTCACTGTGTTCCAACCCTTTACCGTAGTCATTGTTCCAACTCTTTACCGTGGTCACTGTGTTCACAACCCTTTACCGTGGTCACTGTGTTCACAACCCTTTACCGTGGTCACTCTGTTCACCACCCTTTACCGTGGTCACTGTGTTCACAACCCTCTACCGTGGTCACTGTGTTCACAACCCTCTACCGTGGTCACTGTGTTCACAACCCTTTACCGTGGTCAGTGTGTTCACAACCCTTTACCGTGGTCAGTGTGTTCACAACCCTTTCGTGTCAGTGTTCACACCCTTTACCGTGGTCAGTGTGTTCACAACCCTTTACCGTGGTCAGTGTGTTCACAACCCTTTACCGTGGTCAGTGTGTTCACAATCCTTTACCGTGGTCAGTGTGTTCACAATCCTTTACCGTGGTCAGTGTGTTCACAACCCTTTACCGTGGCCACTGTGTTCACAACCCTTAACCGTGGTCAGTGTGTTCACAACCCTTTACCGTGGTCAGTGTGTTCACAACCCTTTACCGTGGTCAGTGTGTTCACAACCCTTTACCGTAATCAGTGTGTTCACAACCCTTTACCGTGGTCAGTGTTCACAACCCTTTACCGTGGTCAGTGTGTTCACAACCCTTTACCGTAATCAGTGTGTTCACTACCCTTTACCGTGGTCAGTGTGTTCACAACCCTTTACCGTAATCAGTGTGTTCACAACCCTTTACCGTAATCAGTGTGTTCACAACCCTTTACCGTAATCAGTGTGTTCACAACCCTTTACCGTAATCAGTGTGTTCACAACCCTTTACCGTAATCAGTGTGTTCACAACCCTTTACCGTAATCAGTGTGTTCACAACCCTTTACCGTAATCAGTGTGTTCACAACCCTTTACCGTAATCAGTGTGTTCACAACCCTTTACCGTAATCAGTGTGTTCACAACCCTTTACCGTAATCAGTGTGTTCACAACCCTTTACCGTGGTCACTGTGTTCACAACCCTTTACCGTGGTCACTGTGTTCACAACCCTTTACCGTGGTCACTGTGTTCACAACCCTTTACCGTGGTCACTGTGTTCACAACCCTTTGCCCTGGTCACTGTGTTCAGAATAGGCTGAATTATTTTAGTTTTTTAATGGTTCACTGTGGCTTTTTTGTTTGATTTTTTTCCTAGAATCAGTAGGAGATACAGACGAGCACTAGACTTGACTTAATTCATATGAGACTCTCTGACCGCGGGTTCGAACCCAACCCGTGGTATGGTTTGAGGATGGAGAAATTCATCAAGTTGAACTTGCTGAATAGGCCGAACTCACTTAAAAATTGGACTTTTCCCCCCAAAATTTTAAAGATTGATTAACCTTTTTCAATGGCAATGATACAAAAATTATTTTTGGAATAAATTTAA
This sequence comes from Cherax destructor, assembly GCA_009830355.1. NCBI lineage: Eukaryota > Metazoa > Arthropoda > Malacostraca > Decapoda > Parastacidae > Cherax > Cherax destructor. The sequence goes on from WNWK01002231.1 coordinate 143,402, forward strand.
CTTAGAAACCTCACCTAACCTAAATTGACCTAACTAAATTATTTTTCAACTTTATCTTCGTATATATACGATACTTCAGTTTAAATTTATTTAATATTACTTAAAATTAATGATACATTATTTTCGTCATGTTTAGACTGATTTTCGCAGATTTATGGCAAAACAAAAAAAATCACTTCTTATCCGGCAGAAACGACCCTTGCCATTTAGGCCTAACTCCCCGGTTTGGCGTATTCGGCACTATACACATACTCATATATATATATATATATATATATATATAATCATATATATATATATATATATATATATATATATATATATATATATATATATATATATATCGTGTCGAATAGGTAAAACTTGCTATTTTGGCTTAAACCTCAGTAACAACCCCAGTAGCATTAAACAGCAACGCTTTTCTTGCCGAATAAGGCAAGCGAAAATTTGGGTATGCAATAATTTCGCAAAAATCATTCTGAACCTAACTAAAAAAATATATTTAATTGTGTTTGTTTATTATTAAAATATTGTAAACTTATCTAAAATATATTTAGTTGAATTAGGCTAAATTAAATTGTGATTGTTATAATAAGGTTAGGTAAGTTTTCTAAGGTTCTTTTGGTACAAAATTATTAATTTTTACATTAACATAAATGAAAAAAATATATCTTTAAACGTATAAGATAAATTTTTAGAAAGGACTTGATTTTAAATGAGTTCTTGCTAATTGACCAGTTTTACCTATTCGACACGACATATATATATATATATAATATATAAATTTTTCGTGTTTTTCATTATAGACCTTGGTACTAGAGTAGCTTTAGAGTGACAGATGTGTCAAAGATGTGAATACGCCACCTGTGTACCTGTCTCTCCCGCTGACATTATGGTGAGACATGCATTAGTATTATCACAGTGACTGTGTTGAGGCATGCATTAGCATTATTATCACGGTGAGAGCAACATCACCTCCCATCTTTACATGCACCTGCAATGAATAACAGGAACAAAGAGTGAAAAACAACTCTACGTCGGAAAATGTTTTTGTTCTTATCGTGTTGATACACACGGTATATAGGGGGTTGGTGAGCCTCTGTGATTACCGTGTTGATACACACGGTATATAGGGGGTTGGTGAGACTGTGATTACCGTGTTGATACACACGGTATATAGGGGGTTGGTGAGCTTCTGTGATTACCGTGTTGATACACACGGTATATAGGGGGTTGGTGAGCCTCTGTGATTACCGTGTTGATACACACGGTATATAGGGGGTTGGTGAGACTCTGTGATTACCGTGTTGATACACACGGTATATAGGGGGTTGGTGAGCCTCTGTGATTACCGTGTTGATACACACGGTATATAGGGGGTTGGTGAGACTCTGTGATTAAAGAGCAGAAGCATAATTAACCCTCTTTCTCTCCCTCTTTAATTGTTCCACGTGTCTTTGTTAGTTCAACTTTAATCCTGTTTTTGTCGTTTTTGTTCAACATTGTTTGATTTCCCTTTAATGTGCCGTCATGTACAGCGCCATTCAATATTCACTTTTATCTTTAAGCATGTAAGAGCTATATTGCATTAGTCAGTGCGCAGGAGCGCCTCTCCTCCTATATGGACCAGGTTACCAGGCCCGGGTCTAATCCCCTACAAGTGAGCATCAACAAAGGGATCGAACACATGTCTGGACGTGAGTTCCAACCCTCTTACGGGATCACCGCGGGCCTAAACCAGAGTCCTGCGTCTATACGGATAAATCCAGCAGATAGGCCAGGAATTACGCAGAATAATGTGCTGCCTGCTTGTGTTGGTCCAGCCTGAGCGAGCTGATGCCTTCCTCACTTACTGCACCTACACAAAATAACAAGAAAATCCCGACACAAACATTAACACGAAATCGGTAAGTCAGAACAGCGAGACTAATTTAAACACAGCGATTACTGTGAAAGTTGAGAAGAATGATAATAAGTGCCGTTGATAGAACAATTCACAAATAACAAAAAAGGCACAATACCGTGACTGGAACAATACACACACAACCCACACATAGAAGAGACCGAGTTGTGTGTAACAATTCACAACTTGTATTCAAGTGCTTCACAACTTCTCACATAACCACTTAAGTTGGAACCTTAGTTTACTTAGTGCATCTGTCACCTTGATCAGCTGTGTGTTGCTGTGACCTTGACCACAGCACCTGAGTATTTATGTTATTTAAAAGGAACTTAAGTGCAACTAATGTGACATTTTATTGTTTCAACGTTTCGCTAATAGAGAGCGAAACGTTGCCACAATAAAATGTCACATTAGTTGTATACTTGTGTCCTTTTACCTAACATATTGTCGGTAATTCTACCAACATTAATACAGTCTGAGTATTTATACTTCTTTGATTACAGCAACTATGTTGTTGTGACCTTGATTACAGTAGCTGGGTGTTGCTGTGACCTTGACCACAATAGCTGGGTGTTGCTGTGACCTTGACCACAGCAGGTGTGTTGCTGTGACCTTGACCACAGCAGCTGGGTGTTGTGACATTGACCACAATAGCTGGGTGTTGCTGTGACCTGGACTACAACTGGGGATTGATGTGACCTTGACCATAATAGCTGATGTTGCTGTGACCTTGACCATAATAGTTGGGTGTTGCTATGGCCTTGTCCACAAGAGATGGTGGGTGTTGTGACCTTGACCACAAGAGATGGTGGGTGTTGTGACCTTGACCACAAGATATGGTGGGTGTTGTGACCTTGACCACAAGAGATGGTGGATGTTGTGACCTTGACCACAAGAGATGGTGGATGTTGTGACCTTAGCCACAAGAGATGGTGGGTGTTGACCTTGACCACAAGAGATGGTGGGTGTTGTGACCTTGACCACAAAAGATGGTGGGTGTTGTGACCTTGACCACAAAAGATGGTGGGTGTTGACCTTGACCACAAGAGATGGTGGGTGTTGACCTTGACCACAAGAGATGGTGGGTGTTGACCTTGACCACAAGAGATGGTGGGTGTTGACCTTGACCACAAGAGATGGTGGGTGTTGACCTTGACCACAAGAGATGGTGGGTGTTGACCTTGACCACAAGAGATGGTGGGTGTTGACCTTGACCACAAAAGATGGTGGGTGTTGTGACCATGACCACAATAGATGGTCGGTGCTGACCTTGACCACAAGAGATGGTGAGTGTTGACCTTGACCACAAAAGATGGTGGGTGTTGTGACCTTGACCACAAGAGATGGTGGATGTTGTAACCTTGACCACAAGAGATGGTGGGCGTTGACCTTGACCACAAGAGAGGTGTGTGACTTGACCACGAGATTGTTGACCTTGACCACAAAAGATGGTGGGTGTTGTGACCTTGACCACAAGAGATGGTGGATGTTGTGACCTTGACCACAAGATATGGTGGGCGTTGACCTTGACCACAAGAGATGGTGGGTGTTGTGACCTTGACCACAAAAGATGGTGGGTGTTGTGACCTTGACCACAAGAGATGGTGGGTGTTGTGACCTTGAAAACAGCATCTGGGTGCTTCTGTGACCTTGACCACAGCATCTGGGTGCTGCTGGACCTTGACCACAGCATCTGGGTGCTGCTGTGACCTTGACCACAATAGATGGGTGCTGCTGTGACCTTAAGCACAGCAGGTTGTGTGTGTGGGGGTTGCTGTGTACCACCAGTTAAATGTGTGAATACTTTTCATATATATATATATATATATATATATATATATATATATATATATATATATATATATATATATATATATCCTATTTAAAATAGATGGTCGGTGCTGACCTTGACCACAAGAGATGGTGAGTGTTGACCTTGACCACAAAAGATGGTGGGTGTTGTGACCTTGACCACAAGAGATGGTGGGCGTTGACCTTGACCACAAGAGATGGTCGGTGTTGACCTTGACCACAAGAGATGGTGGGTGTTGACCTTGACCACAAGAGATGGTGGATGTTGTGACCTTGACCACAAGAGATGGTGGATGTTGTGACCTTGACCACAAGAGATGGTGGTGTTGACCTTGACCACAAGAGATGGTGGGTGTTGACCTTGACCACAAGAGATGGTGGATGTTGTGACCTTGACCACAAGAGATGGTGGATGTTGTGACCTTAGCCACAAGAGATGGTGGGTGTTGACCTTGACCACAAGAGATGGTGGGTGTTGACCTTGACCACAAGAGATGGTGGGTGTTGTGACCTTGACCACAAGAGATGGTGGGTGTTGACCTTGACCACAAGAGATGGTGGGTGTTGACCTTGACCACAAGAGATGGTGGGTGTTGACCTTGACCACAAGAGATGGTGGGTGTTGACCTTGACCACAAGAGATGGTGGGTGTTGACCTTGACCACAAGAGATGGTGGGTGTTGACCTTGACCACAAAAGATGGTGGGTGTTGACCTGACCAAATGGTGGGTGTTGTGACCATGACCACAATAGATGGTCGGTGCTGACCTTGACCACAAGAGATGGTGAGTGTTGACCTTGACCACAAAAGATGGTGGGTGTTGTGACCTTGACCACAAGAGATGGTGGATGTTGTAACCTTGACCACAAGAGATGGTGGGCGTTGACCTTGACCACAAGAGATGGTCGGTGTTGACCTTGACCACAAGAGATGGTGGGTGTTGACCTTGACCACAAAAGATGGTGGGTGTTGTGACCTTGACCACAAGAGATGGTGGATGTTGTGACCTTGACCACAAGAGATGGTGGGCGTTGACCTTGACCACAAGAGATGGTGGGTGTTGTGACCTTGACCACAAAAGATGGTGGGTGTTGTGACCTTGACCACAAGAGATGGTGGGTGTTGTGACCTTGACAACAGCATCTGGGTGCTTCTGTGACCTTGACCACAGCATCTGGGTGCTGCTGTGACCTTGACCACAGCATCTGGGTGCTGCTGTGACCTTGACCACAATAGATGGGTGCTGCTGTGACCTTAAGCACAGCAGGTGGTGTGTGTGGGGGTTGCTGTGTACCACCAGTTAAATGTGTGAATACTTTTCATATATATATATATATATATATATATATATATAAAAATTTATATATATATATATATATCCTATTTAAAATAGATGGTCAGTGCTGACCTTGACCACAAGAGATGGTGAGGTGACCTTGACCACAAAAGATGGTGGGTGTTGACCTTGACCACAAAGATGGTGGATGTTGTAACCTTGACCACAGAGATGGTGGCGTTGACCTTGACCAAGAGATGGTCGTGACCTGACACAAGAGATGGTGGGTGTTGACCTTGACCACAAGATGGTGGGTGGACCTTGACCACAAGAGATGGTGGATGTTGTGACCTTGACCACAAGAGATGGTGGGCGTTGACCTTGACCACAAGAGATGGTGGGTGTTGTGACCTTGACCACAAAAGATGGTGGGTGTTGTGACCTTGACCACAAGAGATGGTGGGTGTTGTGACCTTGACAACAGCATCTGGGTGCTTCTGTGACCTTGACCACAGCATCTGGGTGCTGCTGTGACCTTGACCACAGCATCTGGGTGCTGCTGTGACCTTGACCACAATAGATGGGTGCTGCTGTGACCTTAAGCACAGCAGGTGGTGTGTGTGGGGGTTGCTGTGTACCACCAGTTAAATGTGTGAATACTTTTCATATATATATATATATATATATATATATATATATATATATATATATATATCCTATTTAAAATTAATGACATTAAGTGCACGCAGGAAAAATAAATTAATCTGTAATAAAACCTTGGAATACTTTTTCGTAAAACTTTCCAAGGAGTGATCTAGGAATGCAATTAAAGCGATCTTCTTGTAGGGTTAGAACTGTCAACTGCCCAGAGTTGTTAATCTTCTGTAGCCAATTATTGCACTCTCCGGCACAACCCTCTAGGTCAGGTCATATTTTGTGCCTTTCATCCATACGTACATGTGACGTATGGGCGATTATTTCCCACTGAGCTAATCTCCAGGGATGAGTAAGACACGTGCCGGGGGTTAAGTGTTTGCCTTTGATGTATTGAACTGACTTTTATAACCCTTTACAAAGGGAATTTGAGTAGTTGAGAAATTTTTCTTCTTTTTCTTTAATCCATGATTTTTTTTCTCTATGTAAGTATATATATATATATATATATATATATATATATATATATATATATATATATATATATATATATATATATATATATATATATATACGTAGTGGAGGGAAGGCAGGGTAGAGGTCGGCCTAGGAAAGGTTGGACAGAGGGGATAAAGGAGGTTTTGTGTACGAGGGGCTTGGACTTCCAGCAAGCATGAGTGAGCGTGAGCGTGTTAGATAGGAGCGAATGGAGACAAATAGTTTTTAGTACTTTACATGCTGTTAGAGTGTGAGCAGGGTAATATTTATGAAGGGAGTTAGGGAAATCGGCAGGCCGGGCTTGAGTCCTGGATATGGGAAGTACAATGTCGGCACTCTGAAGGAGGGGTGTTAATGTTGCAGTTTTATAACTGTAGTGTAAGCACGCCTCTGGCAAGACAGTGATGGGGTGAATGATGGTGAAAGTTTTTCTTTTTCGAGCCATCTTACTTTGGTGAGAAACGGCCGATGTGTTATATATATATATATATATATATAATATATATATATATATATATATATAATATATATATATATATATATAGTGTATGTCGTGCCGATTAGGTAAAACTGGTCAATTAGCAAGAACTCATCTAAAATTAAGTCCTTTCTAAAATTTTCTCTTATACGTTTAAAGATATATTTTTTTTCATTTGTGTTAATGTAAGAATTTATAATTTTGTACCAAGAGAAACTTTGAAAACCTACCTAACCTTATTAACAAGCGCAATTTAATTTAGCTAACCCAACTAAATATATTTTAGATACGTTAACATTAATTTAATAATAAACAAACACAATGAAATATATTTTTCGTTATGTTCAGAATGATTTTGGCGAAATTATTGCATACACAAATTTTCACTTGTCGTATATGGCAAGATGAGCGTTGCTATTTAACCCTATATATGTATATATATATATATATATATATATATATATATATATAAAATATATATATATATATATATATATATATATATAATTATATTATATATATATATATATATATATATATATATATATATATATATATATATATATATATATATATATATATATATATATATATATATATATATATAATATATATTCAAAATTTAATATATATATATATATAATAATATAATATTATTATATATATATATATATTATTATATATATATTATATATACGTATATATATATATACATGTATATATATATATATATATATATATATATAATAGTAATATATTATCATGTATATATATATATATATATATATATATATATATATAATATATATATATATATATATATATATATATATATATATATATATATATAATAATGATATATATATATAATGTATATATATTATACATGTATATATATATACATGTATATATATATATATATATATATATATATATATATATATATATATATATATATATATACATATATAGCTTAAATAGCAACTGCTCATCTTGCCATATAAGACAAGCGAAATTTTGTATGAATACATTTTCAAAATCATTCTGAACCTAATGAAAAAAAATTATTTCATTGTGTTTGTTTATTATTAAATTATTGTAAACGTATCAGAAATATATTTAGTTGGATTAGGCTAAATTAAATTGCGTGTGTTATAATAAGGTAAGGTAAGTTTTCTAAGATTCTTTTGGTGCAAAATTATAATTTTTACATTAACATAAATGAAAAAAATATATCTTCAAACGTATAAGAGAAAATTTTAGAAAGGACTTAATTTTAAATGAGTTCTTGCTAATTGACCAGTTTTACCTATTAGGTACGATATATATATATATATATATATATATATATATACAATAAGATCACAGTAAACTGCTGAGTTTGAACAAAATGACTCATTGCCTTTTATAGATGTCTTAATTATTTAGGGAAAACATGATTTAAAATTCAGAATATACAGAAAACCAACAAATAACTGTTATTTTGTGCATTATTATTCGTCATTATGATAACTAAACGTTCTGTATTCTCATCAATGTTTTTGAGAGCTTTGCGTATTTGCAGCCCAGAGTTCAATAGATGAAGAAATCTTGAAGATTTATGAAATAGCTATTGATCTAAAACACCCAAAATACATAAGTGATAAATCCTTTAAGATTGCTGGAAATACATTTTATAGTTCAAAAAAGGACAATCATATTCAACCAAGAATAGGTTGGTTCTCCCTTACCATGAAACCTCGACATACCTTCTGTACCTAAGAATTTTAAAATTATAGTTGTATTTAAAAATCTTAATATTCCTTGAAAAAAATGTAATAAAGTTTATTACGGTCAAACTGGGAAAAGTCTTGAACTAAGATTGCAATAACATAAATATACCATTAGAACTGGACAAAGTCTAATGTTTATTCATGTGTTAGATTTTAACCATCCAAATGATTTTCAAAATACCGAGAAAGCTGTATCAAGCAGGTCTATGGTCAAGAGAAATATTAAATAGTTTTGATTGTAATATGAATATTGGTTTAGGGTTATACAAATTAGATTCATTTATAATTAATCAAATTTGGGAAGAATTTAAGTTACAGTATGTTTGACAAGTCCTCGACCATGCCACCCGCATCATAATGGGACTGGTGAAATGTCGTATGTGAAGTGATATCTCAGCCTTATAAGTCTTCTGCTGTTCTATTACTTTTACAGGTCCTTGATAATGTGATAACTTACGAAAGCGCTTAGAATTTCAATATTTTTTCACAGTGGTTGTTTTGAATATATATATAATTGTGTGTGCAAACATTCATCAGACTTTCTTGTCATTACGCACTAAGTACGCCCAGCATCACCACAAAAACACCCGTATACCTGGAGGGTGTTCCGGGAGTCCGGTCTATGACCAGGCCTCGCGGTGGATCAAGGCCTGATCAACCAGGCTGTTACTGCCGGCTGCTTGCAAACCGACGTACGAACCACAGCCCGGCTGGTCAGATACTGACTTTAAGTGCCTCCCCAGCTCCCTCTTGAAGACAGCCAGGGGTCTATTAGTAACCCTCATTATGTATGCTGGGAGGCAGTTGATCAGTCTTGGGCCCCTGACACTTACTGTGTTGTCCCGTAGTTTGGCTTTTTTGTTGTTGTCCCTAACACACTTGTAAAAAAAATTGTCGTGCAGATTTGAAATAAGTCCCCCAGTATTTTACGAATGTAAATTATGATAGTATATATTCGTCGTCTGTATTCCAGGGAATATCGTGTGACGTGTTTTAGGTATTCTCTATAACTTATTAAGTTCTGCGAGTGTCAATGTTCTTTGTACATGTTCCAGTATAATGGTATCACCCATGTTATGAAGATTACGAGACAAGTTACCAAACAAATTGTTATGATACCAACGTTTCGGTCTGTGTAGAGCTTCATCAGAGCTGAATAAATGGTACTTAAAGATAAACATTGCTCCAGTATAAACAATTTTTTATAAATGACTCCTCACCACAGTGGAACCCTGATGCCTGTCTGCTGACCACTGTGGAACCCTGGCTTCTGACCACTGTGGAACCCTGATACTTGGCATCTGGCCACTGCAGAACCCTGATACTTGGCTTTTGACCACTGTGGAACCCTGATACCTGGCATCTGGCCACTGTGGAACCCTGATACTTGGCTTTTTGATCACTGTGGAACCCTGATACCTGGCTCCTGACCTCTGTGTAAATCTAATACTTGGCTTCTAACCACTGTGGAACCCTGAGCTGTATAACCCCTGTGGTTTAGCGCTTCTTTTGATTACTATAATAATAATGTGGAACCCTGATGCCTGGCTTCTGACCACTATTTAACCCTGGTTCCTGACCACTGTTTAACCCTGATGGCTGGTTTCTGCCCGCTGTGGAAATTTCATACCTGGTTTCTGACCACTGTGGAACTCTGATACAAGGGGGTCAATGCATAAGTGAGAAGGTATTTCCATGTAGTCGTCTGGCTGTGCTCTGCGTAGTCATGCATTCTTTATTTAACCTTCACTGGAGAAACACGGTTTTTGCTCTTTGCTTTTGGAACATTCCAATTATTATTTTCACTTATGCATTTTCATAATGTTTACATTTACACATTTAAATGTAATTATACGTATTATTTTTAGTTATATTATGACTTATTATTGTTTGATTTTTTTTTACTTCGATGTTTATTGTAAACCTATTTTTGGATCCTAGTTTTCAGGTCTTTTGTGTATCTATCTGCTACGGATATGGGATTCATGATAAACTAGCCACTTTGGGGTGCACAGTAAACTAGCCACTACCGTACAAAGGACATGGGGTGCACAATATTATACCCACTACTATACAATGGAAGGACATGGGGTGCACAATATATTACCCACTACTATACAATGGAAGGACATGGGGTGCACAATATATTACCCACTACTATACAATGGAAGGACATGGGGTGCACAATATATTACACACTACTATACAAAGGAAGGACATGGGGTGCACAATATACTACCCACTACTATACAATGGAAGGACATGGGGTGCACTATATATTACCCACTACTATACAATGGAAGGACATGGGGTGCACAATATATTACCCACTACTATACAAAGGAAGGACATGGGGTGCACAATATACTACCCACTACTATACAATGGAAGGACATGGGATGCACAATATACTAGCTACTACTATACAAAGGAAGAACATGGGGTGCACAATATACTAGCTACTACTATACAAAGGAAGAACATGGGGTGCACAATATACTAGCTACTACTATACAAAGGAAGAACATGGGGTGCACAATATATTACCCACTACTATACAAAGGAAGAACATTGGGTGCACAATATACTAGCCACTACTATACAAAGGAAGGATATGGGGTGCACAATATACTAGCCACTACTATACAAAGGAAGGACATGGGGTGCACAATATACTAGCCACTACTATACAAAGGAAGAACATGGGGTGCACAATATATTACACACTACTATACAAAGGAAGGACATGGGTGCACAATATACTAGCCACTACTATACAAAGGAAGAACATGGGGTGCACAATATACTAGCCACTACTATACAAAGGAGGAACATGGGGTGCACAATATACTAGCCACTACTATACAAAGGAAGAACATGGGGTGCACAATATACTAGCCACTACTATACAAAGGAAGGACATGGGTGCACAATATACTAGCCACTACTATACAAAGGAAGGACATGGGGTGCACAATATACTAGCCACTACTATACAAAGGAAGAACATGGGGTGCACAATATACTAGCCACTACTATACAAAGGAAGGACATGGGGTGCACAATATACTAGCCACTACTATACAAAGGAAGAACATGGGGTGCACAATATACTAGCCACTACTATGCAAAGGAAGGACATGGGGTGTACAATATACTAGCCACTACTATACAAAGGAAGGACATGGGGTGCACAATATACTAGCCACTACTATACAAAGGAAGGACATGGGGTGCACAATATACTAGCCACTACTATACAAAGGAAGGACATGGGGTGCACAATATACTAGCAGCTTCTGAGAATTTCGTTCACATTCTTGAACTGAAAAGTTTCTGTTGTGTTGTTTTCTTTCTCACTTTAAATATTCTGGAGAGTTGTGTTCAGTGGTGCACGAGAACACTGTGCTCACACCCAGTAAGTTGGTTCACGAGGGCTGAGCTCCATGTCTTGGACCCCAGCATTTTTGAGCAGAGAGCAGTGTTGTGACTCAGCAGTGTTGTGACTCAGCAGTGGTGTGACTCAGCAGTGGTATGACTCAGCAGTGGTATGACTCAGCAGTGGTGTGACTCAGCAGTGGTGTGACTCAGCAGTGGTGTGACTCAGCAGTGGTGTGACTCAGCAGTGGTGGAAGCTGAGTTAGCTTCCACCAAGGAGCTTTATAAAGCTTCTCAGTGAGTTACTCTCCTCACACTGAATTAATTCTGTGTCCCTTTAACGTGCAGTGTTCTGACACCTCCTAATGTTGTCTTCCATTCCAGTGTGTCCATGTTTACTTTGTTGGTGTGTGTACCTTATATGTTGTGATCATGTCTCCTCACTGTCCTCACTGGTTTTCGCGTACATTCAAGTTTTTATTACTTGAATGTACGTGTGTGTGTGTGTGTGTGTGTGTGTGTGTGTGTGTTAGTTAGTTACCATTTTGTCCTAGGCACATGTCAATTAGACACTAGGCCTGTTGTATGTATGTACTCACCTATTTGTGGTTGCAGGGGTCGAGTCATAGCTCCTGGCCCCGCCTCTTCACTGATTGCTACTAGGTCCTCTCTCTCCCTGCTCCATGAGCTTTATCAAACCTAGTCTTAAAACTATGTATGGTTCCTGCCTCCACTATGTCGCTTTCTAAGCTATTCCACTTCCTGACAACTCTATGACTGAAGAAATACTTCCTAACATCCCTTTGACTCATAGGAGTCTTCAACTTCCAATTATGACCCCTTGTTTCTGTGTCCCCTCTCTGGAACATCTTGTCTCTGTCCACCTTATCTATTCCTCGCAGTATTTTATATGTCGTTATCATGTCTCCCCTAACCCTCCTGTCCTCTAGTGTCGTCAGGCCGATTTCCCTTAACCTTTCTTCGTAGGACAATCCCCTTAGCTCTGGGACTAGTCTTGTTGCAAACCTTTGCACTTTCTCTAATTTCTTGACGTGCTTGACCAGGTGTGGGTTCCAAACCGGTGCTGCATACTCCAGTATGGGCCTGACGTATATGGTATACAGAGTCTTGAATGATTCCTTAGTGAGGTATTGGAACGCTATTCTTAGGTTTGCCAGCCGCCCGTATGCTGCAGCAGTTATCTGATTGATGTGTGCCTCAGGAGATGTGCTCGGTATTATACTCACCCCAAGATCTTTTCTTTGAGTGAGGCTTGCAGTCTTTGGCCACCTAGACTATACTCTGTCTGCGGTCTTCTTTGCCCTTCCCCGATATTCATGACTTTACATTTGGCAGGGTTAAATTCAAGGAGCCAGTTACTGGACCAGGCTTGCAGCCTGTCCAGGTCTCTTTGTAGTCCTGCCTGATCCTCGACTGATTTTATTCTTCTCATTACTTCACATCATCTGCAAACAGGGACACTTCTGAGTCTATCCCTTCCGTTATGTCATTCACATATACCAAAAACAGTACAGGTCCTAAGACTGACCCTTGTGGAACTCCACTCGTCACAGGTGCCCACTCTGACATCTCGTCACCGGGAATTGAACCCGGCCCCTCCGTGCTTGAAGCGAGAGCTTTACCCACTAGGCCACCGGTGTGTGTGTGTGCGTGCGTGTGTGTGTGTGTGTGTGTGTGTGTGTGTGTGTGTGTGTGCGCGCGTGTGTGTGTGTGTGTGTGTGTGTGTGTGTGTGTGTGTGTGTGTAAACACCAGACGAGCCTGTCCCAAGACCGAACTCTGAGAGTACAAAAACCCTCGGAACTCATCAAAGGCATATCAATCATCCACTGCAGAAGTTAATGTGTCCTCCAGGCGATATGTTCGGCCCTGTGCTTACCTCTAGGTCTCTCTCTTTAAGTGAAGTTTACAGCTTCTGTAGCCCACCTCCCGAGTCCATACTCGATTTCCGGTCCTACCCTTTCCCAGTTTTTCATAACCATGCATTTACTGGCTGAAGTTCTGGATTTATATGTTTGACCAATTTTAAAGTTTGTCCAGCTCTGTTTGCAGCCTGTCTGTTTTTTTCCTCAATTTCACATCATCTGCCAACTTCATCACTTCTGGTATGTCACTCATATATACCAGAAATAATACCAGTCCCAATCCTGATCCTTGTGGAACCTCACTTGTTACACTTGTCATTCTGACACTCTTTTCAGACAATCACTTTGTCTCTTTCCTGTAAAGTACTTAACTCCTTGACCCACTGCAGTATATTTCCTGTTCAACCTGCCTGCTCCTGAAGTTTTTGTCTTTGTCTCTTGCGAGGTTAGGAGTCAAATGCCGCCTTGTAATCCGAGAATATGCAGTCTACCCATTGTTCATTCTTGCCTCACTTCTGTTGTTTTGTCATTGAACTCCGGCAGGTTTGTGAAACAGGATTTTCTATCTCGAGACCTATGCTGGTGACTCATGATACTACTACTCTGATTATCATCTCTATTACCATACATGCTATGCAGTTCAGTGATACTAACTTATTGTTAACGCTTCCTCTCTGCTTCGTTTCATAAATATTGGGACTACATCTGCTGCATTCTAGATCTATGGCAAATACCTCATATCCAGTTATTGTAGATTTTAGCTAGTGTTGGGACAAAGCCTCTTCTCCCTTTTGCGGAATCCACGGCGACACTTATCAGGACCCATTGTCTTCGATGTACCCAGCTTACTCAGACGTTTCTTCTCCTTTCCCTATTGTGTGTATGGTGCCCAGTAACTCATGTAAACTTTCTTTCGACTCTGATGTTGCCATTATTTTTACTGAGAACGCTTGTTTAAATAGTTCAGCTCTTCACAAACTTGTCGTTTTCATTCTTCAATCCTATTACCTGGCCTTTTACTGCTTTTTTTCAGATGTGGCTGTGTAGCAGCTTTGGTTGAGGTTGATACGTTGCTGCAATGTCATTCTCATGTTGCCACTCGCCTTTTCTTCTTACCCGTACATATTTATTTCTGGCTCTTCTCACTTTTCTGGTTTTCATCTGTCCTTCACTTTCTGTAATCTTCCATGCCTTTGCACTGCTAATTTTTCTTCTTTCTTACCGTTGCCTCTTCTAGGTATACGGTGCTCTGCCTCCCACCGCTTTCTGACTACTCCATCTCATCTCATTCATTAATTTCACTTCCAGTTCCAGTTCCCTTTGGTGATTTTAGACGGTGGAAATATTGATGACGCCTTCATCAGCAGTGTATTAATAGAATATCATTGTAATGGTGTGTATGTAAATTTGTAAATGTTAACATCGTTGATGTAAGTGTTCAAATGATATCAAAGAGCCACCGAGCGCTGGGTCTTAAAGAAACCAAACATTTAAATTAATTTCATTAAGTGGTCCGGCAGCATCTTGAGAACGACCAAATATAAAAACCAAAATTCGTCTCAACTTTCCAGAATTGTTGTTTACTCCCATTACAGTCTCATTATTTGTATCAGTAATGATGAGCAAATATGGAATGATACGTCTTGAAAATAAAGTTACTATCTGTACTTCGCCATTTTTACTTTCGATAATTGAGTCAAGTCGATGTGTTGAGTAGTTGAAGGCTGTGTGGAGGTGCGCCAGGAATGAACGAAAACAAGATGACGAAGCAAGGAATAAATTCTTAAGTGGGAGGCTGCAGTGAGGGAGATACTTGACCGCATCTTAAGTTGTTACAAGATCTCATTCACCACCTCGACACCAAACCTTACTATCAGCGATCATTAGGGGCCCCAAGACTGATCCTGATCGATCACCAGGACCCCAAGACTGATCTTGAACGATCACCAAGGCCCCAAGACTGATCTTCATTGATCACCAGGGCCCCAAGACGGACCCTCAAGGCTCATCAGGGCCCCAAGATTGACCTCTCAGGGCTCACCAGGGCCCCAAGACTGACCCTTCATGGCTCACCAGGGCCCAGAGCTACTATGGTCCTACTTGCAGCATCTTGTCTTGTCATTATTCATGTAATTTCTCTCCAGGGCTCTTAGCGCTGACGGAAGCCACTTGGCAAAATTGCGTTATTGATTACTGTGTCTGGTGTGGTTGTTGCATAATGTAGGCGGACACAGTATTATCCCATCTCAACAATACTAATATTAAAACTATAACCAATATTTATATTGCAATACTACTACTATTACTACTACTATCAATATTATCCCATGTCAGCAATACTAATATTAAAACTATAACCAATATTTATATTGCAATACAACTACTACTATTACTACTGCTATCAGTATTATCCCATGTGAACAATACTTTTATTAAAATTATATCCCATATTTTTATGTTGTATACTACTGCTATTACTACTACTGCTGCTGTTGTTTCTATTACTACTACCACTATTATTATTACTCATAATAATTTTACTACTACCACTATTGTGCTACAAGTAATATTACTACCAGTGCAATATCACAAGAACTGCTATGGTTGCAACTGAGGTAGAGAGAGAGACAAATGCAGTTTGCGTGGAACTTTTATTAAAGACATTGTCACCCACTCAGTGGACTTGATCAGGTCACAACAAGGTAAACCCTGGAACGGTAATTGTTATTGAAATGTGGTTGAAAAATACATGAGCAAACACTTGGACAAACTACGGTACAGGTGGGGTTAGAACCCTTGGCGAGCGAGTCGTAAAATTCCAGGCCAGTGCCTAAGTCACTGGCTTAAGCATTGTCCTGGAGTTTTACAACTCACTCGCTGGGTTCTAACTCACTCACTGGGTTCTAACCACCCCCGTACCGTGGTTTGTTTGCACCCGTACCGTGGTTTGCACCCGTACCGTGGTTTGTTTGCACCCGTACCGTGGTTTGTTTGCACCCGTACCGTGGTTTGCACCTGTACTGTGGTTTGTTTGCACCCGTACCGTGGTTTGCACCTGTACTGTGGTTTGTTTGCACCCGTACCGTGGTTTGTTTGCACCTGTACCGTGGTTTGTTTGCACCCGTACTGTGGTTTGTTTGCACCCGTACCGTGGTTTGTTTGCACCTGTACCGTGGTTTGTTTGCACCCGTACTGTGGTTTGTTTGCACCCGTACCGTGGTTTGTTTGCACCCGTACCGTGGTTTGTTTGCACCCGTACCGTGGTTTGTTTGCATCCGTACTGTGGTTTGTTTGCACCCGTACCGTGGTTTGTTTGCACCCGTACTGTGGTTTGTTTGCACCCGTACTGTGGTTTGTTTGCACCCGTACTGTGGTTTGTTTGCACCCGTACTGTGGTTTGTTTGCACCCGTACTGTGGTTTGTTTGCACCCGTACCGTGGTTTATTTGCAATCGTGTTATGATTTCGTGAGTCATGAAATCTCTAGGATATATTTATTAGAAAACGTTTCGGTCCAGTGACCTTGATCAGAAGTTATCAAATTCCCAGGACCTAAACGTTTTCTAATAAAAATATCCATTGTTTGGTCACGTGTCTTTTTTAATCTAGTTATGGCTCCACACACAGTATGTTGCCACCAGCAGAACCTCTGCACAGTTTCTGCACACTGTGTACACAGTTTCTGCACACTGTGTACACAGTTTCTGCACACTGTGTACACAGTTTCTGCACACTGTGTACACAGTCCAGGGACAAAAAAAAAGCTGATAATGAAATAGTTTTGGGTTGAATACTGCCGCTGCAGTATAGCCATACAAGACACACGACAGGTATAGAGTGAGCACGGTAATGGCTAACCGTGCTTTAGGCTGGTTAAAATAACATGGAGGAAAGTAGTTTTATGTGTTACGTCGAATACAAGACGAATGCCCCAACAGAAAGCTGAATTAGCTGTGACAGAGACACCCATCTAATGCACTCGGCGCAAGCCACAGATGATTCAGCGCAAGGACTTACGGAGGCTTGATCTTTCATCCGCTTATAGAAGACTGATACTGATAAATTAGACACCCGTGGAATGGCATGACTGCGAGAGTAGCCTCAGTCTTGTAGATAAATGCTTCAGAGAACCGACTAGTTGGTTTAGAATCTTTAGTGAGGAAACGTTTCGCCACACAGTGGCTTCATCAGAGTGGTAAAGATAATAGGAGATTGAGAAAATCAGTCCCTCAGCCTGGAGTCGATTTAATCAGTCCATCAATCTTTTCAAGATTAATAGACTGATTACATCCACTTCAGGTTGAGGGACTGATTTCCTCAATCTCCTTCTGATCTTCACCACCCTTCTTCGTAATGGACTGATGAATCCACTGTGTGGCGAAACATTTCCTCACTAAAGATTCTCAAGTGTTGCACATGTGTCTAATGTATCAACTTGTCGTTTCTGTGAACCATTTATCTACAAGACTGACTCACACACTCATGTCATTCCACGGGTATGTGAAGACCAAGTGACATGGGTGTCACACACTCATGTCATTCCACGGGTATGTGAAGACCAAGTGACATGGGTGTCACACACTCATGTCATTCCACGGGTATGTGAAGACCAAGTGACATGGGTGTCACACACTCATGTCATTCCACGGGTATGTGAAGACCAAGTGACATGGGTGTCAGATCACAATGATTCCCAAACATGCCAGAAATTTTCTGGCAAGCAGTTCAACTAAATTTAGGAACCATTGTTCTCTTTTAAATTATCTGAGGTTCTGAAGAATGTATTTTCAAGTGCAACAATTCTTGGCAAATTAGTAGTGTAACACTGGAGTGTATCAAGTGGTTGTGGGAATTACTGTGTATCACACAGGCGTGGGTAAGGTTGACTATTCGGCCTCTGTACTACTGCTCTGAAATGCGCTTGTGGAGTACAGGGAAATTTCATCAATGTAGATTTTGTCACAGTTGCTGCTAGGGCTGGTGTATATTCCAGCAGCAGGTTACATATGTTTGTGTGTGTGTGTGTGTGTGTGTGTGTGATGAAGTCCTTAATGGTTGTAAAGGCAGTCTTGGCTATGTTAACTTTGCTGTGTGCCAAGAGCGTTGATGGGGAAACTGACGTATATCTCTTCAGTTGTATGGAGGTTTTTACTGATGATTTAGTCATTGAGGTGAGTAATATCGTCTTACAAATGGATAGTTGTCTTATCGGTGATTAATAGTGGTTAATATAAGTCGTGTGTTTTCTATTATATAGGTAACAAGAAAATTAATCTTGGGTAGATAACTAAAAACCTTATCTTGCAGATAACTAGAAAATTAATCTCTAGTTTATAAATAAAAATGTATGTTTTAGATACCTAGAAATTTAATCTTTAATACATAAATACAAATTTAGTCTTGTAGATAAGAAAACAGCTAATATTTACTTTAGTGCCGGGTTATATTATGTAAATTCTCTAGTAGTAAGTGGATTGTACAGTGGAAACGAATACATTGTAGGCTTATTTTTTTTTTTGTAATCCGCAAAAAAAGTAACACAGCGTAACCTAGGTTGAGCTAGGTTAAATTACTTTGGGTTTACCAAAAAAAAAATTTTCCTCTAGGCCTATAATATATTTGTCTGTTCGTTGAAGAGGCCACTTGGTATTAGAGAATTTACATAATAACTCGCTTGTCTCAAAAACCCGGCATTATAGTCAATATTTACCACTGTAAAGTTTAGTAAGATGGTAAACTAAATTTTTTTTATATAATTGACCATAATTTTTAAAGGGGTGGACCGGTAGGCCAGGAAAAGGCCTCTGTCAGATGACCAAAATCTAAGACCAGCGTCAGGAAACACTTGTGTTTCCTGACAAAGCTTACGTAACCTAGCAAGATGGTGACGTAAGTAGATGGAGGAGGGAAAATACCGTACGTGCAACAATTGCCGAACTTTTCACTAAACTCAGTTATTTTATCAGTTGGTAAAAATAGCGAACGAATATTCCCGGAAGCCATTTTCTGAAGTGTATATCCCAGAGTCACTGGTCTTACCGGCCTGGTGTCCACCTGAGTGGGGGGGGGGGGCTGGGTGGAGTGAGAGGGGAGGGATGATTGGAGGGAAGAAATGAGTAGAGTGAGAGGGGAGGGAAGAGCTGAGTAGAGTGAGAGGGCAGGGATGAACGGAGGGAAGAGTTAAGTAGAGTGAGAGGGCAGGGATGAACGGAGGGAAGAGTTAAGTAGAGTGAGAGGGGAGGGATGATTGGAGGGAAGAACTGAGTAGAGTGAGAGGGGAGGGATGAACGGAGGGAAGAACTGAGTAGAGTGAGAGGGGAGGGATGATTGGAGGGAAGAGCTGAGTAGAGTGAGAGGGGAGGGATGATTGGAGGGAAGAACTGAGTAGAGTGAGAGGGGAGGGATGATTGGAGGGAAGAACTGAGTAGAGTGAGAGGGGAGGGATGATTGGAGGGAAGAACTGAGTAGAGTGAGAGGGGAGGGATGAACGGAGGGAAGAACTGAGTAGAGTGAGAGGGGAGGGATGAACGGAGGGAAGAGCTGAGTAGAGTGAGAGGGGAGGGATGAACGGAGGGAAGAGCTGAGTAGAGTGAGAGGGGAGGGATGAACGGAGGGAAGAGCTGAGTAGAGTGAGAGGGGAGGGATGAACGGAGGGAAGAGCTGAGTAGAGTGAGAGGGGAGGGATGAACGGAGGGAAGAGCTGAGTAGAGTGAGAGGAGGGATGAACGGAGGGAAGAGCTGAGTAGAGTGAGAGGGAGGGATGAACGGAGGAAGAGCTGAGTAGAGTGAGAGGGGAGGGATGAACGGAGGGAAGAGCTGAGTAGAGTGAGAGGGGAGGGATGAACGGAGGGAAGAGCTGGATGGTGTGGGGTGGGAAGGGGTAAATGAGAGGAGACATCTGGTTAGCGAGTGGGCTGGGATGATAGGAAGCAGCGAGGTGGATGGAGTGGGTGGGTGATATGAAGGAAAAAGGAGAGTGGGAACGGGAGTTGGAAAGAGTGAGTGGAAATGGGTGAATGGAAAGAGTAGGGATTGATAAATTAAGCATGAAGAAACACCGGAGTCTGGCCATTACTCACACTCTCTCAGATGAGTCACCATACAAACACTGACTCACACACACTCTCAGATGAGTCACTATACAAACACTGACTCACACACACTCTCAGATGAATCACTATACAAACACTGACTCACACACTCTCTCAGATGAGTCACCATACAAACACTGACTCTCACACACTCAGATGAGTCACCATACAAACACTGACTCACACACTCTCAGATGAGTCACCATACAAACACTGACTCTCACACACTCAGATGAGTCACCATACAAACACTGACTCACACACACTCTCAGATGAGTCACTATACAAACACTGACTCACACACACTCTCAGATGAGTCACCATACAAACACTGACTCACTCACACTCAGATGAGTCACCATACAAACACTGACTCACACACTCTCAGATGAGTCACCATACAAACACTGACTCACGCACACTCTCAGATGAGTCACCATACAAACACTGACTCACACACTCTCAGATGAGTCACCATACAAACACTGACTCACAAACACTCAGATGAGTCACCATACAAACACTGACTCACACACACACACACACTCAAATGAGTCATCATACAAACACTGGCTCACACACACTCTCAGATGAGTCACCATACAAACACTGACTCACACACTCTCAGATGAGTTGCCATACAAACAACTGACTCACACACTTCTGTCTACCTGTGTGTATGTTTATGTTCCTGTACTGCTGCTGTAATATACACCTGTACCTTTGACTATACCTGTTGTTTTACCTCTGCTTGTACCTGTTGTTATACCTCTGCTTGTATCTGTACCTCTGCTTGTATCTGCACCTCTGCTTGTATCTACACCTCTTCTTGTACCTGTACCTCTGATTGTATCTGTATCTCTACCTCTGCTTGTATCTGCACCTCTACTTGTATCTGCACGTCTTCTTGTACCTGTACCTCTGCTTGTATCTGTACCTCTGCTTGTATCTGTACCTCTGCTTGTATCTGTACCTCTGCTTGTATCTGTACCTCTGCTTCTATCTGTACCTCTGCTTCTATCTGTACCTCTGCTTGTATCTGTACCTCTGCTTCTATCTGTACCTCTGCTTCTATCTGCACCTCTGCTTTACCTGTACCTCTGTATCTGTACCTCTGTATCTGCACCTGTGCTTGTATCTGCACCTCTGCTTTACCTGTACCTCTGATTGTATCTGTACCTCTGCTTGTATCTATATGTCTGCTTTACCTGTACCTCTACTTTACCTGTACCTCTGCTTTACCTGTACCTCTGCTTTACATGTACCTCTTCTTTACCTGTACCTCTGCTTTACCTGTACCTCTGCTTTACCTGTACCTCTGCTTTACCTGTACCTCTGCTTTACCTGTACGTGTCTCTGATCAGTTATTTCAGAATTAATAGTTTTAGTGTAATTTCAGTTAATATGAGAAATATAAGAAGTGTTTCAAAGGTTCTCTCTTGACCTTGCTCTTGGTGAGGCACTCTGCCTCTTTGGTTTTCCTCAAGTAGTGCCGCCGCTCTTATGTTATTAGTGGCAGTATTAACTAATATCTTGGCCATATTCTGGAAGATGTTTACCTCCCTCCTCCTGTATTAAGATTGATTAATCCATTATTAAATTATAATTGCTTTATGAGGAAGCCATGTTTCCGGTTCTTAAAATATCGAAGAAAATGCTCTGTTTTACATTATATTTTCTCCTGTAATGTAAGTCTTAAATAACATTTGAAACTCCTGGAAACATTTTTTTTCACCTATAACGTTAAAATTATGCACTGGTCATTATTAGAAGCATGACTGAATGTTACTTAAATGTTTGCTGAGGGTTAAAATATTTGTGTGTATTTTCCAGCGTTTTAGAGTCGTCACTGGAAAATACAAAGATTGCATTATTGGTTCGTCAGTGAGTCTTATTGAGTTTGCTGAGGCACTGATTTACAAATGATGTCATCCCTTAGGATTCTGAGATGATGACCTCGCTCCTCATGCACAAGACAACCGTATTTGACCGGTATCCAGACGGGAGGAGAATGGAATTACTTCCTGTAGCATTTCACGGCCACAAATGTGCTCGCGTAATTAGTGGCATGCCCCATTGTACTTGCTGGGCTCCTAACGTTTGTATCATGGAGGCGTAGCGGACTAAGGCGTAGAAAAATTTACCTAGCTTCCCTGAAGGCTGGTTAAATATCTCGGGCTCGATTCCCGGCTGGTCGCAGTATTATTATTTGCTTTAAAAAAAAATACTTGTTTCGTGGATGCATTTAATACATTTATATGTATGTATATATATATATATATATATATATATATATATATACATACATACATATACATACAGTGGTTCCCCGGATTTCATCAATAATTCGTTCCAGAAGGTTGTTCGAGTTCCGTTACCTAACGAATTTATTCCCATAAGGACGAATGTAAATTAGTTTAGTCCGTTTCAGACCCCCAAAAATACACTTACAAAAGCACTTACAAAAATACACTTACATAATTGTTCGAGCTGGGAGCTGTACGAAATATGGGGTACCACTGTATATATATATATATATATATAGGATGGGGTCCACCTCTGGTGTCAATTGTGGGACCCATTGCCTCGGAGAAGTGGATAAAAAGACTTCAAGGAATATATATATATATATATATATGTCGTGCCGATTAGGTAAAACTTGCGATTTTGGCTTAAATAGCACCGCTCACCTTGCCATATAAGACAAGTGAAAATTTGTGTATGCAATAATTTCGCCAAAATCATTCTGAACATAACGAAAAAAATATATTTCATTGTGTTTGTTTATTATTAAATTAATGTTAACGTATCTAAAATATATTTAGTTGGGTTAGGCTAAATTAAATTGCGCTTGTTATAATAAGGTTAGGTAGGTTTTCAAAGTTTCTCTTGGTACAAAATTATAAATTTTTACATTAACATAAATGAAAAAAATATATCTTTAAACGTATAAGAGAAAATTTTAGAAAGGACTTAATTTTAGATGAGTTCAGTTTTACCTAATTAGCACGATATATATTAAATATGATGTTATATATTACAAATGTTGAAAGAAATATTAGCCTACATTAATGTGCAAATAAAAATAATAATATTATTATTATTACTTCTGTGTGTTTTTAAACACTGAGCATTTTAACATTATCATTGTAACGATGCTATGGATTAATGAACGATACTTTAATACACTTACCCCAGGTTGTTGATAGGATTTTCCAGTCTAATCTGGTTTAACTAAATTAACTGGTTCATATTAACTTAACCAGTTAATCTTCAATACTGGTCAACTTTAACTTAACTGGTCAGTTTCAACTTAGATGGTTAATCTCTTTCTTTTTATCTAACAGATTTATTCCCTAATAAGAAAACAATATCTCGTTTTACACACAATTTTGTATTGCAGTTGCAGATATGTACAGATAGTACCTTAACTTCTTGCACCATTATCTCTCTCTTGTTGCCCCGGCTCCCTCATGTGTGTTGTGGTCTACTTCACTTGTGGCTTCAGTGTGGCTTCAGTGTGGCTTCAGTGTGGCTTCTCACTGCTACGAGTCGGACCTAAAGCTCATTACTCTTCGTCTATCTCAGTGCGAGTTATTGTGTATTATATCATAAGTGTTTCGTTCATAGCAATTTGGACGGATTACTGGGACTGTTTTGTAGTTGTTAGAATATTGTTTGTTGATGGTGATGAGCATGATGATGTCATTGGTATGGTTGCCCTTAGCCAAGCTTCCTTATTGATTACTTGTTCAACCAAATTGTTGCTTTTAGCGCGTCCTATTGGAAGACAGCCATCACAGCTTGACTGATCTGGGACTTGGCGGAAATAGTGATAAAGGTTCCTTTTGAACATTAACACACTTGTATCAACATTTTTTATATTTGTTGGTAGCAGGTTGAAGAGTATCGGACCACTGATGTTTACACAGTGTTCTCTTATTGTGCCCATGTCGCCCCTGCTTTTCACTTTATTTTAATCTTTCTTCTATATCTCTTGTTAGTAGGGCGTAGATTTGGGACCTGGCCCTTTAATATCTTCCACTTATCAGGTATGTATCTCTTAGCTGCAGAGGATGTATTTCAAACACTTTGAGGGGTTTCCAGTAGTTTAAATTCTTTATGCAGGTAGTAAATAATCTGGGTACATTTTCCATCAGTGATATCTCTCCTGGCTTGAGCTGAGCTGAGAGCACCATCAATATTCTTGACGTGAGAGCACAAGTTATTTCTGAACTTTATCTTTCTCATTCATATGGTGTTTGTTGTATTTGCTTTACTGTATTCTCTGACATATCTTACGTTATTCCAACGTCTTTTAATTATTTTTTTATGTTTCATGAGATGGTCTGGCTGCGTATTTTATTGTACTTTTTTTTACTTCTTTAGTTTGTTCATATGAAATGCATCATCACTGAACATCATTTATTTTTATTAACACATCGGCCGTTTCCCACCAAGGCAGGGTGGCCCGAAAGAAAAACTTTCATCATTCACTCCATCTCTCTTTCCAGAGGCATGCTTACACTACAGTTATAAAACTGCAACATTAACACCCCTCCTTCAGAGTGCAGGCACTGTACTTCCCATCTCCAGGACTCAAGTCCGGCCTGCTGGTTTCTCTGAATCCCTTCATAAATGTTACTTTGCTCACACTCCAACAGCACGTCAAGTATTAAAAACCATTTGTCTCCATTCACTCCTATCAAATACGCTCACGCATGCTTGCTGGAAGTCCAAGCCCCACGCACCCAAAACCTCCTTTACCCCCTCCCTCCAACCTTTCCTAGGCCGACCCCTTACCCGCCTTCCCTCCACTACAGATTTATACACTCTCGAGGTCATTCTACTTTGTTTCATCCTCTCTACATTTCCAAACCACCTCAACAACCCCTCCTCAGCCCTTTGGATAATAGTCTTGGTAATCCCGCACCTCCTCCTAATTTCCACACTACGAATTTGCTGTATTATATTCACACAACACATTGATCTCAGACATGACATCTCCATTGCCTCCAGCCTTCTCCTTGTTGGAACATTCACCACCCATGCTTCACACCCATATAAGAGTGTTGGTATAACTATACTCTCATACATTCACGTCTTTGCTTCCACGGACAAAGTTCTTTGTCTCCACAGACTCCTAAGTGCACCACTTACCCTTTTACCCTCATCAATTCTATGATCCACCTCATCCTTCATAGACCCATCTGCTGACACGTCCTCTCCTAAATATCTGAATACATTCACCTCCTCCATACTCTCTCCCTCCAATCTGATATCCAATCTTTCATCACCTAATCTTTTTGTTATCCTCATCATCTTACTCTTTCCTATATTTACTTTCAATTTCCTTCTTTTACATACCCTACCAAACTCATCCACCAACCTCTGCAACTTCTCTTCAGAATCTCCCAAAAGCACAGTGTCATCAGCAAAAAGCAGCTGTGACAACTCCCACTTTGTGTTAGATTCTTTATCTTTTAACCCTACACCTCTTGCCAACACCCGCGCATTCACTTCTCTTAAAACCTGTTATACAGGGTTCTGCATGACATGAATATACGTAAATATATAGATATTGGAGGTGTGCCATAAATTTCATAAACGAGAACTTAATAATAATGTATAACCTTTAGATAAATGTCAACCATGATTTTATAAATATGCTATGCACTTTGTGGGGACTGTAAGTTAGTGTAATGGTGAAATGTAAGGAAATCCAGCTAGGGATTTATTTTCCAACTGTGTGTTGGTGAGTGGGGCAGCGTCGCTTGGATAGACACATGTGGCACCATGAGGGAGATTGAGGTTGGCGAGACGGCGTCTAGTTTCAGCTAAGTTTGTGATGTTGTATACCCTTTTTGTGTAGCTAACTCAAGCCATAGGCACTTTTATTGTGTGCCAGTACACACCCTGGGCTCGGACATGGTCTGGGCTTGGAAGGAAGAGTGTGAACTGAGGAAATAGGTGGAGATGGTTTCTGGGAGAGGGTGGCGGTCGGCGCTTTCACCGACCCTAGATGTACACGTTTTGTTTTGAGGTGGTGCTCAGACGCCCGCCCCTCCTGTACTGTTGTTGAGGTGTTTTGGCTAAGAGAAATATGAAGAAGTGTGCGTGGAGTGTATATATTATTAATCTAAGTAAATAAATTTATATTTTCTTACCTAGGAATTTTTGTGTGAACCTTCTGATACCCCAACCCATTGGAACACTAAACAATGGTTTAATATGAGCTCTTTCTATGGGATACACCTGGGAGGCCTAGTTTTACAGGTGATTTGTGTAACTTTTACCCTTTGCCCTTAGACAAGGCATTAGGCCTCAGGAATCCCAATTTCTGCGTAACATGGGGGCCCGTATATGGGAGAAGTATCAAATTTTGTGATAATTCAAGTTTGCAAACTGGAAAGTCAATAATCATACCTCATTGGGTTGGTTAGAAGAAGGATTCACTAGAAAATACCTACACTAAAATGTTGCCTTACTTTGCTGGTGTAGTACACTCAGGTTACTACTAGGTTTTGTGTGAAATAGGTCTGGTTTTTTTTTAGTGTTATTAGTAACCATAATTTTTCTGGGAACTAATTTACCTTTGCAGGTGCAATAACCCCAGGTTTTACTTGTTTTGTTTGCAGTATTGCTGATTTTTCAGGGTATTATTAATACACATTTTTTTTGGTGCATAATATACCTTTGCAGGTGCAATATTGCAGATTTTATTGTTATTAATAACTAATTTTTTTGGAGATATTTGTTCCTTTGAATTTCTGCGTAACACAACCCCATCTATAAATATATTGAACACCCATGGTAACATCACACATCCTTGTCTAAGGCCTACTTTTACTGGGAAATAATCTCCCTCTCTCCTACATACTCTAACCTAAGTCTCACTATCCTCGTAAAGACTCTTCCCTGCTTTCAGTAACCTACCTCTTATTCCATACACCTGCAACATCTGCCACATTGCTCCCCTATCCACCCTGTCATACGCCTTTTCCAAATCCATAAATGCCACAAAAGCCTCTTTACCCTTATCTAAATACTGTTCAGCTATATGTTTCACTGTAAACACTTTGTCTACACACCCCCTACCTTTCCTAAAACCTCCTTGTTCATCTGCTATCCTACTCTCCGTCTTGCTCTTAATTCTTTCAATAATAACTCTACCATACACTTTACCAGGTATACTCAACAGACTTATTCCCCTATAATTTTTTGCACTCTCTTTTATCCCCTTTGCCTTTATACTACAAAGGAACAATACACGCTCTCTGCCAATCCTAGGTACCTTACCCTCTTACATACATTTATAATAATAGCACCAACCACTCCAAAACTATATCTCCACATGCTTTTAACATTTCTATCTTTATCCCATCAATCCCAGCTGCCTTACCCCCTTTCATTCTACCCACTGCCCCACGAACGTCCCCCACACTCACAACTCGCTCTTCCTCACTCCTACAAGATGTTATTCCTCCTTGCCCTATACACGAAATCACAGCTTCCCTATCTTCATCAACATTTAACAATTCCTCAAAATATTCCCTCCATCTTCCCGATACCTCTAACTCTCCATTTAATAAGTCTCCTCTCCTATTTTTAACTGTCTAATCCATTCGTTCCCTAGGCTTCCCCAACTTATTAATCTCACTCCAAAACTTTTTCTTATTTTTAACAAAATTCGATGATAACATCTCACCCACCCTCTCATTTGCTCTCTTTTTACATTGCTTCACCACTCTCATCCTGAAGTCTACTCAACAGTCTTTTATCTACCAATATGTAGTCCAACAAACTACTGTTATTACGCCCTACATCATATCTTGTATACTTATTTATCCTCTTTTTCTTAAAATATGTATTGCCTATAACTAAACCCCTTTCTATACAAAGTTCAATTAAAGGGCTCCCATTGTCATTTACACCTGGCACCCCAAACTTACCTACCACACCCTCTCTAAAAGTTTCTCCTACTTTAGCATTTAGGTCCCCTACCACAGTTACCCTCTAACTTGGTTCAAAAGTTCCTATACATTCACTTAACATCTTCCAAAATCTCTCTTTCTCCTCTACACTCTTCTCTTCTGCAGGTGCATACAAGCTTATTATGACCCACTTTTCGCATCCGACCCTTATTTTGATCCACATAATCCTTGAATTTACACATTTATATTCCCTCTTCTCCTTCAATAACTGATCTTTCAACATTATTGCTACCCCTTCCTTAGCTCTAACTCTCTCAGATACTCCTGACTTAATCCCATTTATTTCTCCCCACTGAAACTCGCCTACCCCCTTCAGCTTTGTTTCGCTTAGGGCCAGGACATCCATAACATCAGCAATCATCTCTTTCTTATCATCCGCACTACATCCACGCACATTCAAACATCCCAGTTTTATAAAAAAAAATCTTCTCTTTTTTGGTAAATGTATACAGGAGAAGGGGTTACTAGCCCATTGCTCCCGGCATTTTAGTCGCCTCATACGACACGCATTGCTTACGGAGGAAAGATTGTTTTCCACTTCCCCATGGAGAATAGAGGAAATAAAGAAGAACAAGAGCTATTAAGAAAACAAAGAAGAAAAACCTAGATATGTGTATGTATAGATATATATGCATGTGCATGCTGTGTAGTGTGACCTAAGTGTAAGTAGAAGTAGCTAGATATACCTGTTATCCAGCGTGTTTATGAGACAGAAAAAAGACACATTCACTTGGCAGGACGGTAGTACCTCCCTGGGTGGTTGCTGTCTACCAACCTACTACCTGAACATCATCATATTCTCATTTGTACATTGGAAGACTTTGATATCTGATTGTAGTTATGTAGCTTCTGCTGAGGCGACTTTCATACCTACTTTCGTATCTTCAGCAATTTTTAGCTATGACTGCTATGGGGATAAGACATAGTGAAGGTACCAGGACTGTGCCTTGGGGTACTGTTTTTTTTTCTTTTTACTTTACCGAGACTGAGCTATGTTTTCTTTTGCTACCACTCACTGTGTTCACTTTGTTATAAATTTTATTATCAATTTCACTACTTTTTATGTTATACTCGCATTTACCAAATAATTTGACAAAATCCGTAAGGAGATTTAGAAAGACGGAATGAATAGTGATGGAGTGGGAAGGAAGATGAAAGAGAGGGAAGAAAGTTGAAAGAGAGAGTGAGAGGGAAAGAGGAGGAAGACAGAGAAAGTGAGGGGAAGAAAGAGCACGGTGTTGCGAGATAAGTGTGATGCAAGGAATATCAACAAGGGACAAAGGAAAGGAGAGAAGAGAAAGGAAGAAAGGATAGGTGCTAGGGAAAGATGCTAGAGAAATAATGTGAGCGAGAGAGAGAATGGAGATTATGGAGAGGGAGGAAGCTGGTATAATTAGCATTGTGTCAACGCCTTCAGGACACAGAGCTAGACACAGCTAAAATACACACTTGAACATTTATACATTAATATAACTTGTATGGAAGGTTTTGTTTAATTACTGCTCATGATATTACAATCATCTTCATTAATCATTTTGATTATTAAACATTTGGCTCTGTCAGAGAGAGAGAGAGAGAGGATGAGTGTTTGAGTGCAGAGAACAGACATTTAAAAGTTCTTTAAGTTCAGTAAGTTATGTGTTGAAGACTAAAGTACTCTAGTGCCAACACTACTGTATATATAGAGACGAGAGCCTTTTGTTACATATCATGTAACAAAAGGCTCTCCACACTCCCTCCAGCCACACCGCTCCCAATAAAAAATGTATGAAAATTTCTGTGCCCTTCAAAAAGTGCATTGATATTTATTAGGAAGGGAGGAAGTACTGCTGCTCCTACTGTTGTTACTGCTGCTGCTTTTGCTATTATTGTTGCCACTTATAATGCTGCTGCTAAAGTTGTTGATACTGGAGTTTGTTCTGCCACTTGTGCTGCTGCCTCTGATACTACAGACGCTGCCTGTTACAGTGAAAGGACTAACATATGTTTAACTGTATGCCACATTTGCATAGTGATTGTCAAAGCTTTTGTTAAAGGACGGTTGTGTGTTGACTATGACAGTTATAAATAATGCTTTAACACGTTCGTATTGCATCTCGTGGCACGGAGTTTCGTACTGTTATTTCCTGTCATCGAATCATGTTGGACTTAAATTTGGTTTGAAATCGTCAAATTTGTTAAGTATTTTAAAGATTTTAATTAGATTTCATGTTCTCAGTTAAAAAAAAAGTTTTAATAGTGGGAGTTTCTTTGGATTTATTTCGTATACAATATATGATATTGTATACGAAATAAATAAATGCTGGATACTCTACAGTATCCAGTATCTTATAATATCAAGTTAAGAAACAATAACTTACTACAATACCTTGTATAAGAAACAGTTGCTTACTAGAGTATCTTGGACAAGAACCAGCAACACTGTTAGTTACCAAAATATACAATAACCTTCATTAATATCAATAGTTTTACTGATTTGATATTATATAACCTCCACTATCCTCACTAACATATAACCACCACTATCTTCACTAACAGATAACCACCACTATCCTCACTAACAGATAAACACCACTATCTTCACTAACAGATAAACACCACTATCCTCACTAACAGATAACCACCACTATCCTCACTAACAGATAACACTATCTCACTAACAGGATCACCACTATCCTCACTAACAGGTAACACCACTATCCTCACTAACAGGTAATCACCACTATCCTCACTAACAGGTAATCACCACTATCCTCACTAACAGATAAACACTATCCTCACTAACAGGTAACCACCACTATCCTCACTAACAGGTAATCACCACTATCCTCACTAACAGGTAATCACCACTATCCTCACTAACAGGTAACCACCACTATCCTCACTAACAGGTAACAACACTATCCTCACTAACAGGTAACACCACTATCCTCACTAACAGATAAACACTATCCTCACTAACAGGTAATCACCACTATCCTCACTAACAGTAACACCACTATCCTCACTAACAGTAACACCACTATCCTCACTAACAGGTAACACCACTATCCTCACTAACAGATAACACCACTATCCTCACTAACAGGTAAAACACTATCCTCACTAACAGGTAATCACCACTATCCTCACTAACAGATAATCACCACTATCCTCACTAACAGATAATCACCACTATC
Organism: Cherax destructor; assembly: GCA_009830355.1. Lineage (NCBI taxonomy): Eukaryota > Metazoa > Arthropoda > Malacostraca > Decapoda > Parastacidae > Cherax > Cherax destructor. The sequence goes on from WNWK01002231.1 coordinate 175,321, forward strand.
CTCACTAACAGGTAATCACCACTATCCTCACTAACAGTAATCACCACTATCCTCACTAACAGGTAATCACCACTATCCCACTAACAGTAACCACCACTATCCTCACTAACAGGTAACCACCACTATCCTCACTAACAGGTAATCACCACTATCCTCACTAACAGGTAATCACCACTATCCTCACTAACAGGTAATCACCACTATCCTCACTAACAGGTAATCACCACTATCCTCACTAACAGGTAATCACCACTATCCTCACTAACAGGTAATCACCACTATCCTCACTAACAGGTAATCACCACTATCCTCACTAACAGGTAATCACCACTATCCTCACTAACAGGTAATCACCACTATCTCACTAACAGGTAATCACCACTATCCTCACTAACAGGTATCACCATATCCTCATAACAGGTAATCACCACTATCTCACTAACAGTAATCACCACTATCCTCACTAACAGGTAATCACACTATCCTCACTAACAGGTAACCACTATCCTCACTAACAGGTAATCACCACTATCCTCACTAACAGGTAATCACTATCCTCACTAACAGGTAATCACCACTATCCTCACTAACAGTAACACCACTATCCTCACTAACAGGTAATCACCACTATCCTCACTAACAGGTAATCACCACTATCCTCACTAACAGGTAATCCACTATCTCACTAACAGGTAATCACCACTATCCTCACTAACAGGTAATCACCACTATCCTCACTAACAGGTAATCACCACTATCCTCACTAACAGGTAATCACCACTATCCTCACTAACAGGTAACACCACTATCCTCACTAACAGGTAATCACCACTATCCTCACTAACAGTAACACCACTATCCTCACTAACAGGTAACACCACTATCCTCACTAACAGGTAACACCACTATCCTCACTAACAGTAATCACCACTATCCTCACTAACAGGTAATCACCACTATCCTCACTAACAGGTAATCACCACTATCCTCACTAACAGGTAACACCACTATCCTCACTAACAGGTAATCACCACTATCCTCACTAACAGTAACACCACTATCCTCACTAACAGGTAACCACTATCCTCACTAACAGGTAATCACCACTATCCTCACTAACAGTAACCACCACTATCCTCACTAACAGGTAACCACCACTATCCTCACTAACAGATACCACTATCCTCACTAACAGGTAACACCACTATCCTCACTAACAGGTAACACCACTATCCTCACTAACAGATAACCACCACTATCCTCACTAACAGATAACCACCACTATCCTCACTAACAGATAACCACCACTATCCTCACTAACAGGTAATCACCACTATCCTCACTAACAGTAACACCACTATCCTCACTAACAGATAACCACTATCCTCACTAAGTAATCACCACTATCTCACTAAGGTAATCACCACTATCCTCACTAACAGGTAATACCACTATCCTCACTAACAGGTAATCACCACTATCCTCACTAACAGGTAATCACCACTATCTTCACTAACAGGTAACCACTATCCTCACTAACAGGTAATCACCACTATCCTCACTAACAGGTAATCACCACTATCCTCACTAACAGGTAATCACCACTATCCTCACTAACAGGTAATCACCACTATCCTCACTAACAGGTAACCACCACTATCCTCACTAACAGGTAATCACCACTATCCTCACTAACAGGTAATCACCACTATCCTCACTAACAGGTAATCACCACTATCCTCACTAACAGGTAATCACCACTATCCTCACTAACAGATAACCACTATCCTCACTAACAGTAACACCACTATCCTCACTAACAGGATAATACCGACCACTATCCTCACTAACAGGATCACCACTATCCTCACAACGGTAATACACTATCCTCACACAGGTAATCACCACTATCCTCACTAACAGGTAATCACCACTATCCTCACTAACAGGTAATCACCACTATCCTCACTAACAGGTAATCACCACTATCCTCACTAACAGGTAATCACCACTATCCTCACTAACAGGTAACCACCACTATCCTCACTAACAGATAACCACCACTATCCTCACTAACAGGTAATCACCACTATCCTCACTAACAGGTAACCACCACTATCCTCACTAACAGATAACCACCACTATCCTCACTAACAGATAAACACCACTATCCTCACTAACAGATAACACCACTATCCTCACTAACAGGTAATCACCACTATCCTCACTAACAGATAACCACCACTATCCTCACTAACAGATAACCACCACTATCCTCACTAACAGATAACCACCACTATCCTCACTAACAGATAACCACCACTATCCTCACTAACAGATAACCACCACTATCCTCACTAACAGATAACCACCACTATCCTCACTAACAGGTAAACCACTATCCTCACTAACAGTAATCACCACTATCCTCACTAACGTAATCACCACTATCCTCACTAACAGGTAATCCACCACTATCCTCACTAACAGGTAATCACCACTATCCTCACTAACAGGTAATCACCACTATCCTCACTAACAGATAACACCACTATCTCACTAACAGGTAACACCACTATCCTCACTAACAGTAATCACCACTATCCTCACTAACAGGTAATCACCACTATCCTCACTAACAGGTAATCACCACTATCCTCACTAACAGGTAATCACCACTATCCTCACTAACAGGTAACACCACTATCCTCACTAACAGATAACCACTATCCTCACTAACAGTAATCACCACTATCCTCACTAACAGATAACACCACTATCCTCACTAACAGGTAATCACCACTATCCTCACTAACAGGTAATCACCACTATCTCACTAACAGGTAATCACACTATCCTCACTAACAGGTAATACCACTATCCTCACTAACAGTACCATATCCTCACAAGGTATCCACTATCCTCACTAACAGGTAATCCCACTATCCTCACTAACAGGTAACCACCACTATCCTCACTAACGATAATCACCACTATCCTCACTAACAGGATAATCCACGCACTATCCTCACTAACAGATAATCACCACTATCTCACTAACAGGTAATCACCACTATCCTCACTAACAGTAACCACCACTATCCTCACTAACAGGTAATCACCACTATCCTCACTAACAGGATAATCTCACCACTATCCTCACTAACAGTAACCACCACTATCCTCACTAACAGGTAACACCACTATCCTCACTAACAGATAACACCACTATCCTCACTAACAGTATAACCGTACCACTATCCTCACTAACAGTATAACCACTATCCTCACTAACAGATAACCACCACTATCCTCACTAACAGGTAATCACCACTATCCTCACTAACAGGTAATCACCACTATCCTCACTAACAGTAATACCACTATCCTCACTAACAGGTAATCACCACTATCCTCACTAACAGGTAATCACCACTATCCTCACTAACGGTAATCACCACTATCCTCACTAACAGGTAATCCACCACTATCCTCACTAACAGATAATCACCACTATCCTCACTAACGGATACCACTATCCTCACTAACGGTAATCACCACTATCCTCACTAACAGGTAATCACCACTATCCTCACTAACAGGTAACACCACTATCCTCACTAACAGGTAACACCACTATCCTCACTAACAGGTAATCACCACTATCCTCACTAACAGGTAATCACCACTATCCTCACTAACAGGTAATCACCACTATCCTCACTAACAGGTAATCACCACTATCCTCACTAACAGGTAATCACCACTATCCTCACTAACAGGTAATACCACTATCCTCACTAACAGGTAATCACACTATCCTCACTAACAGGTAACACCACTATCCTCACTAACAGGTAATCACCACTATCCTCACTAACGGTAATCACCACTATCCTCACTAACGTAATCACCACTATCCTCACTAACGTAATCACCACTATCCTCACTAACAGTAATCCACCACTATCCTCACTAACAGGTAATCACCACTATCCTCACTAACAGATAATCCACCATATCTCACTAACGATTAAATCACCACTATCCTCACTAACAGATAATCACCACTATCCTCACTAACGGTAATCACCACTATCCTCACTAACAGGTAATCACCACTATCCTCACTAACAGGTAATCACCACTATCCTCACTAACAGGTAATCACCACTATCCTCACTAACAGGTAATCACCACTATCCTCACTAACAGGTAATCACCACTATCCTCACTAACAGGTAATCACCACTATCCTCACTAACAGGTAACCACCACTATCCTCACTAACAGATAACCACCACTATCCTCACTAACAGGTAATCACCACTATCCTCACTAACAGGTAATCACCACTATCCTCACTAACAGGTAACCACCACTATCCTCACTAACAGGTAATCACCACTATCCTCACTAACAGGTAATCACCACTATCCTCACTAACAGGTAATCACCACTATCCTCACTAACAGGTAATCACCACTATCCTCACTAACAGGTAATCACCACTATCCTCACTAACAGGTAATCACCACTATCCTCACTAACAGATAACCACCACTATCCTCACTAACAGGTAATCACCACTATCCTCACTAACAGGTAATCACCACATGCTTGACTTAATTAGCACAATCTCGTGTACTCCTCGATGCGAGTTTGTAATTAAACTGTGTAAATTGGTGTGCAATTAAACTTATGGTATTGGCAAAGTTAATGCAGCAATCACAACTTGCAACGTTGATAGCCCCTGAGTGACAGGCTGCAGTGTGCAGTGTTGGTACCAGGCTTTTGTGGCTGCTGGGAGGTGCTAAGATTACCGAGTCATAGATGAAAAGACGGAGGATCGAGTCTTCATCACTCCATGCGCTGTGTATATAAAATGGTTCCAACCAGTTGGTCTCCCAGCGTCAAGATCCAACTGGACACCCAGATGACTAACTAACGGAGGATCGAGCCTGCAACACTTCTTGCACTGTTGAACAATATTACACATCGACAAGTCTGTTAATAAAACAAGATGCCGCTTTTTGCATTTAATTGAGACAACGTTCTGTCCACCAGGGACTTGATCCATTCTCATAGACAAGTTATCCAGTTCCTAATGGAGGAAACGTCTTCTCAGTAAAATGCCATGAAGCACATCTGTCTTATTAACATGCTGCTTGTGATGCATGACCCACATGACTCTACCTCTCCTCGTGTTGCTTGTGATGCATGACCCAGCTTACTCTCCTCGTGCTGATGTGACCCACTGACTACCTCCGTGCTTGCTTGTGATGTCATGACCCACATGACTACCTCTCCTCGTGATGCATGCTCCTCTCCTCTGCGTGATGCATGACCCACATGACTCTACCTCTCCTCGTGCTGCTTGTGATGCATGACCCACATGACTCTACCTCTCCTCGTGTTGCTTGTGATGCATGACCCACATGACTTTACCTCTCCTCGTGTTGCTTGTGATGCATGACCCACATGACTCTACTCTCTCGTGCTGCTGGATGCATGCCATGACTACCTCTCCTCGTGTTGCTTGTGATGCATGACCCACATGACTCTACCTCTCCTCGTGCTGCTTGTGATGCATGACCCACATGACTACCTCTCCTCGTGTTGCTTGTGATGCATGACCCACATGACTACCTCTCCTCGTGCTGCTTGTGATGCATGACCCACATGACTCTACCTCTCCTCGTGTTGCTTGTGATGCATGACCCACATGACTACCTCTCCTCGGTGCTTGTGATGCATGACCCATATGACTACCTCTCCTCGTGTGCTTGGATGCATGACCCACATGACTACCTCTCCTCGTGCTGCTTGTGATGCATGACCCACATGACTACCTCTCCTCGTGTGCTTGTGATGCATGACCCACATGACTACCTCTCCTCGTGTGCTTGTGATGCATGACCCACATGACTACCTCTCCTCGTGCTGCTTGTGATGCATGACCCACATGACTACCTCTCCTCGTGTTGCTTGTGATGCATGACCCACATGACTACCTCTCCTCGTGCTGCTTGTGATGCATGACCCACATGACTACCTCTCCTCGTGCTGCTTGTGATGCATGACCCACATGACTACCTCTCCTCGTATTGCTTGTGATGCATGACCCACGTGACTACCTCTCCTCGTGCTGCTTGTGATGCATGACCCACATAACTTTACCTCTCCTCGTCAGTGTAAATAAATCAAGATCCAATTAATATGATTAGGATCAAATTATGTGCTCCGTGGCCTGGTGGCTAAAGCTCTCGCTTCACACGGCGAGGGTCTGGGTTCGATTCCCAGCGAGGGTAGAAACATTGGGCGTGTTTCTGAACACCGGTTGTCTATGTTCCCCTTCAGTAAAATGGGTACATGGGTGTTAGTCGACTGGTGTGGGTCGACTAACACCCAGGGACAAAACTAACCTAATTTGCCCGAAATGCTCAGCGTAACAAGCGGCTTTCTCTATAGTAGTATATCATTGATGTCACCTAGGACTGTATACCTTGTACATGTACTTGTAGAAATAAAGATATTATTATTATATGTATTATTATATGTATTATTATTATTATTATTATTATTATTATTATTATTATTATTATGTTCGTAAGAGAAAGTGAGGATGAGCAGCTGTACATGTTCAGCTTACTGTGGATTTATATTTGGTGAATAATTGGTTCATGTGGATAAGTGGATACTTGTTGTTAGTATAATGTTTGTAAGTGGTTGTTTGCAGGTAGCATAATATTTATTGGTAGTATAATGCATGTTGGTAAGTGGTTGCTTGTAGGTAGTATAACGTTTATAGGTAAGTTGATGCTTGTAGGTAGATAAGTGGTTGCTTGTAGGTAGTATGATATAGGTAGTATGTTTGTAAGTGGATGTTTGTAGGTAAGTGGATGCATCTTGCCGGGACAACACCGGCGAACCTACAAGAAGAAGGTTGCATCTTGGTAGTATAATGTTTGTAGGTAGATAAGTGCGTAATGTAGATGGTAGCATAGTGTTTGTAAGTAGATTAGAAGGTAATTGTGGGTAAATGAGTGAATAGTTGTCGGTAGGGTAATGTTTATATTAGACATACTGTTGGAGTCTAAAAAGGTGGTGAGGGACGAGGATGGGAATGGGAAGCACATAAAACTTGGGAATGAGGTGGGAAGGGTGGGGCAAGAAATGGGGAACTGATGAGACCTGGAGAAGAGTTGGGGAGGGAGGGGTTAGGAATGAGGTGAGAGAGGCGGTGATGTGGGAGCCACCTGGGCTTGATGGGGGGCGGGGTGTTGGGGTTGTTACCATGGTGGTGGATAGGGAAGGAGGGGGTTGGAGGTGGAGAAGATACATAGTGGCAGGTGTCTGTTCTGACTCTTATCCTGTCTTAAATGTCATGTATCTTGGTAAAGTTATCTTACTGACCCCCCTCATGCTTTTGGTGTTTGTAGCAGTAGTAGTAGTGTGTGTGTGTGTTTATTCACCGAATTGTGTTTGCGGGATCGAGTCTTAGCTCCTGGCCCCTCCTCTTACACCATAATCGCTGGCATTATTCGTTCCTAGCCATATGGGTCCTATCACATATTCTTGAAACAGTGTATTGAGTTTGCCTCAACTTCATCAAGTTCCTTCCATTCATTTAACATCCTGAGACTGACAAAAGGATTTTCTACCATCTCTGTGCCTCACCTTTGACTTTAGTCGTGTGTGTGTACTCACCTAGTTGTACTCACCTAATTGTGGTTGCAGGGGTCGATTCACAACTCCTGGCCCCGCCTCTTCACTGGCCTTTACTGGGTCACTCTTCCTGCTCCGTGAGCTTTATCATACCTCTTCTTAAAGCTATGTATGTATGTGTGTGTGTGTGTCGCTGAGATTTTGGTATTCTGGTATTGTGATGAAACTGTGGGCTTGGTGGGGGGGGGGGAGAAAGGTTGGAAAAAAACACTTAACAAATTTTAAAATTACACACTTTCGGAATGTTATGCATAATTATGCTAAATTTTTCAGCGAGATAAATTTTAAATAATGTTTGAAAAAAAATGTGCAGCTCGTCGTGATGTTGAAAATGTTGCCCAGATGAAGAGCTATACAGAGATGCCGAAGTAAAGGAGGTTCATGGCGATGCTGCGGCCTCGAGGGACTGTGTGATCAGAAGTTGTCTAGAGGAGCTGTTATAGTGTGGGAGATAAGAACGATGTAAAATACAGCTGCTATTGGTAACAGGACTGAACACCTTTCAAGGATGAAGGATCGATCCAGCCTCTCGTACGGATTCATCTAGGATGAGGGTGTGATCACCTCAAATCTGCCTCTTCATGTCTTCCAACTTTTCTAGTATTACTTTCTGTAATAAACTGATTAAAATACTGGTTGGCGAAACGTCTCCATAATATAGATACCCAAGTGTTGTGAATGTATCTTATTAATCAATCTTGCTCATAAAACTGATAATGATGACCATAACGACGACAAAACTAATAAATACACAGTTTTCCTAAACCTAAATTTAAATGTAGTTTTGCGTCACATGCAAATACATCTTTTACCTTTATTGAACTGTAAATAAAACCTATAATATATTCAGGTTATTATTAATGCCACATTACACATCTAATTTTACAAATGATAATACCATAGAATATAAAATGTCAGTATTGAAGAATATTAAATATTTAAAAAAAAGTTTGTGATGTTCAGAAGTGATCAGATAGTAAGTGTAACTCGCTATTACGAAAACAGATACACTTAGAAAGGCCTTGTAGTTCTTGACCGTAAATCAGGTGGCCAGACAAGGAACAAACCTCAACAATAAAGGCAAGCACAAAGAAATTTGCAAGTACAGTGGTACCCCGGATTTCGTACAGCTCCCAACTCGAACAGTTATGTAAGTGTATTTTTGTAAGTGCTTTTGTAAGGGTATTTTTGGGGGTCTGAAACGGACTAATCTAATTTACATTCGTCCTTATGGGAACAAATTCGTTCGATAACGGCACTCGAACAGCCTTCTGGAACGAATTATTGACGAAATCCGGGGTACCACTGTACATGTATATTCCCTCCACCAGTGGGAATATACATGTACTTGCAAATTTCTTGCCTTTGCCTTTATTGTCGAGGTTTGTTCCTTGTCTGGCAACCTGATCTGTAGAGCAGCAGAAATGTTAATGAGTGAGGGAGGAAAGTGAGTTCACTCAGTGAAGTTGTCTTTCACCTGATACAGGAGTGACCAGTATGTGCATACCACATAATTAAGATTAAAGTTTGTCTTTGTCACCAGCGTAGGATCAGTAAACTTTGTTTTTTAAGTGTGGTCAGCTTCTTGGTCCATTAATATTTCCTGTAGCAAAGGAACGGGAGGATTAGATGCCTTGTTATACTCAAGTTTCATGTCGTGGGATTTCTTGTGCAAGGTGAAAGCCAATTAAAGTGAGAGAACTAACTTTGCTCTCTGGCTCATTAACATTTTGTTGCTCTATTGCATTTATATATATATATATATATATATATATATATATATATATATATATATATATATATATATATATATATATATATATGTATATATAGGATGGGGTCCACCTCTGGTGTACATTGTGGGACCCATAGCCTCGGAGAAGTGGCTAAAAGGCTTCAAGGAAGAATATTTAGATTTCTTTCTGAAGCCTCTATATATATATATATATATATATATATATATATATATATATATATATATATATATATATTCTTTCAACACGTCGGCCGTCTCCCACCGAGGCAGGGTGGCCCAAAAGGAAAACGAAAGTTTCTCCTTTTACATTTAGTAATATATACAGGAGAAGGGTTACTAGCCCCTGCTCCCGGCATTTTAGTTGCCTCTTACGAAAAGCATGGCTTACGGAGGAAGAATTCTGTTCCACTTCCCCATTGAGATAAGAGGAAATAAGAACAAGAACTACGTGTAGTAAGAAAATACGTAGAAGAAAACCCAGAGGGGTGTATATATATATATGCTTGTACATGAATGTGTAGTGTGACCTAAGTGTAAGTAAAAGTAGCAAGAAGTACCTGAAATCTTGCATGTTTTATATATATATATATATATATATATATATATATATATATATATATATATATATAACAACACTGCGACTAGCCGAGGATTCGAACCCACGTCGTTTTGGCCCGCCTTATGGTGAGCGAAAAATCACACATGACGCTCTAACTCACAGGACCACGCAATCCTACAATAATCAATCACCCAGCAGAGCTAGGTGTTGTTATTGATTCAATACGACTCGTTAGTGGTTACAATAATATAAAATACTGCTCGTGGGTGCTCAGAGGCACCCACACCACCGTATGTCCTCGGATCAAGGTAAAACATGTAGCTCTGCTGGGTGCTTGATTCATGTAGGATTGCGTGGTCCTGTGGATTAGAGCGTCATGTGTGATTTTCGCTCACCATAAGGCGGGCCAAAACGACATGGGTTCGAATCCTCGGCTAGTCGCAGTGTTATTGATTCAATACCACTCGTTCGTGGTTACAATACTACACACACACACATATATATATATATATATATATATATATATATATATATATATATATACTAACCTTTATATTTGCTTTTGCCTTTATTTTCGAGGTTTGTGCCTTGTCTAGGGACTTGATTTGCGGTCAGGTACTACAGGCCCGTTCTTAGTGCAATTGTATTCGTTATATGTGGAGTCTGTCCTAAAGCAATTTCATTACACTCTGTTGTTTTACTCACGTTGTTACGACATTATGTTGCCTCTGCCGTGTATTGAGCGTATTGTTGCTGGGTGACGGCTTGTTACGTTTAGTGCTGGCTTGGCAATAACACCAGCGCGTTAGCCGTTTGGTGATAAATACTTGGCAATCCTTGCCCAGACTACCTCTTTAGTGCTGCTGGCGTATTGCTTGTTCTATTGACATTTAATATCGTTGCATTTTAACAAGTGCACAGCTTCATGAGCTAGTTCGCAGCTAGGTAAGGTCTGATTCATCCAATATGGTTTCTCCATCTGGTGTGACTGCTACTTAGTGAGCTCGTATTAGTCTCCTCTCCTCTCTCTGTTTCCTTGTTCATAATGGTGTGCTGACACTCGTGAACGTGCAACTGATAATCAACCAGTCGAATAAGCAGATGGCGGTGGACCAGGTTGATCTCAAGGTCCATCTGCTGTTGGCACCAGAACTGACGAACCTTACACTTGAGCAGACGAACCTTACACTTGAGCAGACGAACCTTACACTTGAGCAGACGAGGGAACAACATGTTTTTGCCAAGGAAGAATATTATAGGAAGAAGAAGCGACAGTTTCGTCATACCTGTGACGAATATTTTATTGTGCAAAATCAGTGTCTCTAGTACCTTGTTTTTCTGAGTCAGAACCTGAGCACTTCTTTGAATCGTTCAAAAATCAGGCCAGTTGAACTTTGGGCGACACTTGTTCACTCGGATTTATATGGTAAAGTTCACGAATTTTCTTCTAGCTTGGGTGATGAAGAGTGCTAATTACGGCGTTGGGAAAACTGCTGTGCCTAGTGAACATCAGTGTATCCCTGCCAAATACAGAAGAGAGTTAAAGTCGAACAGGCGTGAATCAGGGCAATCATGTGAAGGTTTTACTAGTCTCCGGTCAAAGATGTTTAGGAATACAAATCAGTCAGTCTCAAACTTCAGTGACCTGGTGCAATTAATTCTGATGGCTAGTTTTCTTGAGTCAGTTGGTCAGGAGGTGAAGGTCTATCTTCCTGGAAAATCAGAAGTTTATTTCAGTTTTGAAGGCAGAATAATTGGCTATTCGTTATTTGAGTGAGAGGACCTTTTAAGTCACTTTCTAACAGCATTGTGGTGATGAAGAACATCAGGGAAAGAACTTGCAGGTGGTATGAAGATGGAAGCTGTGAATGAACCACGACACTCTTCTGAAGACCAACCAGTATTTCTAGAGAAAATACTTCAGAACCTATGTATATCTTCGATATACCTTTTGAAGAGTTCTGAGAGTTTTTCTACTCCCGGAGCCCAGCCATGGGCCAGTCTCGTCTGGTGCTCGGAAGACAGTTTGTCACAAGTAGTAAGTCAGATAAGTCCAGCACTCAGAGACCTATGGGGAACATTTCACCATTATTAAGTATTCCCAATTCCCAGAACAAAGTAGAGTATAAAAAAAACCCATACCAGTTAAAGTAGAGTATATTATGAACACTGGTACACTAACACAGGTCCTGTAGTAACTGGCCGTAAATCAAGTCCCCAGACAAGGAGCAAACCTCGAAAAGGTAAAGACAAACAAAGAAGAGAGTTTTTGAGTACCCGTATATACACACTACCAATATTTATATTATATACAAAGTACAGTAGAGCAGCAGAATGTTAATGAGCAAGAGAGCAAAGCGAGTTCACTCACTGGGGTTGACTTACACAGAGTGACTAGTATATGTGCACTCAGCTTGCTAGTGAGAGTCTGACTTCAACCTGGGGTGTAAATATAACGTCACTTCGGCTGGAGTAAACCTCTCACCCAATTGGTTGATGAATAAATCTCACAGCAAATCAGTGGGCCCCTACAGCCACACTGACCTGACTACCAGTTTAACTGGTACAGAGGGAATGCAATAAGTGGTTGTGTGAGAATCTCCGAATGAATTGTAGCATACTCAGTGTAGACCACACTTGCTCAACACAAGTTGAAATGTTTTATAATATTTTTAAATGAGTTTACTTAAAATATATGTACAAATACATATATTTTTTAACATATCGGCAGTGTCCCACCAAGGTAGGATGATCCGAAAAAGAAGAAACAATTTCACCATCATTCCATTTCTGTCTTGCCAGAGGCGTAACAATACTGTAGTTCAGATGTCCCTCCAAACTGCAGAATCGCAACCCCTTTTTCAGAGTGCAGGCACTCTGAAAAAGGAGAAACCAGTTAGCCGGACTTGAGTCCGGTTAACTTGTTTCTCTGAATCTCTTCATAAATGTTACCTTGCTCACACTCAGACAGCTCGTAAAATCATAAAAACCACTTGCCTCCACTCCTGTTTAACATGCTTACTTACGCCTGTTGGATGTCCAAGCCCTCGCATACAGAAACCCTCTTCTACCCCACCAACCTACCCCAGGACGACCCCTACCCTGCCTTCCCTCCAGTAATAATTTATACTCCCTTTAAGTCATCAAATCAAGCACCTCAACAACCCCTCCTCAGTCTTCTGGATGATACTTTAGCAAGCCTGCATCTCCTAATCTCCAAGCTACGAATTCTCTGCATAATATTTACACCACTGCCTCCACGGTCTTCGCTACAACATTCACAGCCCATGCTTAGCATTCATATAAGTGTTGGTACCACTATACTCTCATACATTCTCATTTTTGCTTCCATGAATAACGTTCTTTGTCTCCAAAGATGCCTCAGTGCACCACCCACCTTTTTACCCTCGTTCATTCTTTGTCACCTCGTCTTTCGTAGACGTCTCCGCCGACAAGTCCACTACCAAATATCTGAACATATTCACTTTCTCCATAATCCCTCTTTACAGTCTAATATCCAATCTTTCATTAAATAATTTTTTGTTACCCTCGTCACCTTGCTCTTTCCTACGATCACTTTTAATTTCTTTCTTTTACATACTCTCCCAAATTCGTCCTATCCTCTTGAATTTTCGATTATTCGGACTTTCGCTCAAATAAATTTGGATAATGGAGTTACATTAAGTGGAAACACTATGTATGCTCAGTGGTAGAGTGTCTGCGCCACTATTTGATAATCGCATCGCATGTTCTTAATTATGAAAAAATATATAATCGGAAAAGATGCAACAGGATTCTTTTGTCTCTTACGTATTGAATATAAGTAACACAAATCCTTCGTTGTGTTTCTGTCAAGGCTTTAAGTCTCATTGGTTGAGTGAGGTGGGTGGTAGTGCTGATAGCTAGGCACTCCCAGTCTAGAACCCACCACCACAACCACCAACTACTACCACAGTCACCACCACCGCCACCACCACAACCACCAACTACTACCACAGTCACCACCACCACCACCACAACCACCAGTAACACTACTACCACAGTCACCACCACCACCACCACAACCACCAACTACTACCACAGTCACCACCACCACCACCACAACCACCAACTACTACCACAGTCACCACCACCACCACCACAACCACCAACTACTACCACAGTCACCACCACCACCACCACAACCACCAACTACTACCACAGTCACCACCACCACCACCACAACCACCAACTACTACCACAGTCACCACCACCACCACCACAACCACCAGTAACACTACTACCACAGTCACCACCACCACCACTACTATTATCACAATCACCATCACTACTACCAACCCAATCACCACCACCACCACTACAATCACCACTGCCGTCACAATCATCACTACCACAGTGACCATCATCACTATCACAATCACCACCACTACTACCAAAGTGACAACCACCACCACTGCCACAATCACCACCATCACTACTATCAAAGTGACCACCACCACCACTATCACAATCACCACCACGCCACTACCACAATCACCAGCACCCACCATCTCTCCCCTAGGTTGAGCTGGGTATATCTTGGACCAGACGAGGAGTTTTGCCTCCACAAATCGCCTAACTCGGCCCCTTGGTGCGTCTCTCAGTCGGAAACGTCAGATACACACAACTCCAAGTTTTAAGAGTGAGCTTGAACCCCACCACTAGGGGAGGGGTGGAGGAGGGGGATTGTAGGGGAAGGATGATGATGAGGGAAGGGGCGATGATGAGGAGTGTGTTGGAGGAGGAGGAGGAGGAGGAGGAGTGTAGGAGGAACGATGATGAGGAATGATAAGGGGATGATGGAGGTATGAAGGGTGAGGAGAAATAAGGGTTAAAATGGGAATGATAGGTAGAATGATAAATATAAGTGGGTAGGTAAGTTAAAGATAATGGAGTATGATGTTATATAATTGTGGAGAAAAGAGAATAGACAGGAGGTTAGTGGAGGAGAGGAAAGTGGCTGGGTAGTAGGAAGAAGAGGGGTATACGGGGTCATGGTAGAGGAAAGGGAAAAGGTGGGCTTACTACAGAGGGAAAGAGGGATGAAGAGAAGGACGTAATAAAGGCAGAGAAGACAATAAAAATGCATTGATGGAATATAAACTATAAACACTGTGAGGAGAGTAACTGAGGCGGCAGTTCCAGGATGTGAGTGCAGGAGAGGGGAGAACATGATAGGAGATAAGATAACGTGGTAATGGGGGATGTAGGATAGATGTAGTGTAGAGGGAAGAGGGAACTAAGAAAGGGGAATTTGAAGTTTAAGAAAGCATGAATAAACAACATGGAAAGATGACCCACAGCTTAAGAAAACAGCCATTGAAAATAGACCTTTAACCTGATTAACCTGGCAGAGAGAGAGAGAGAGAGAAGGGGAGGGAGAGAGTGGAGAAAGGGAGAGAGAGAGAGAGAGAGAATGGGAGGTAGGGAGGGGAGGAAGGGAGAGAGAGGGATAAAAAGAGTGGAGTTAGGGAGTGTGAGAAGATAGGGGCGGCTGTTCTTGTGTAGTCAGTTTTATTCTTGGACTGAGTCACTCGGGTAAAATGTTAATTTTGTTTCTCACAAGTTTGGCACATAGAGATGTCAGACTTGTTGACGTTGTTACGGGTCCCAGTGAACACATGTAAGACCAGGACGGGCGTAGGAGGAAGGACGGAGGAGGAAGGGAGGAAATTAAGATTGGAAGGGAGGAAATGGAGTGGGGGAATTGAGAGAGATAGAACGGAGTGACGAGTGAAATAAATGGAAACTGGGGAGATACGAGACACAAACACACACACAAAAAAAAAACTTTCGTTTTCTCTCTCTCTCTCTCTCTCTCTCTCTCTATCTCTCTCTCTCTCTCTATCTCTTTCTCTCATTGACTGACTTTCCATTAATCAATATTTGTCAAGTCTGGTTGAGCCTCATCACCTTAAAGGAGAAAACAACAAAGGTGGCCATCTTGACGACCAAGACTTGTAGCTTTGAAGGAGTAAGTTTTTGACTTGGGACCTTGGGCTCCATGGGACTTTGGGCTTTATAGGACTTTGGATTCCATGGGACTTTGGGCTCCTTGGGACTTTGGGATCCATGGGACTTTGGGCTTCATGGGACTTCGGGCTTCATGGGACTTTGGGCTCCATGGGACTTTGGGCTTCATGGGACTTTGGACTCCATGGGACTTTGGGCTCCATGGGTCTTCGGGCTTCATGGGACTTTGGGATCCATGGGACTTTGGGCTTCATGGGTCTTCGGGCTTCATGGGACTTTGGGATCCATGGGACTTTGGGCTTCATGGGACTTTGGGCTTCTTGGGACTTTGGGCTCCATGGGACTTTGGGCTCCATGAAACTTTGGGCTTCATGGGACTTTGGGCTCCATGGGACTTTGGGCTTCATGGGACTTTGGGCTCCATGGGACTTTGGGCTCCATGGGACTTTGGGCTCCTTGGGACTTTGGGCTCCATGGGACTTTGGGCTTCATGGGACTTTGGGCTTCATGGTACTTTGGGCTCCATGGGACTTCGGGCTTCATGGGACTTTGGGATCCATGGGACTTTGGGCTTCATGGGACTTTGGGCTCCTTGGAACTTTGGCCTCCATGGGACTTTGGCCTCCATGGGACTTTGGGCTCCTTGAGACTTTGGGCTTCATGGTACCTTGGAATCCATAGGACTTTGGAACCTAAGGCTTTGTGATAGCTGTGTGTTTTGGATACTGGATGATAATAATGGATAGAGGATTATGGGACTTTGGAATGTTGAATCTTTTGTAAGTAGAATCTGGGAAAGTGGAATATGGAACATAAAATCTGGGAAAATAGAATATTGACCAAAAAATCCGGGAACGTGGAATATGAATCATAAAATCTGGAAACATGGAATTTGAAATCATGGCCTCTGGAAACGTAAAATATGGGAATTTAAAACCTGGGAACGTGGAATTTGAAAATATTGGCTCTGGGAAATTAGAATCTCGGAACATGAAATGTGGGAACGTAAAATCTGGGAACATGGGATCTGGAACCATGGAATCTAGGAACGTGGGATATAGGAACGTTGAATCTGGGAACGCTGGATTTAATGCTGAATCTCAGAACTTTGAGTCTGGGAATGTAGGATTTGGAAATGGAGGATCTGGGAAAGTCGATGTAAAAATGTGGGTTCTGGGAGCATAGGCTCTGAAAATGTGGGTTCTGCGAGCGTAGGATCTGAAAATGTAGGTTCTGCGAGCGTAGAATCTGAAAATGTAGGTTCTGCGAGCGTAGAATCTGAAAATGTAGGTACTGCGAGCGTAGAATCTGAAAATGTAGGTTCTGCGAGCGTAGAATCTGAAAATGTAGGTTCTGCGAGCGTAGGCTCTGAAAATGCAGGTTCTGCGAGCGTAGAATCTGAAAATGCAGGTTCTGCGAGCGTAGAATCTGAAAATGTGGGTTCTGCGAGCGTAGAATCTGAAAATGGGGGTTCTGCGAGCGTAGGATCTGAAAATATGGGTTCTGCGAGCGTAGGATCTGAAAATGTGGGTTCTGCGAGCGTAGGATCTGAAAATGGGGGTTCTGCGAGCGTAGGATCTGAAAATGTGGGTTCTGCGAGCGTAGGATCTGAAAATGGGGGTTCTGCGAGCGTAGGATCTGAAAATATGGGTTCTGCGAGCGTAGGATTTGGAAATGTGTGATTTACTGTGATATCATCAGAGAATTTTATAAGTTATATGATAAAGTGAGGAAAAATTCTCCCTTCAAAAACACTTGTCAAGTATTTTTGATCCAAGAAATTAGAGTCACTATTCTCTTTGGATTAAATCTGATTGCCAACCATTCCCAAGATTATGTCCCATTCGAATTTAGCGCTTCCTTATTAAATAATAATAATAATAATAATAATAATGATAATAGTAATAATGGGAGATTAATTTTGGAGTTTCGATGATTCTAAAGAACAGATGTGAAATTATAAAGAAAGGATTTAGGGAATATTACATTTGGGATTTAAAAATATTTTGATGTGGTTCATTAGGGAGGAGAACTGACGTCACATAACAACTGATGGGACATCAACCATTGTGTGTTGAATATATATATATATATATATATATATATAGTAGGTTGGTAGACAGCAACCACCCAGGGAGGTACTACCGTCCTGCCAGGTGACTGTGAAACAGAAACCTGAAACTGTTTTACATGATGGTAGGATTGCTGGTGTCTTTTTTCTGTCTCATAAACACGCTGGATAACAGGTATATCTAGCTACTTCTACTTACACTTTAGGTCACACTACACTGGCATACACATGCATATATATACATACACACATCTAGGTTTTTCTTCTTTTTCTTAATAGCTCTTGTTCTTTTTATTTTCTCTATTGTCCATGGGGAAGTGGAAAAGAATCTTTCCTCCGTAAGCCATGCGTGTCGTATGAGGCGACTAAGATGCCGGGAGCAATGGGCTAGTAACCCCTTCTCCTGTACAAATCTACTAAAAACGAGAAGAAGAAAACTTTATAAAATTGGGTTGTCTGAATGTGCGTGGATGTAGTGCGGATGATAAGAAAGAGATGATTGCCGATGTTATGAATGAAAAGAAGTTGGATGTCCTGGCCCTAAGCGAAACAAAGCTGAAGGGGTAGGCGAGTTTCAGTGGGGAGAAATAAATGGGATTAAGTCAGGAGTATCTGAGAGAGTTAGAGCTAAGGAAGGGTAGCAATAATGTTGAAGGATCAGTTATGGAAGGAAAAGAGGGAATATAAATGTGTAAATTCAAGGATTATGTGGATTAAAATAAGGGTCGGATGCGAAAAGTGGGTCATAATAAGCGTGTATGCACCTGGAGAAGAGAGGAGTGTAGAGGGAGAGAGATTTTGGGAGATGTTAAGCGAATGTATAGGAACTTTTGAACCAAATGAGAGAGTAATTGTGGTAGGGGACCTAAATGCTAAAGTGGGAGAAACATGCAGAGAGGGTGTAGTAGGTAAGTTTGGGGTGCCAGGTGTAAATGATAATGGGAGCCCTTTGATTGAACTTTGTATAGAAAGGGTTTAGTTATAGGTAATACATATTTTAAGAAAAAGAGGATAAATAAGTATACAAGATATGATGTAGGGCGTAATGACAGTAGTTTGTTGGACTATGTATTGGTAGATAAAAGACTGTTGAGTAGACTTCAGGATGTGCATGTTTATAGAGGGCTACAGATATATCAGATCACTTTTTAGTTATAGCTACAGTGGGAGTAAAAGGTAGATGGGATACAAGGAAAATAGAATCAGTAAGTAAAGAGAGGTGAAGGTTTATAAACTAAAAGGGAGGCAGTTAGGGTAAGATATAAACAACTATTGGAGGATAGATGGGCTAGTGAGAGTGTAGGCAATGGGGTCGAAAATGTATGGGGTAGATTTAAAAATGTAGTGTTAGAGTGTTCAGCAGAAGTTTGTGGTTACAGGCGAGTGGGTGCAGGAGGGAAGAGGAGCGATTGGTGGAATGATGATGTAAAGAGAGTAGTAAGGAGAAAAAGTTAGCATATGAGAGGTTTTTACAAAGTAGAAGTGATGCAAGGAGGAAGAGTATATGGAGAGAAAAGAGAGGTTAAAGAGTGGTGAAGCAATGTAAAAGAGAGCAGATGAGAGAGTGGGTGAGATGTTATCAGCAAATTTTGTTGAAAATAAGAAAAAGTTTTGGAATGAGATTAATAAGTTGAGGAAGCCTAGAGAACAAATGGATTTGACAGTTAAAAATAGGAGAGGAGAGTTATTAAATGGAGAGTTAAGTATCAGGGAAGATGGAGAGAATATTTTGAGGATTTGTTAAATGTTGATGAAGACAGGGAAGCTGTGATTTCGTGTGTAGGGCAAGGAGGAATAACATCTTGTAGGAGTGTGGAAGAGCCAGTTGTGGGTGTAGGGGAAGTTCGTGAGGCAGTGGGTAGAATGAAAGGGGGTAAGGCAGCTGGGATTGATGGGATAAAGATAGAAATGTTAAAAGCAGGTGGGGATATAATTTTGGAGTGGTTGGTGCTATTATTTAATAAATGTATGGAAGAGGGTAAGGTACCTAGGGATTGGCAGAGAGCGTGTATTGTTCCTTTGTATAAAGGCAAAGGGGACAAAAGAGAGTGCAAAAATTATAGGGGAATAAGTCTGTTGAGTGTACCTGGTAAAGTGTATGGTAGAGTTATTATTGAAAGAATTAAGAGTAAAACAGAAAGCAGGATAGCAGATGAACAAGGGGCTTTAGGAAAGGTAGGGGTGTGTAGACCAAGTGTTTACAGTGAAACATATAGGTGAACAGTATTTGGATAAGGGTAAAGATGTTTTTGTGGCATTTATGGATTTGGAAAAGGCGTATGATAGGGTAGATAGGGGGGCAATGTGGCAGATGTTGCAGGTGTATGGAATAGGAGGAAGGTTACTGAAAGCAGTGAAGAGTTTTTATGAGGATAGTGAGGCTCAGGTTAGAGTGTGTAGGAGGGAAGGGGACTATTTCCCAGTAAAAGTGGGCCTTAGACAAGGATGTGTGATGTCACCGTGGTTGTTCAATATATTTATAGATGGGGTTGTAAGAGAAGTGAATGCGAGGGTCTTGGCAAGAGGTGTTGGGCTAAAAGATAAAGAAGCAAATACAAAGTGGGAGTTGTCACAGTTGTTTTTTGCTGATGACACTGTGCTTTTGGGAGATTCTGAAGAGAAGCTGCAGAGGTTGGTGGATGAATTTGGTAGGGTGTGTAAAAGAAGAAAATTGAAAGTGAATATAGGAAAGAGTAAGGTGATGAGGATAACAAAAAGAATAGGTGACGAAAGATTGGATATCAGATTGGAGGAGAGAGTATGGAGGAGGTGAATGTATTCAGATATTTGGGAGTGGACATGTCGGCGGATGGGTCTATGAAGGATGAGGTGAATCATAGAATTGATGAGGGAAAAGGGTGAGTGGAGCACTTCGGAGTCTGTGGAGACAAAGAACCTTGTCTATGGAAGTAAAGAGGGAATGTATGAGAGTATAGTTATACCAACGCTCTTATATGGGTGTGAAGCATGGGTGATGAATGTTGCAACGAGGAGAAGGCTGGAGGCAGTGGAGATGTCATGTCTGAGGTCAATGTGTGGTGTGAATATAATGCAGAGAATTCGGAGTTTGGAAATTAGGAGGAGGTGCGGGATTACCAAAACGATTGTCCAGAGAGCTGAGGAGGGGTTGTTGAGGTGGTTTGGACATGTAGAGAGAATGGAACGAGACAGAGTGACTTCGAGGTGTATAAATCTGTAGTGGAGGAAGGCGGGGTAGGGGTCGGCCTAGGAAAGGTTGGAGGGAGGGGTAAAGGAAGTTTTGTGTGCGAGGGCTTGGACTTCCAGCAAGCATGTGTGAGCGTATTTGATAGGAGTGAATGGAGGCATATGGTTTTAATACTTGACGTGCTGTTGGAGTGTGAGCAAAGTAACATTTATGAAGGGATTCAGGGAAACCGGCAGGCCGGACTTGAGTTCTGGAGATGGGAAGTACAGTGCCGGCACTCTGAAGGAGGGGTGTTAATGTTGCAGTTTTATAACTGTAGTGTAAAGCACCCTTCTGGCAAGACAGTGATGGAGTGAATGATGATGAAAGTTTTTCTTTTTCGGGCCACCCTGCCTTGGTGGGAATCGGCCGATGTGTTAATAAAAAAAAAATAAAAAAAAAATATATATATATATATATATATATATATATATATATATATATATATGTGTGTCTTGCCGAATAGGTAAAATTGGTCAGTTAGCAAGAACTCATTTAAAATTAATTTCTAAAATTTTCTCTTATACGTTTAAAGATATATTTTTTCATATATGTTAATGTAAAAATTAATAATTTTGTACCAAAATAACCTTAGAAAACTTACCTAACCTTATGATAACAAGCGCAATTTAATTTTGCCTAATGCAACTATATATCTGGAGTTTACCTGGAGAGAATTCCAGGGGTCAACGCCCCCGCGGCCCGGTCTGTGACCAGGCCTCATGTTGGACCAGAACCTGATCAACCAGGCTGTTACTGCTGGCCGCACGCAGTCCAACGTACGAACCACAGCCTGGCTGGTCAGGTACCGACTTTAGGTGCCTGTCCAGTGCCTGCTTGAAGACAGCCAGGGGTTTGTTGGTAATCCCCCTGATGTATGCTGGGAGGCAGTTGAACAATCTTGGGCCCCTGACAATTATTGTGTTTACAATATTTTTTTCCGTTAGGTTCAGGATGATTTTTCCGAAATTATTGCATACACAAATTTTATTCGGCAAGAATATGACGATGGTAATTCGTGTGAAAATTCCCTACAAAGACTTAAATCTGTCCTGCATGGTAACAATAACAATTATATTACAACCAGTAAAGGCATTTTTTGATCCCTTGCATTCGAAAACATTAAAATCTGCAATACTGACCTCATTAAGTGGAATTACATTGGCTCCCGGGGAAACATGCGCTCACGTAAATAATTAGCCGCTCTATATTTAGAAGTATTTGAACTGAATGCTAATGCTAACACTCTCAATAGAATTTTTCACTTTTTTTATTTCTTTTAATAATGTCCTTTTGTCCCTCTTGATAAGTAGTGTGTGTACTCAGCTGTTTGTGGTTACAAGGGTCGAGTCTCAGCTCCTGGCAATGCTTCTTAAATTGCTGGATTTATTCCCTGTAGCATCGTGTGTGTGTGTGTGTGTGTGTGTGTCAATGTCTGTGTGGGTGTGGGTGTACGTATTCACCTATTTGTGGTTGCAGGAAGTCACAGCTCCTGGCCCCGTTTCTTCTCTGGCCGCTAGTAGGTTCACTCTTTCCCTGCTCCGAGAACTTTACCGTACTTCATCTTAAAGCTACGTATGGATCCTGCCTCCAATACGTCTACCTTTAGTTAATGCAATTTACTCCAACTCACCTAGAACCCACTCAGAGATCACACAGGACTCACCTAGGTCCCACTCAGATATCACACAGGACTCACCTAGGTCCCACTCAGAGATCACACAGGACTCACCTAGGTCCCACTCAGAGATCACACAGGACTCACCTAGGTCCCACTCAGAGATCACACAGGACTCACCTAGGTCCCACTCAGAGATCACACAGGACTCACCTAGGTCCCACTCAGAGATCACACAGGACTCACCTAGGTCCCACTCAGAGATCACACAGGACTCACCTAGGTCCCACTCAGAGATCACACAGGACTCACCTAGGTCCCACTCAGAGATCACACAGGACTCACCTAGGTCCCACTCAGAGATCACACAGGACTCACCTAGGTCCCACTCAGAGATCACACACGACTCACCTAGGTCCCACTCAGAGATCACACAGGACTCACCTAGGTCCCACTCAGAGATCACACAGGACTCACCTAGGTCTCACTTAGAGCCCACCCACTATTTCCCCAAGGACTCACTTAGAACAAGCCTGGGACCGACCCATCCTACTCGTCCCACCAAGACCCACACTCCTAGCCAACAGTTACTTGAAGAACACACCATTAAAAACACATAAGTTAGCTTCCATAAACATGTTTTTCCCCTAATACTGAGCCGAGGAGTTTTATTGGTTAATTGTCCTCCCTGGGTGTTGTTCTCCGTGTGTTTTCTTTTGCGTTGTTTTCCATGTATGCTCTTGTGTTTTTTCTCCCTGAGTGTCTCCAGTGTAGTCTGAGTCACGTTCCCTTACTTACATTATATTGGATTCAGCGACGTACCGCTCACAGTAAGGAAGAAATTATACAGCTGCCATGCAAGCTTTTATTGTCACAACGTGTCGCTCTGTGTACAGCTTTATAGTCATTTGGCTTTATAAACTTCTGCAGAGACCGAATCGTTATCACAGTAAAATCTTGCCCTTCACCTCTATGTGTTCTTCACTGTATGTGTCCTTCACTGTGTGTGTCCTTCACTATATTTTATTAGTTATCAGGTCTCCCCGAAGGTATGGATACCTTTAATTACTTGTCTTATTTTTTAGTTCTTTTCCTCCATTGTTTTTCGCTTATAATTTAAGAACGCTTCATCATCTATACCTGGAGTATACTAGAGAGGGTTTCGAGGTCAACGCCCCCGCGGCCCGGTCTGAGACCAGGCCTCTGATCGCCTTCAAATTTTCAACGTTTGTGTAGTGTAAGTGTGGAAGGTTCATGTAACAACTGGCGTGTACAGGCGACCCTCTAGGCATTGTAGATCATTCCAGGGTTTTTTTTTACCACACAGTAACCTCAGAGAGCTTCCTATCAGCTTCCAACTTTCAGCAGTGGTGGTTCCTGCTTAGTGGATGGAGGTTGTGGTTCCTGCTTAGTGGATGGAGGTTGTGGTTCCTGCTTAGTGGATGGAGGTTGTGGTTCCTGCTTAGTGGATGGAGGTGGTGGTTCCTGCTTAGTGGATGGAGGTGGTGGTTCCTGCTTAGTGGATGGAGGTGGTGGTTCCTGCTTAGTGGATGGAGGTTGTGGTTCCTGCTTAGGGGATGGAGGTGGTGGTTCCTGCTTAGTAGATGGAGGTGGTGGTTCCTGCTTAGTGGATGGAGGTTGTGGTTCCTGCTTAGTGGATGGAGGTTGTGGTTCCTGCTTAGTGGATGGAGGTTGTGGTTCCTGCTTAGTGGATGGAGGTTGTGGTTCCTGCTTAGTGGATGGAGGTTGTGGTTCCTGCTTAGTGGATGGAGGTTGTGGTTCCTGCTTAGTGGATGGAGGTTGTGGTTCCTGCTTAGTGGATGGAAGTGGTGGTTCATGCTTAGTGGATGGAGGTGGTGGTTCCTGCTTAGTGGATGGAGGTGGTGGTTCCTGCTTAGTGGATGGAGGTTGTAGTTCCTGCTTAGTGGATGGAGGTTGTGGTTCCTGCTTAGTGGATGGAGGTTGTAGTTCCTGCTTAGTGGATGGAGGTGGTGGTTCCTGCTTAGTGGATGGAGGTGGTGGTTCCTGCTTAGTGGATGGAGGTGGTGGTTCCTGCTTAGTGGATGGAGGTGGTGGTTCCTGCTTAGTGGATGGAGGTGGTGGTTCCTGCTTAGTGGAGGGAGGTGGTGGTTCCTGCTTAGTGGATGGAGGTGGTGGTTCCTGCTTAGTGGATGGAGGTTGTGGTTCCTGCTTAGTGGATGGAGGGATTGGTTCCTGCTTAGTGGATGGAGGTTGTGGTTCCTGCTTAGTGGATGGAGGTTGTGGTTCCTGCTTAGTGGATGGAGGTTGTGGTTCCTACTTAGTGGATGGAGGTGGTGGTTCCTGCTTAGTGGATGGAGGTGGTGGTTTCTGCTTAGTGGATGGAGGTGGTGGTTCCTGCTTAGTGGATGGAGGTGGTGGTTCCTGCTTAGTGGATGGAGGTTGTGGTTCCTGCTTAGTGGATGGAGGTTGTGGTTCCTGCTTAGTGGATGGAGGTTGTGGTTCCTGCTTAGTGGATGTAGGTGGTGGTTCCTGCTTAGTGGATGGAGGTGGTGGGAACGTTCCTGCTTAGTGGATGGAGGTGGTGGGAACGTTCCTGCTTAGTGGATGGAGGTTGTGGTTCCTGCTTAGTGAATGGAGGTTGTGGTTCCTGCTTAGTGGATGTAGGTGGTGGTTCCTGCTTAGTGGATGGAGGTGGTGGGAACGTTCCTGCTTAGTGGATGGAGGTTGTTGTTCCTACTTAGCGGAGACTGGTGGATCTTGCTTAGTGGAAGGCTGGTGGCTCCTGTTTAACGGTATTTATAATGTTTGTCTGGAAACAGAACAGGTGTTTCCTGACGCAGGTCTTAGTTGTATGATGACCCGCAGTTGGAGGTTTTGGTCATCTGATCTTCAATATGTCAGTTTACTGCTCCTGGGTCTTTTGACAGTTTTACGCTTCTGATACTAAACCTTGTTTGTATTGAGCTAAAACTCCTGGGCCTCTTAAGATGTTGATCTCCAGCTCTTGGACCTCTTGACAGGGTTGAGCTATATCTCCTGGCTCTTCTGATAAGGTTGAACCAGGGCTCCTAGGTCTCTTAAGGAAGTTTAGCTGCACCTCTCTGCCTCGTATGGATTTGAAAGTTCGACTTCTATACCTTTGACGTACAGGAGGCTGGAGTTGTGGGATATGGGGGATAACTCTCTCGGATCACGGAGCCACCGAAATATATCTAGTTCCGTGAGTGTTTGTACCAGATATATAGGCACGGCGAGGTGTTGTGATTTTGTGCTGATATGTCCTGTGATATTACAAATTAAGTTGGTGTGGAGTGTCATGTTGCATCTTGCTCTGGTATATACTGAGATGTTATAAGTTTTGTGTAACTTGTGCGACGGAAAATGCAGCACCGAAATTTACTTAGGTAAAAGACTAAATGACAGCTGGTGAGCGCAGGCGACACAGATACTATATCATAATCTACACCTGGAAAATGCTAGACGGAATGGTCCCTAATCTGCACACACAAATCACTGGACAGGCGGTGCAAAATACCCTCAGTGAAAAGTAGGGGCGCCACTGGTACACTAAGAGAAAACACAGTAAGTGTCCGGGGCCCAAGACTGTTCAACAGCCTCCCACCATGCATAAGGAGAATTACCAATAGACCCCTGGCTGCCTTCAAGAGGGCGCTGGACAGATACCTTAAGTCGGTGCCGGATCAGCCGGGAAGTGGTTCGTATGTTGGACTGCGTGCAGCCAACAGTAACAGCCTGATTGATCAGGCCCTGATCCACCGGGAGGCCTGGTCATGGACCGGGCCGCGGGGGGGCGTTAATCCTCGGAATACCCTCCAGGTAGACCCAGTAATGATCAATTTTTTTTAGTGGTAGTAACGTGCTTAATGTTTTTAAGATCTTTTCTCTATATTGTCTTGTGTACGTTAGATGTATGAAATAATTGCAATATATGAAATGACATTTTTTGTGATCTGAGTTTGATAAAGATCCTTCGTGAAGTCATCATATTTTTTTTCTTAGCGCTTGTGCTCACGTGATGAGCACGGGTGTGCACATGTGCTCACATGATGGGCATGGGTGTGCACATGTGCTCACATGATGAGCACGGGTGTGCACAGTAAAGTAGCCGTTCAGGTGGCACAACTAACTTCATCACCAGTCCATTTGTGGTGTTCCTTCAACACAAATTTATCACCAAAACTCTAACTGCTGGCGGTCACTCATGGTAAGGTGTCACTCATGGTAAGTGGTCACTCATGACGCGACGGTCTAGAGTTCTGAGACTCTCTGACCGCGGGTTCGAACCCCACCCGTGGTATGTGGTTTGGTCACTCATGGTAAGCGGTCACTCATGGTAAGCGGTCACTCATGGTAAGCGGTCACTCATGGTAAGCGGTCACTCATGGTAAGCGGTCACTCATGGTAAGCGGTCACTCATGGTAAGCGGTCACTCATGGTAAGCGTATCCCCAGAAACAATGTTTACAAAAAATAAAACGAGTGTAAATCCTGACTGAGCTTAGTAAGCTGTGGCTACACAAAGCAAGCACGAGGGAAAGCTTTATTTCTTGTGAAATGTATGATACTTGTGCTGTGAGAGTCATGAGGGGCCCTGAGAAGACATTGAGGGCCCTGGGGGGCCCCATATCCCTCCCTCTGCCTGGTGATAGCGCGAGTAAAAAGTTTGTCAAAAGAAAGTTGTTGTCAGCCATCACGGGTGTTGTCAGCCATCACGGGTGTTGTCAGCCATCACGGGTGTTGTCAGCCATCACGGGTGTTGTCAGCCATCACGGGTGTTTGAGCTTGTTGGAGGCCTCGTATGACTTTTATTGGCTGTGTTTCAAGGCGTGTGTCAACGCCGGCTCCTATAACTCTGCATGTATGACGTCTCTAGCAGCTCTAAGACGCCACTCTCGCCTTTCATAACAGCGCTAGGCAAACCGGAAATACAGAAATACAGCCTTTATTTGCATTTTGCCTTTGAGACATCTTTTTGTTTTCCTCATCTGTATTGCGTAATTGACACTTGTGAATATCTGATTTATACTGATAATTTTTTCGTTCTTACATTGGTCAAAAATTAATTCAGATTTTCTTCAAGGCTCTTGTAATTTTTTTCCATATACATGCAGCTTAATGATGCTTTTACGATATATGTAGCCTGATCCTGAAATTGTTTTATGAAGTTTTTTTTTTTTTTGCTGACCACAATGGTGGTAGTAAAGTGGCCTTCTTCATGAACCTTTTAAGCAAGCTACCTTAAGAAAATGTTACCATTATGAGAGGACTTCATAAACTGTACCGATGGACGCTTATTACAGCACACTGCCTTCAAGGAGGGAGGGTGTCTTGAAGCTACTGGAGGACTCTTGAGCTAAGGAAATGGAGCTACCCTTCACGCCTTCATATCAAGGCTGAGTGTGTCCCATTCCCAAGGTGCTGTATGACCCTTTCGGTTTTAGGTCTTTTACGAGTTTAAAAAATGTTGCTTCAACACGGACATTGTGGACATAACAAGATACTAGCTCAGTTTTACAATAGTAACTCTCTTAGTCATTAATAATAATAATAATAATAATAATAATAATAATAAATATAGTGCTGAGTGAGGTTGAGTGGTGTGTCCTTTGTGTTACTGGAGTCTCTTCCACTCAGTGTCGCATAGCAAGATGACCTCGCCCGCCCACTGCCAGGGGACATCTCACAAATTAGAAGAAGTAATGATCCCTCTCTCTCCCTCTCAGTCCCCCCCACAGTATTTGCAACGTTACTATGATCAAATTATATCAAACTCCTAGTCTATAAAAATATATGTCAGTATTTACTCAACTCTAGAGTGTCACTAGTAATTTTAACCAAAAGCTAAAGCATCTCAAAAAAAAAAAAAAAAGATGACTCATCAGAGTTTACCATTAGATACCGCCACATATTAATACCTCTGGATTAAAACTCATAAACCCGAAGCTCCTGCCAGACCGATAATTAACGTTGCTGGCGCCACTGCACATAAACCATCCAGATGACTTGTAAATGTCTTTAACTTCCTCTTGGGTGTTTTATTTACACCACTTGTCGTGATTAACACCGATCTGATTAACACGTTATAGAGCACTGACATAACCACAAACTTTATATTGATTTCCACCTCTTCTGTTACCCAGGGGCCTCTTGATTACTTTTTTTATAGCCTCACCAGTGATCTTCCTAGATATATCTCTCCAGTGATCTTCCTAGATATATCTCTCCAGTGATCTTCCTAGATATATCTCTCCAGTGATCTTCCTAGATATATCTCTCCAGTGATCTTCCTAGATATATCTCTCCAGTGATCTTCCAGGATAAATCTCCCCAGTGATCTTCCTAGATATATATCTCCAGTGATCTTCCTAGATATATCTCTCCAGTGATCTTCCTAGATATATCTCACCAGTGACCTTCCTAGATATATCTCTCCAGTGATCTTCCTAGATATATCTCTCCAGTGATCTTCCTAGATATATCTCACCAGTGATCTTCCTAGATATATCTCTCCAGTGATCTTCCTAGATATATCTCTCCAGTGCTCTTCCTAGATATATCTCACCAGTGACCTTCCTAGATATATCTCTCCAGTGATCTTCCTAGACATATCTCTCCAATGAGCTTCCAGGATACATCTCGCCAGTGATCTTCCTAGATATACCTCGGCAGTGAGCTTTCTAGATATACCTCGCCAGTGAGCTTCCTAGATATACCTCGGGAGTGAGCTTTCTAGATATACCTCGCTAGTGAGATTCCTAGATATACCTCGCCAGTGAGATTCC
This sequence comes from Cherax destructor, assembly GCA_009830355.1. Lineage (NCBI taxonomy): Eukaryota > Metazoa > Arthropoda > Malacostraca > Decapoda > Parastacidae > Cherax > Cherax destructor. The sequence goes on from WNWK01002231.1 coordinate 205,054, forward strand.
TAGATATAACTCGCCAGTGGGCTTCCTAGATATACCTCGCCAGTGAGCTTCCTAGATATACCTCGCCAAGTGAGCTTCCTAGATATACCTCGCCAGTGAGCTATCTAGATAAACCTCGCCAATAAGCTTCGTAGATATACCTAGCCAGTGAGTTTCCTAGATATACCTCGCCAGTCATCTTCCTCGATACATCTCGCCAGTGAGCTTCCTAGATATACCTCGCCAGTGAGCTTCCTAGATATACCTCGCCAGTGAGCTTCCTAGATATGCCTTACCACTCATTATTGTCTTTGTTTATTTAATCAAGTTTTAGTGTTAGTTATTTCAAAATCGTCTTCAGAGACTTGTACTGAACTCATTTTTTTTGTCTATGGGTAACCGTCTGTCAGTTGGTTTAAAAAACTCATGTTTTGTTTTTTAATTACGAAAATTGAATATTACTAGTGTATTTTAAGTATTTCAGATGCATCGATGATCATCAGTGCTCGTGGCTGCTTTCTTATAAACATTTCCAAAAGAGTAAAACTAATCAGTATTCATAGGCATTTTCTCAAGAACACTTTCCATCTGCAGTCTTGACTGTATTTATCATGAGATGAGGGAAGTCTTGACTGTATTGATCATGAGATGAGGGAAGTCTTGACTGTATTGATCATGAGATGAGGGAAGTTTTGACTGTATTGATCATGAGATGAGGGAAGTCTTGACTGTATTGATCATGAGATGAGGGAAGTCTTGACTGTATTGATCATGAGATGAGGGAAGTTTTGACTGTATTGAACATGAGATGAGGGAAGTCTTGACTGTATTGATCATGAGATGAGGGAATTTTTGACTGTATTGATCATGAGATGAGGGAAGTCTTGACTGTATTGATCATGAGATGAGGGAAGTCTTGACTGTATTGATCATGAGATGAGGGAAGTCTTGACTGTATTGATCATGAGATGAGGGAAGTCTTGACTGTATGATCATGAGATGAGGAAGTCTTGACTGTATTGATCATGAGATGAGGGAAGTTTTGACTGTATTGATCATGAGATGAGGGAAGTCTTGACTGTATTGATCATGAGATGAGGAAGTTTTGACTGTATTGATCATGAGATGAGGAATTTCTTGACTGTATTGAACATGAGATGAGGGAAGTCTTGACTGTATTGATCATGAGATGAGGAAGTTTGATTTATTGATCATGAGATGAGGAAGTTTTGACTGTATTGATCATGAGATGAGGGAAGTCTTGACTGTATTGATCATGAGATGAGGGAAGTCTTGACTGTATTGATCATGAGATGAGGGAAGTCTTGACTGTATTGATCATGAGATGAGGGAAGTCTTGACTGTATTGATCATGAGATGAGGGAAGTTTTGACTGTATTGATCATGAGATGAGGGAAGTCTTGACTGTATTGATCATGAGATGAGGGAAGTCTTGACTGTATTGATCATGAGATGAGGGAAGTCTTGACTGTATTGATCATGAGATGAGGGAAGTCTTGACTGTATTGATCATGAGATGAGGAAGTCTTGACTGTATTGATCATGAGATGAGGAAGTCTTGACTGTATTGATCATGAGATGAGGGAAGTCTTGACTGTATTGATCATGAGATGAGGAAGTCTTGACTGTATTGATCATGAGATGAGGGAAGTCTTGACTGTATTGATCATGAGATGAGGGAAGTCTTGACTGTATTGATCATGAGATGAGGGAAGTCTTGACTGTATTGATCATGAGATGAGGAAAGTCTTGACTGTATTGATCATGAGATGAGGGAAGTCTTGACTGTATTGATCATGAGATGAGGGTAGTCTTGACTGTATTGATCATGAGATGAGGGTAGTCTTGACTGTATTGATCATGAGATGAGGGAAGTCTTGACTGTATTGATCATGAGATGAGGGACGTCTTGACTGTATTGATCATGATATGAGGGAAGTCTTGACTGTATTGATCATGAGATGAGGAAAGTCTTGACTGTATTGATCATGAGATGAGGAAAGTCTTGACTGTATTGATCATGAGATGAGGGACGTCTTGAGAGTTCTTCCAAGCTTCTATTAATACACTAAAATTACATAATAGTAAAGCATAATAATAAAGCAGTTTTTTCATAACACCTTTTTTTTTAATAGTAGAATAAATTAAAGACTTCATTTACATCTCTACTTCTTCTACTGTCTCTTCTGTATTTTGTAGGCGAAACGTTTCGGAATAAAGATAGGTACTGTTGTACATGCGTCTTATCAGCTTGTCGGTATTGAATACCATTATCATATTCACACTGTGGGACACTGCAGCACAACGGTATCTCGCTACAGAGGACATTTTCGACATCTTTGCCTGACCACTTGTGCTAGTGAGATGAGTTGGATTATTTCACTATGTTCACACAAGACTCGCATACAACTACTGTGGAAGAAAAAAGAAAATACAAAGTTTATAGGTATATCAAAGTAATATATACAAACATTTATGAAGAATGTCTTGGTATTAGTAAAAAACACAAACGTTTTTTTAAACGTTTATGTTCTTTTATGTTGAGGTTCTATCGTGTGTAGGACTCGGCTGGTCGCTCTCATTGTAACGTCGAGCAGAGATCACCCAACACTCCGGGATTCCATTTATTTTCGTAGCGACGTGTTTCCATCGCTGCAACATCTTGATGGAATCTTTCTCCATTCTCGTCATTCTCGTCAGATAGGCTTTCAGGAAAAGCGAGAAATGTGAGTGTTGGAAATTTGTTCTTATTTTTCCATGTACCTGATGAAGCCCACTCGCGGGTGAAACTTTATATAAACAAAGTCTTCACTGCATTAACTGTCTGTCCACCACCACAGCCAAGCATTGATAGCTTTGCACTAGTTGATCTATCAGTAGTTAACATTTGTGTCGGCTAGAAAAATCGTGACCCGCGTCAGGAAACACTTGTCCTGTTTCCTGACAAACCTTACCTAACCTAACCTCGTCGCAGGTGTTCTCGAACGGATGACAGACTCAAACTCCACATCATTCATTGTCATGTGAAAATCTTTATCAGCCATGAGCTGGCAAGTATAGGGACCTACAAATACACGCTCATTATTCCTGGTCTCGCTTAGTTTCGGGAACTTCTAACATGTATTCGAAGGCTGGATGATCATTGTCCATTGCCTTGAGCAAGTGTGTGATGAAATCAATATTAATGTGCAGTGGCGGCAACAATATCTTGTTCTTCGAAATCAGTCGACTATTAGTTACATTATACCTGGGACTGAGTTACGTGGTGACTAAACGTTATTGTTTCCTACGGTCGAAACCATTAACTTTGACCCTGTTGTGATTTCAGAGAGATGCAGTAAAACAGATGTGTGTTGTATAGGTGAAATTCTGAATTCTGAAGCTGTGTTTATAAAGATTCTGGTAGATTATATTTACTCTCAAAATACAAAAACTGATGTATTTCATTTTTACAATATTATGACTAAAAAGACAAACAAGAAAGACCATTAATATAGAATATATGTTTAAAACGATGAATTTTTTAAATATTAATATGACTTTGAAGTTCTCATGCACTGTTCAAAATTTATTGGTTATACATTTACTTGGTTCACTGGCAGATTGTGTTTATCGGTGTCCATGTCAAAATTATCACAAATTTGACAGAGAGGCAAAGAATTAAGTTGAAGAATTAAACAACAATATTGCACCAGGACGAGGCAGGTCTCAAGGGCAGCTCACATCCAGTTCAATTATTTTTCTCATCCTTTTGATAATTGCTGGAGTAAAAGATACACAGGGCAAACTTTTATTGTGACAACGTTACGGTTTGTGTAAAGCTTTTTAAAGTCTTAATACAAAGGATAATACAACACGGCTTTATATCTTTTAAAAATTTTCATCGGCAATGAATATAATTGAGTCATTCATAATGAAGTACAATGAGAACTAAAATGTCATTATTTGTCCTATTTTATATAACCCTGATCTATTCAGTGTTAAAAATATCGTGACATTGTAACAGTTTACACTCTTACTATACACATGTAGTCGTGTCACTTTCCTCAGCAGCAAATTGTTTACATGCATATATATATATATATATATATATATATATATATATATATATATATATATATATATATATATATATATATATATATATATACTATATATACACACGCACACGTACACACACAGTTGTTAGGAAGTATTTCTTCAGTCACAGAGTTGTCAGGCAGTGGAATAGTCTGGAACGTAAGGTGGTGGAGGCAGGATCCATACATAGCTTTAAGAAGAGGTATGATAAAGCTCAGTGCAGGGAGTGACCCAGTAGCGACCACTGAAGAGGAGGGCCAGGAGCTATGAATCGACCTCTTCAACCACAATTAAGTGAGTACAATTAGGTGAGCACACACACACACGGAACTGAGGGGGTTTGTCCTCCAAGGAGAGGTTAAGGGAACTCAACCTGACAACACTGGAAGACAGGAGGGATAGGGGGACATGATAACATATAAAATACGGAGAGGAATTGACTGGGTGGATAGGGAGAGAATGTTTCAGAGATGTGACACAGTAACAAGGGGGGTCATAAATAAAAGTTGAAAACTCAGATGAGTCACAGGGATGTTAGGAAGTATTTCTTCATCCATAGAGTTGTCAGGATGTGGAACAATCTGGAGAGTGATGTAGTAGAGGCAGGATCCATACATAGCTTTAAGAAAAGGTATTATAAAGCTCTTGGAATAGGGAGAGAGTGGACCTAGTAGCGACTAGTGAAGAGGCGGGGTCAGGAACTATGACTCGGTCCCTGCAACCACAGTTAGATGAGCACACACACACATACAGATGGAATTACAAATAAGAGTGAGGAGTGGCAGGAAAGAATCACTGAGGCATCCCCGGACATCATACCAATCACAGAGACAAAGCTTACGGAAGTGATAACAAACGCGATCTTTCCCTCTGGTTATCAGATCCTGAGGAAAGACAGGGAAGGCAGAGGGGAAGAGGAGTTGCACTGCTCATCAAAAACCAATGGAGTTTTGAGGAGATGGGAGGACTAGTCAAAGGGGTAGTGGATGACTACATAGGAGCATTGCATACTGGGATGCCAAAAGTGATGATAGCAGTGATGTACAACCCGCCACCGAACAGAAGGAGGCCAAGACAAGAATATGATGAGAGCAACAGAGTAAGTGGTGGATACACTAATCTAAATTTCCAGAAGGGCCCACATGAGCAGAGCAAAATTAATCATCATGGGGGATTTCAACCATAAGTAAATTGGGAGAATCTGGAGCCACATGGGCGACCAGAGACGTGGAGAGCCAAGATGCTGGATGTAGTACTAGAAAACTTCATGTACTAACATGTTAAGGACACAACCAGAGAGAGAGAGACAGAAGATGACGAACCAGCAAGGCTAGACCTCGTATTCACTTTGAACAGTTCAGACATAGAAAATATCACACACGAAAGGCCCCTAGGGGCTATTGACCACGTAGTTTTGATTTTCGAATACATAGTAGAGTTAACAATGGAGAGGGAAGCAGCATGAAAGAGGACTACACAAGTATGAGGCAATTCCTACATGAGGTCCAGTGGGTAAGCGAGCTAGAGGGAAAGACAGAAATGATGGAACACATGACCACAAAGTGCAGGGAGGCAGTAGAGAAGTTCGTATCATAAGGGCAACAGAAACAACGGGAAGACCAGAGTGAGCCTATGGTTTACCAGGAGGTGTGGAGAGGCCAAAGCCAAGTGTGCTAGAGTATGGAAAAAGTATAGAAGGCAAAGGACCCAGGAAAACAGGGAGTTGAGCCGAAGAGCCAGAAATGAATATACATGGATAAGGAGAGAAGCCCAGCGTCAGTACGAGAATGACATAGCATCAAAAGCCGTATCTGACCCAAAGTTGTTATACAGCCACATCAGGACAACAACAAAGATCAGGTTATCAGGGAACGAACAGGAAGTATGTGAAGAGCTCAGCTCAAGATTCAAGGAGGTATTCAGAGTGGAGACAGAGAGGCTCCCAGCAAATCGAGGTTGTAGGGTGCACCAACAAGTGCTAGACACACTGCAAACAACCGAGAAAGAGATGAAGAAACTGCTAGGGGGAACTAGATACCTCGAAGATAATATCTCTCCTTGGGTCCTGAGAGAGGGAGCAGATGCACTGTGTGTGCCACTAACAACAATCTTCAATAAATTTATTGAAACAGGGCAACTGCCTGAGGTGTGGCAGACAGCAAATGTAGTCCCGATTTTTAAGAAAGGAGGTGGACAAGCTGCACTAAATTACAGACCAGTGTCGCTGACATATATGTAAAGTTATGGAGAAGATAATCAGGAAAAGAGTGTGGGAGCACCTAGAACGAGGTCTTCAGAGGTTTTAGCGAGGTCTCGCTAAGACGTCAGAGGTCTTAGCGAGAATCCTCCTGAAAACAGTAAACCCTGCCATCACAGTCTCTGCCACTAATACTACACAAGATCATCACAGAGGAGCAACACTGTAAAACACCTTCTCAAATCCAACCGCCAATATTTGTCTAACTTATTTTTATGCTACCCAAGTAATAGGTTTTTATAACCTTTTACTCATGTACAAGTTGATTGTTCTACCATATTGTATTACTACTACTACAACTAATATTATTACTACAACCACTAGTTTTACACCTCACTCTAAGCCTATATATACCCTCTGTGTCCATGTATTGTTTGTAACGGCTTGATAAAGTTTCTGGAGAGCGAAACGTTGCCACAATAAAATGTCAGATTAGTTGCACTTGTGTCCATTTACTTAACCAAATAACTGCTGGAGCATACAAGCTCCTAGCAAACCTGAGAATAGCGTTTGGACATGTAAGTAAAGAGTCATTCGCGACACTACCTCGTGTACGTCAGGTACATATTGGAGTATGTAGCACCAGTATGGAACCCAAACCTGGTCAAACACGTCAAGAAATTAAAGAAAGTGTAAAGGTTTGCAACAAGGCTAGTCTCGGAGCTGAGGGGTTTGTCCTACGAGGAGAGGTAAAGGGAACACAACCTGACAACACTAGAAGACAGGAGGGATAATGGTGGACATGATAACAACATATAAAATACTGAGGAATTGACTGGGTGGATAGGGACAGAATGTTTCAGAGATGTGACACAGCAACAAGGCAGTTGAAAACTCAGATGAGTCAGAGGGATGTTAGGAAGTATTTCTTCAGACATAGAGTTGTCAGGAAGTGGAACACTCTGGAGAGTGATGTAGTGGAGGCAGGATCGATACATAGCTTTAAGAAGAGGTATGATAAAGCTCATGGAGCAGGGAGAGAGTGGACCTAGTAGAGACCAGTGAAGAGGAGAAGCCAGGAGCTATGACTCGACCCCTGCAACCACAATTAGGTGAGTACACACACACACACACACACACACACACACACACACACACACACACGTACTT
>WNWK01002232.1:0-192500 GCA_009830355.1 Cherax destructor
GTAATAGAGTTGTGGATGAGTGGAACAAACTCCCGAGTACCGTCATAGATGCTAAGGCGTTGTGTAGTTTTAAAATAGGTTGGATAAATACACGAGTGGGTGTGGGTGGGTGTGAGTTGGACCTGACTAGCTTGTGCTACTAGGTCAGATGCCGTGCTCCTCCCTTAAGTGAATGTAACTGACCTGACTAGGTCAAGGCATTTGCTTAAGTCGGTGGGAGAATTGGACCTGCCCCGCATGGGCCAGTAGGCCTGCTGCAGTGTTCTTTCTTATGTTCTTATATCTAGAATGGCAGAGTCTCACATACGTGGGGTTGATTGCGACAGTAGAATTCACATACCTTTTTATATGCCAAAGTCCAAGAAACCCCGCCAAATCCCTCGATTTTTCACTATCACACTCAAAACACTCTGGTTAAGGGAAGAAAAACACACAATTGTTACCACCACGACAAGTGGTTCACTCAGTAAGACGGGTGAGACAAAATAATGTATAACTACTGGTAGTGAGAAGGTTACAGTGATCTTGTGGAAGAGAAGTCAATGTGCTCTCTTTTCTCCTCTTCCCCAAGATCTTCGCAACCTTTTTCACTACTCATGTATAACTTTAAGCAAAAGAATACTAAGGCTCCACAAAAACAAGAAAACTAGAGAAACACAATAAACACAGAGGAATGAATACTCACGATCGTCAGAGAGCCGAGTAGTCAAGTGGCTTTCTTCGATTCGAAGCTCAACGGAACACCTAATAACCCAATGTCGAGTGGAAATAGCCTGGTAGGTGGCACTGGAGTCTGTATACCTCTGAAACAAACACTTCAACACCCGAACGAGACCCACTACATCTCCACTCACCTGCACACACATATTTATACACATGCAAGCGAACTTTTCTCCTCTCAATAAACTAAATCATACCTCATGTTTAGAAAAATCATACCTCATGTTTAATTAAATCATAATTCATATTTAGCTATGTTATATATCATATTTACCTAAATCATTCCTATTTATTTAGCTAAATCATACATCACGTCTTACTTTAGAATCAACATAGTCGTAATTCGTAATGTATATTAAATATTAAATATAGAGTTTTAGTTAGAACTTTTAAATAACTGCAAAAAACTCGTACACAATCAACTTTGCAAAAGAAACTCCAGGAAAGAGTCGAATAATTAAATATGATCTTTTATCACATACTTTAAACACAACTGCAGTTCATAATTAAGCACACACATACTCGTAAGTGTGTGTGTGAGAGTTACTGGGACATTTCAAATAGCAGAAAGTCTTACAGTTTATATTGAGGTTATTCAACAGAGAACCCAATATATTTTCTTCTGTCAAGGTAGTTGAAACAAGTATAGTAGAGCAGATGGTGTTTCCTCCTTCTACACTTCCATCTTCAGAAGTGGGTTAAAGATAATACCGCACTGCAAAATATGCAAGGTGGTTTAATAGGAATAGTCTAAAACTAGTAGAGAAATCAATTGCTGCAATAACTTCTACTTCTATTACTACTACTGACAATGTAACTATTTATGCTACTATAACTATGTCTTGGATGTGATCAAATAAGTGGTTCTTTAACGTTAAGATTCCTTGTGTTACAGCCAGCCTAAACACTGTATCTAGTTAGTTACTACAATGTATCTAGTTAGCCACTACAATGTATCTAGTTAGCCACTACAATGTATTGATTTATTCATTCATTATTTATACCTGAATCTCGTACATGACGGTTCTGTCGGCTCTGCAAGGACTGAATTAATTGCTTTACCTCTTGCAATTTCAGAGGAAGTCTATTCTTCTGTTCGAAATAAAGTTTACATTCTGTCCTTGAGCCAATAACCGATCCCAATCTGAAGTTTGTCTAATGTACGAGGGTGATATAAAATGCCTAAAAGTCTACTGTGAAGTATTTTATCGAAGTCTTTCTAGTTATCGAGAAACACTATGTCTGGATATTTGAAGAATTTTGAAAGAGTTTGTTAGGCAGGATTTTTATTGAGAAAATCATTTTAAATTTTAGACAAGTCATCATCAAGGCCATTGCGACTTTGTACCTATTAATGGTTTCCAATAAGAGAATTATATTCACGGGATGGCACTAAACCCACAAGGATCTTGCAGCGCCTGGGGAATGGGAAGTAATCAGGGTTGACCCGAAGACAGGGAAGACCTCTCCAACGACTGGGATCAAGAACCCTTCATCTGAATCACAGAACCTTTCTTGAAAGAAAAGGTTTCAAATAGTTTGCTCCAAGTTATAACAAACAGATGTGATAATTGAGAACACACTGTTATCTTTAAATATTAGATTTACATTAACAAACTTCCAGTCATTTTGCAGTCTGTTAACACTTTGTTCAATATTACTGTCAGGGAATAAGCATTCAGAAGTATTAACCTGGGAGTCTTCCCAGCTCTACGCTGCAATATTCTAGTCTCCGAGTATCTCTTGCATTTAAGTCCTCTAAAGATTCTGAATTATGGTTACAACCGAAGGACGCCTGATGGATTCTGAAACGAGATGAGGTAGGATAACAGCTTTTAATAAGTAAATGCAACTGCATGCAATATATATATATATATATATATATATATATATATATATATATATATATATATATATATATATATATATATATATATATATATATATATAATTGTATTGTAACCACGAACGAGTGGTATTTAATAAAAACAACACTGCAACTAGCCGGGGATCAAACCCGTGTTGTTTTAGCGTGCCTCATGGTGAGCGAAAATTTCACAACGCTCTAACCCACGAGATCATACAATCCTACAAGAATCACGCACCCAGCAGAGCTAGGTGTTGTACCGTGATCCGAGGACATATGATAGTGTGGTTGCCTCAGAGTTAATTTCATTCTACTCCCCGTTTGGTGTACTAGCCTCCCCAAGCAGTATATATCATATTGTAACCACGAACGAGTGGTATTTAATCAATAACAACAATGCGAGGGATCGAGCCCGTGTTGTCAAAGCCAGCAGTGACGTCAAACCGTGTCACCCGCAATAGAAAAATAAAGGAGACCCGCGTGCGAGTGTCAAACCGCTTGCTCATAAACTTCAATGCACCGCCACATATATATATGCATACAAACTCGCTTTTTTATTCTATTCGGGAAGAAGAATTGCTGGACACAAACTGGTAATTAAGTGAGAGGTATGAGTGTTATGTTAGTATGCATTTTAGTTTGAGAGTATGTAGTCTGGTGTTTGTCTGGAGTTTGGGATTGTGGGCACGCGGTCTGACGTCACTGCCGTCATGGTTACCACACATTTACAACTTTCAAGAACTCAGTAAATGTTAGTTGTAATTCCGAGGTTTAAGTCTCTTTAAAGCTAAAAATTCGTATTTGGTTGTATACATGAAGGTGACTTGTTTGAGCTGGTCTGTCCAGGTTACATTAAACAACAAAATATGAACATGCAAGACGGATTAAGGTTGCTTATCTATCTAATCAACTCGGTTTTTTTTGTACCGTCTCCAGTATATCTACGTTTTTCATGTAATCTGGAGACCACATCTAGAAGGCATAACTAGTAGTGAAGGGTGTCAATGGTATCTAGTGTTATGTGCTCTGAGTTTCTAGCTATGAATCAAAGTTTTCTATTTCCTTTCCTTTCTCACAAACAGACATTTCTTAGTATTTTTGCGGTCGTTGCTTATGATGACTCCAAGGTCCCTTTTTCTTTTATTTCGGTAACACTGTTGTCAAACATTTTTTTGCTATTTTAAATGTCATACCTCGAGATCACTTATGTATATTGAAAAGAGGACTGGACCAAGAGCTGATTCCTGGGGAACTTCACTCAGTGGTAAGTTACTCAGACACCTCTCCCTTGGGTACTACTCTTGGTCTAACTTGCACTTATGGAACTTTAGACGACGCTCAAGTTGTTTAATCGTAACTGAGTGAGGAAAAGCAGAAGCAGAGATGGACAGAAGACAGGACGGGAGAATGGAGAAGAAGGTAGTGGTGGTGGTGGTAGTAGTAGTAGTAGTAATAGTAGTAGTAAAGTAGTAGTAGTAATGATAGTAGTAGTAGTAGTAATAATAGTAGCATTAGCCTTCACTCTACTTGGTATATCCTTCACGCAAGATTCGTCTTGATCTTGCACTACCCACACCGCTCAACTGAGTCATATTGCTTAAACAAGTTTCTCTCACTATTAAAGGTCACCCACAGTTCAATATAGTCTAGAGTATCGTAATTTTCATACAAAACTTAAGTCTCTGGATTTGAATCATGTCTTAACCGAGTGTGTATGTGTCTGCATTATTCCGTGGCTTAACTGTGTATGTGTCGGCATCATACCGTGGCTTAATTGAATGTGTATTTCCCTTAATCTCTTAATAGGGTCATTTACATCTTCTCTGATCTAATCTGCTTTAAAACTCTACTTCTAACATGAGTCATGGAAATATTTATTTACTGATGTATTATCCGTCGCTTCTGGAGATTTATCACATACTTCCTTGATTCTCCTCCCTCCACCTGGGATACATACTTCCTTGATTCTCCTCCCTCCACCTGGGATACATACTTCCTTGATTCTCCTCCCTCCACCTGGGATACATACTTCCTTGATTCTCCTCCCTCCACCTGGGGTACATACTTCCTTGATTCTCCTCCCTCCACCTGGGGTACATACTTCCTTGATTCTCCTCCCTCCACCTGGGATACATACTTCCTACAATGCTTTGCTGCTATGGCAAACTTTTGCTTCGCCTTACAATAGAACTTACCACTTGGACTACCTACGGAACCTTGTTGAGCATTAGGCTGGGTATCTAGAGGTTTGAAGAATTAGACACATGTGCAATATCTAGGTATCTTTATTTCCAAACATTTTACCATTCAATTTACCCAGATGTTGCATATGTGTCTAATGCTTCATGTTATCAGTAATGTGAAACTCTCATGCACAGCTTGAGGTCTCCAATGATGTGGTTGGACCGTCGCAGGGTGTGGCTCAGCTAGTATGTTAGATTTATTGCTCAAAGGTGATTTTCTGTTACAAAGTGTCATTTTACTAGTATAAACCTAGTTAGAGGTTCTTTTTTTTTGCACAAGTTGGACTCACAGTAATTCTGATCTCTAGTTCAATAAATTTTCGAGAGTGGGTCACTCCTCTGATAAAGGTTGCCCTTGCCTGACCTCATTGAAGGTTGTCTCCAGCACCGCCGGACAGCCAATCAAAACTATCGAATCTGCCAGCACAGAAAGTGAAATTTCTGTAGTACACAGTATTAGAAGACCTATGACTGAAGAGTACAACAGGAAAACTGGAGTGAATGAAAGGGCTATGAGCAATGTCCAGAAAATATCCAACTAAGACAAGTCTCGCAGCAATGGATAATTTTAAATTTAGAAAGGATGTTGGGAATTATTGCTTTAGCAACATAATTGCAGATGAGTGGAAGTTACTGTCACTGGAGCGTGAACTTTAGGTGACTTTAAAAACAGGTTTAAAAATAGGTAAATGAGTGGGTGTTAGTTAGATTTGCCTAGTAAGAGAGAGAGAGAGAGAGAGAGAGAGAGAGAGAGAGAGAGAGAGAGAGAGAGAGAGAGAGAGAGAGAGAGAGAGAGAGAGAGAGAGAGAGAGAGAGAGAGAGGGAGGAGAAGAGAGAAGGAGGGAGAGAGAAAGAGAAGAGAGAGAGAGGGGAGAGGAGATAGGAGGAGAGAGAAAGAGAGAGTTTATGAGGAAGAGATGAGAAGAAAGACTAAGATAGACAGAAAAAGAGGTAAGGGCCAAACAGCATCACTAAAGAGACACACAACTAGAAGAGTCCACTACTAAAGCAACACACAACCTAAAAACATTCCTAAGTATCAAACACTCCATAAACAACACACCTAAACAAACACACCTAAACAACACACACCTAAACAACACACACCCTAAACAACACACACCTAAACAACACACACCCTAAACAACACACAACCTAAACAACACACACCCTAAACAACACACATCCTAAACAACACACACTCTAAACAACACACACCCTAAACAACACACACCCTAAACAACACACAACCTAAACAACACACACCCTAAACAACACACACCCTAAACAACACACACCCTAAACAACACACACCTAAACAACACACCCTAAACAACACACACCTAAACAACACACACCTAAACAACACACACCCCAAACAACACACACCTAAACAACACACACCTAAACAACACACACCTAAACAACACACACCCTAAACAACACACACCCTAAACAACACACACCCTAAACAACACACACCCTAAACAACACACCCTAAACAACACACACCCTAAACAACACACACCCTAAACAACACACACCCTAAACAACACACACCCTAAACAACACACACCCTAAACAACACACACCCTAAACAACACATCCTAAAGAAAGCTCACCTTGAAAACACATGCCCTAAACAACACACGCCCTAACAACACACGCCCTAACAACACACGCCCTAACAACACACGCCATAACAACACACGCCCTAACAGCACCCACCTAAACAACACCCCCCTAAACAACACACATCATAAACAACATATGCCCTTAACAACATATGCTTCTAACAATACATATTATAAATAGCAGAACTACACAAATTAGTGTTGGCGTCGCCCCTCATCAACGAACTGTAAACAAGGAATCAATGTTTACGTCACTTCACATGTAATACGTGTCGTCCCTACAACATCACAGGTGTGTGAAGAACACATAATGAGTACATCATCATAGATAATGCAGTCATTACATGATGTGATTACGTGAACTCACTATACCACCCACAGTTGTGCGAGTACATTTACCGTATTTAAAAAAATCCGACAAGAGAGATAATAAAGTATAAGAGTGTGTGTGTGTCGCATTGCTGAGACAAATAAGCATCTCATCTCGTTAATGCGCCGACCCTGACCCAGACTCCAGCCAAGGCTGACAGCGCTTGTCTCCCTGCCAATCTTATTGTAGCCTTCAGAGTCCAGTGGAAGAGAGTTGGGTCAGCTCATGGTGGGCCACAAGTTACAACCTTGTCCACTGAGTGCAAAATAGTTACAGGCGTATATGATCTTTTTTTCGGGGCATTTACATAGAATTAGAAGGTCAAGTATTATATATGATCCTCAAACTGTTGTTGATGGAGTATAGAGGAGGTTTTGATGTGTATTCTGTATTTCGCATCAACTTATTCTCTGTATGTGTGACTATATATATATATATATATATATATATATATATATATATATTTTTTTTTTTTTTCAACAAGTCGGCCGTCTCCCACCGAGGCAGGGTGACCCAAAAGAAAGAAAATCCCCAAAAAGAAAATACTTTCATCATCATTCAACACTTTCACCACACTCATACATAATCACTGTCTTTGCAGAGGAGCTCAGATACGACAGCTGAGAAAAGTCCCTCCCAGCTGTCACTATCTCAGACCCCTCCTTTAAAGTGCAGGCATTGTACTTCCCATTTCCAGGACTCAAGTCCAATTAAATCAATTAACTGGTTTCCTGAATCCCTTCACAAAATGTTACCCTGCTCACACTCCAACAGATCGTCATGTCCCAAAACCATTCGTCTCCATTCACTCCTATCTAACACGCTCACAAATGCTTGCTGGAAGTCCCAAACCCCTCGCCCACAAAACCTCCTTTACCCCTTCCCTCCAACCTTTTCTAGGACGACCCCTACCCCGCCTTCCTTCCCCTACAGATTTATACGCTCTCCAAGTCATTCTACTTTGATCCATTCTCTCTAAATGACCAAACCACCTCAACAACCCCTCTTCAGCCCTCTGACAAATACTTTTAGTAACTCCACACCTTCTCCTAATTTCCACATTCCGAATTTTCTGCATAATATTTACACCACACATTGCCCTTAGACAGGACATCTCCACTGCCTCCAGCCTCCTCCTCGCTGCAGCATTTACAACCCATGCTTCACACCCATATAAGAGTGTTGGTACCACTATACTTTCGTACATTCCCTTCTTTATATACATATATATATATATATATATATATATATATATGTGTGTGTGTGTGTGTGTGTGTGTGTGTGTGTATAAATATATATATAATTATATATATATATATATATATATATATATATATATATATATATATATATATATATATATCATAGATTTTCGCAATTTCCTCTTCTAAACAAAATAAAATCCCAAGAACATAGTTGTCAGAGGGAAAATTGTCTATTGACAATAATCGGCGGCTGTTTGATGATTACTGAATGACTATTTGAGTTATATATTACTGTTAACTACCATGTTTGCGAGGCTTATGGGCTTAACTGTCGTTTTCATCTTTACTTAAAATACTTTTCCTGACACCTGACACTTAAAGTGGCTGCTGGGTGGAGCCTCTAGCTGCTAGTCATAGTCTTTCCTGTCTGGACTGTCTCTTACTGCAGACTTGCTCTGGTTCTCCTGAGTTCCTTTCTTCTCATTGCATTGCTCCTGATGAAGTATTTGCTATTGCACTGTGAAAGTCCTAGAGCAGCATCATTCTCCCCTGAAGTGGTTGCTGTGCATTTTCGATCGTTTTTTGTGATTGTTGCAATGTATATATGCATGTATGTTTGTATATGTGTATGTATGTATGTATTTATGTATGTATGCATGTATGTTTGTATGTATCTATGTATGCATATATGTACTGTACATACAAACGCCTGAGGCGTTTCTGTATAAATTATCTTCGGAAGTAAGATAATTTAACGAACTAACTGCCTAGGCCTTAGCAAGAAATTTAAAGAATTAGGTGAAGATGGATGCCACGTGTTTCTTTTTTTCAAAGTATTGTAGTCCACGAATATTGACGTCTTGGGGGCCATGAAAGGGAGCCACTAGTTCCAGTGTGTGAGATGGGATGTAGAGAACTACGCTAAATATGTAGTGGCATTAACCTGTGATTGGGTCATGTTATACCCATGTTATTTAAATGGCATGCCTGCTTACTTTAGACAAACAGGCCTGTGTCGCTAAGTTGACCCCAAAGCTAGTCTTTCACTAACAAGCAGGTTAGACACAAGGTGTCTAACCTGCCTAGGCAAACCTATTTCTTGACGTGTGAACCCAACTTTGTCAACTGCAAATTGAGTGAATACAAGAAACTTCTATAATCAACATTCATTACAGCACTAAATCTGTCACGGGAAGATCACCAATGGGATCTAGCAACTTTTGCAGTTAGAATGAGAGAAATGGGGGGTTAGCAAGGGAACGAAGAGAACCTTACCCACTTTTTTATCTTCGTGTTTTTTTATTTAGAAAGCTTAGACGGTACCATTTGCTTGCAGACTTTTCAAGCAAATCAATTTCTCCTAAATACCGCAGACAGTTAATAGAATGGGACTACACGTGTGCGTCTACAGTCACCGTCACCTGCTTGCGATACTCCAAAGGACCGTAAAGCGACTGGTTTCTTTTCCAGAGATTCAGTGTAGTGATCTACAGCGGAGATGTCTGCAGCATCTTGCACACACATCCATCCTCTGGGGAACTGGATGAAGTATTCGAAACATTATTTTTACGATGTGTCTTTTAAATAAAGTCTTTAAAAATTCCTTGTTTACTCGATCATAAACAGCGTGGTGGTAGAGAAAACCTTGACATTTTACTCTGAAGTACCTTTATATATATATATATATATATATATATATATATATATATATATATATATATATATATATATATATATATATATATATATATATATATATATAGTGTGTGTGTGTGTGTGTGTGTGTGTGTGTGTGTGTGTGTGTGTGTGTGTGTGTGTGTGTGTGTGTGTGTGTGTGTGTGTGTGTGTGTGTGTGTGTACTCACCTAGTTGTGGTTGGAGGGGTCGATTCATAGCTCCTGACCCAGCCTCTTCACTGGCCGCTACTGGGTCACTCTCCCTGCGCCACGAGCATGTGTGTGTGTGTGTCGAACCAAATAGGTAAAATGGGTCAATTAACAAGAACTCTGTAGTAGTATCTGTAGTGAGAGAATAGTAGTATCTGTAGTAAGACAGTGGTAGTATCTGTAGTAAGATAGTGGTAGTATCTGTAGTGAGGCTGGTGGTATCGGTAGAGAGAAGCTGGTGGTATGTGTTGTGAGAGGCTGGTGCTATCTGTTGTGAGAGGCTGGTGGTATCTGTTGTGTGAGGCTGTTGGTATCTGTTGTGTGAGGCTGTTGGTATCTGTTGTGTGAGGCTGGTGGTATATGTTGTGTGAGGCTGGTGGTATCTGTTGTGTGAGGCTGTTGGTAACTGTTGTGAGAGGCTGGTGGTATCTGTTGTGTGAGGCTGGTGGTATCTGTTGTGTGAGGCTGTTGGTATCTGTTGTGAGAGGCTGGTGGTATCTGTTGTGTGAGGCTGTTGGTATCTGTTGTGAGAGGCTGGTGGTATCTGTAGTGTGAGGCTGGTGGTATCTGTTGTGCGAGGTTGGTGGTATCATTGTGCGAGGCTGGTGGTATCTGTTGTGCGAGGTTGGTGGTATTTGCTGTGAGAGGCTGGTGATATCTGTTGTGCGAGGCTGGTG
This sequence comes from Cherax destructor, assembly GCA_009830355.1. Taxonomy (NCBI): domain Eukaryota; kingdom Metazoa; phylum Arthropoda; class Malacostraca; order Decapoda; family Parastacidae; genus Cherax; species Cherax destructor. The sequence continues at coordinate 10,602 of WNWK01002232.1, forward strand.
GTATCTGTTGTGCGAGGCTGGTGGTATCATTGTGCGAGGCTGGTGGTATCTGTTGTGTGAGGCTGGTGGTATCTGTTGTGTGAGGCTGGTGGTATCTGTTGTGCGAGGTTGGTGGTATCTGTTGTGCGAGGCTGGTGGTATGTGTTGTGTGAGGCTGGTGGTATCTGTTGTGCGAGGCTGGTGGTATCTGTTGTGCGAGGCTGGTGGTATCATTGTGTGAGGCTGGTGGTATCTGTTGTGTGAGGCTAGTGGTTTCGTTGTGCGAGGCTGGTGGTATCTGTTGTGTGAGGCTGGTGGTATCTGTTGTGTGAGGCTGGTGGTATCTGTTGTGCGAGGCTGGTGGTATCTGTTGTGCGAGGCTGGTGGTATCTGTTGTGTGAGGCTGGTGGTATCTGTTGTGTGAGGCTGGTGGTATCTGTTGTGTGAGGCTGGTGGTATCTGTTGTGCGAGGCTGGTGGTATCTGTTGTGTGAGGCTGGTGGTATCTGTTGTGTGAGGCTGGTGGTATCTGTTGTGTGAGGCTGGTGGTATCTGTTGTGTGAGGCTGGTGGTACCTGTTGTGCGAGGCTGGTGGTATCTGTTGTGCGAGGCTGGTGGTATCTGTTGTGTGAGGCTGGTGGTATCTGTTGTGTGAGGCTGGTGGTATCTGTTGTGTGAGGCTGGTGGTATCTGTTGTGCGAGGCTGGTGGTATCTGTTGTGCGAGGCTGGTGGTATCTGTTGTGTGAGGCTGGTGGTATCTGTTGTGTGAGGCTGGTGGTATCTGTTGTGTGAGGCTGGTGGTATCTGTTGTGTGAGGCTGGCGGTATCTGTTGTGCGAGGCTGGTGGTATCTGTTGTGTGAGGCTGGTGGTATCTGTTGTGCGAGGCTGGTGGTATCATTGTGCGAGGCTGGTGGTATCTGTTGTGTGAGGCTGGTGGTATCTTTTACTGCTGGAGTGCACTGTTATCACCTGTTGACAAGCGGTGCTTGGCGAGCTTCCACGAAGTTGTTTATATTTGACCTGAAATATGTTGTTCGCTTAAAGCTGAGACTTCAACCTCTTTATATACCACTTTAGTCCTAATGTGACGTTATTCGGAATTTTATATAAAGGTTTGTAGACAGGGCCAGCCGAAAGACCCTCTCGCCCCTTTCCTTCCCTGCATTGCGGTAAGGGCTCACATGCAGATTGGACATCTAACTCAGGAATTGGGTCCTTCATGAGGGCAACTCTGGTAGGTATATAAGAGTGTCTTGTAGCAGGTCTTAAAGAGGTGAAGGAATAGGGAGAAGCCCTACGACTGATCCTCAATCTTTAATGTTCTTCAATCATGTGAGCTAATTATTACTTCAGTTAGGTCCATCTTCTCAGAGGCCTAAGCTTTTACCCTGTTAAAAACATGCTATTAGGAACACCTCTGAATCTTCAAGCTACTAACACAATCCTCCAACAGTTAGTGAAAGAAATGAAGAGGATTGATATCACGAACACAGATGTAGTCTAGTGGCCTGCGCACCTGGTTGTAGATGAAGATAAAATATAAAGATTGTATTTCTTTGTTTAGGTTACAATGTGTAATTACAATTCTGATTTGTTAAGTACAAAGAAAGCCACTATCATGCCGTAGTACAATAGTACAGTAGTACAATAACCAAGGTAGAAACGAGGAACAAGCAAAAGTCAGCAGAGAGTAAATATTTATATATTTCCCTCACCAAACAGCAAGGCAATTTTGCAAGCAAGAGACACGGTAAGAACCGTCTTCGACAAGACTTGGAGGTAAGTCTGCTAAAGCTGATTCACGAGGGTACCACATCACATCACTTCAGCGGCTTCCCTGTGATTCGCTGGGTTGAACCAAGGATGGGGGGAGGGGCCTACTCATTATACCCTTAGCATTTTGACAGCTGAAAATTAAGTGAATATAAGGAACTTCTGAAAGCAATTTTTAGGAAAACACTAAATTATACATTGGAAGATCATTAATAAGATCAAACTGCATCCAGCTCCCAAGAGATAAATCACGTACCCTAGATGCTGCAGGTATTTCCTCGTAGATTGCGACACTGATTCTCTGGAAAAGAAAGCTGACTGCCCAGCAGTGTTTGTTTTTCCATAAAAGTCAGTCGTCAAACTTCTTCCGAAACTTGAGTGTTCCACACTAATAACCTCATTACTCAAAGATTTCCTACAGTGCTGGAATGTATACACGACATTAAACACACACACACGGGGCCAGGAGCTATGACTTGACCCCTGCAACCACAACTAGGTGAGTACACACACACTACAAGAGAGAGAGTGGGGTGGATGAACCAGTTACAAGTGGAGAGGTAACAGGAGTAGAATGGGAAAAGCCAAACTATAAAAGGGAGGACTACACAGTTATGAGAAACTTCCTGCAGGAGGTTCAGTGGGAAAGAGAATTGGTAGCAAAGTCAGGAAACGAAATCATGGACGACGTAACAACAAAATGGAAGGAGGCAGAGGAAAGGTTTGTTCCCAAGGGCAACAGAAATAATGGGAAGACCAGAACGAGCCCTTGGTTTACCAGAAGGTGTAGGGAGGCACAAACTAAGTGCACTAGAGAATGGAAAAGTACAGAAGGCAAAGGACCCAGAAAAATAAAGAGATTAGTCGAAGAGCCAGAAACGAGTATACACAGATAAGGAGGGAGGCCCAGCGACAGTACAAAAACAACATAGCATCGAAAGTCTAAGTCTGACCCGAAACTGTTGTATAGCCACATCAGGGGGAAGACAACAGTCAAGGACCAGGTAAACAGGATGAGGAAAGAAGGTGGAGAGCTCACAAGAAAAGACCAAGAAGTATGTGAGGAGCTCAACATGAGATTTAAGGAAGTATTTTAAGTGGAGACAGAAAGGACTCTGGGAAGACGGAAAAGAGGGGTACACCAACAAGTGTTGGATGAAATACGCACAACCGAGGAGGAGGTGAAGAAGCTGCTAAGTGACCTTGAAACCTCGAAGGCGGTGGGACCGGACAACATCTCTCCGTGGGTCCTTAGAGAGGGAGCGGAGATGCTGTGTGTGCCATTAACCACAATTTTCAACACATCCCTTGAAACTGAGCAACTACCTTTGGTATAGAAGACGGCAAACGTAGTCCCCATTTTTAAGAAAGAAGACAGAAACGAGGCACTAAACTATAGACCAGTGTCACTGACGTGTATAGTATGTAAAGTCATGGAGAAGATTATCAGGAGGAGAGTGGTGGAGCACCTGGAACGGAACAAGATTATAAACGACAACCAGCACTGATTCATGGAAGGCAAATCCTGTGTCACAAACCTACTGGAGTTTTATGACAAGGTAACAAAAGTAAGACACGAGAGAGAGGGGTGGGTTGATTGCATTTTCTTGGACTGCAAGAAGGCCTTCGACACAGTTCCTCACAAGAGATTAGTGCAGAAGCTAGAGGATCAGGAACTGCAATGGATCAGAGAATACCTGACAAGGAATCAACAACGAGTCATGGAACGTGATGAGGTATCACAGTGGGCGCCTGTGACAAGCGAGGTCCCACAAGGGTCAGTCCTAGAACCAGTGCTATTTTTGATATATGTGAATGACATGATGGAAGCGATAGACTCAGAAGTGTCCCTGCTCGCAGATTATCTGAAGTTAATGAGGAGAATTAAATCAGATGAGGATCAGGCAGGACTACAAAGAGATATGGACAGGCTGGACGCTTGGTCCAGCAACTGGCTACTCGAATTTAACCCCGCCAAATGCAAAGTCATGAAGATCGGGGAAGGGCAAAGAAGACCCGAGACAGAGTATAGGTTAGGCGCCCAAAGACTGCAAACCTCACTCAAGGAGAAAGATCTTGGGGTGAGTATAATACCGAGCACGTTTCCGGAAGCACACGTCAACCAGATAACTGCTGCAGCATATGGGCCCCTGACAAACCAGAGAATAGCGTTCCGATACCTCAGTAAGGAATCGTTCAAGACTCTGTACACCGTGTACGTCAGGCCCATACTGGAGTATGCAGCACCAGTTTGGTACCCACAACTGGTCAAGCTAGTTCCAGAGCTAAGGGTTATGTTCTACGAAGAAAGGTTAAGGGAAATCGTCCTGACAACACTGAAGGACAGGAGGGTTAGGGAAGATATGATAACGACATACAAAATACTGAGAGGAATAGATAAGGTGGACAAAGACAGGATGTTCCAGAGATGGGACACAGAAGCAAGGGGTTCCAATTGGAAGTTGAAGACTCAGATGAGTCAAAAGGATGTTAGGAAGTATTTCTTCAGCCATAGAGTTGTCAGGAAGTGGAATAGTCTGGCAAGTGATGTAGTGGATCCGGGAACCCTACATAGTTTTACGACGAGGTATGATAAAGCTCATGGAGCAGGGAGAGAGAGGACCTAGTAGCGATCAGTGAAGAGGCGGGGCCAGGAGCTGAGTCTCGACCCGTGCAACCACAATTAGGTGAGTACACACAAACATGGCCAGCAGTATAATATTAATACCGTGTCCCTCATGGGACACAATATTAATATTTTAATGAATGTTTTATTCCAAGAATATAATTACAAAATATATGGAAGGTTGCGTCATGTGTTATTCCAGGACTCACAGTGAACATAAAACCAAAAGATCACTGCAGTAGGCCTATTGATCCACTCTAAGCACCGATCACGTATTCGTTTAACCTAATTGTAAAGCAACTCGAAGAATTTTCTACAATCACGCTACTTGGCAGTTTATTCCACTCGTTTTCAACTCTCTTACTAAACTTTTATTTTCCTCTATCCTTATGAGATTATTTTTTTTCTATTTCATTTCATTGCTACCTGTTCCATAATTATTAGATATTACTTGCACTTCGCTTTAATTTTCTTTATTATTGCGTCTCTTCAGTTCATGAACTTTAATAATATTTCTCCTTATTTCATAACATTAGAAAAACGAGGTTAAAATCAGAGGTATTACTCTGTTTTCTTCGTAAAGATTCAAGAGTCAGGAGAAAAATTTTGTCGTCCTTCCTGGTTTCTAAATATATTGAGAAAATAGCACCCGATATTTCAACATGTAATCAGAATTTCCTCAAGGGAAATTTATAAAACATTGTAAAAACACTTATTTACACCATAGTAGGCAGAGAGTTTTTCTCACTTTCGACCTATAAAAATCTGAACAATTTTAAAAGTATTTACATGCATTATACTTTTTCAAAATATTTGATATGTCAAGAATGACGTGAATCGAATGTAAATTTTTTTTATACAGTAATAGGAAACCCAATCGGTTATAAACATTAATATAGGTGTTTGTGACATAATTTTATTATTTATTTAACTTATTCCATTTTATACAAACTAATTTTGATTGTCTGAAAATAATCTAAAGCATGATGGTTGGCTGCATGTGAAAAATGAAGTCATCTTGAGACGATGGTTAAGATTTGACTGTCGGGGAACAGGATCTAAAGTGGGCTGCGCCGGGGCCGAGAGACAGTGTTGGAGAGTGTTGATGAGTGTCTTAGTGTGTCGATGGTTTGGACACAGGCGGAGAAGGGAAGTCAGCACGACAGCAAATGTTGGTGTTAATTGTCGCCGGCAGGTGGTGTGAATATAATGCAGAGAATGCATAGAAGGAGTGTGGGATTACCAAAACTATTATCCAGAGAGATGAGGAGGGGTTATTGACATGGTTTGGACACGTAGAGAGGGTGGAGCGAAACAGAATGACTTCGAGAGTGTATAGATCTGTAGTGGAGCGAAGGCGGGGTTTGGGTCGGCCTAGGAAGGGTTGGAGGGAGGGGGTAAAGGAGGTTTTGTGTGCGAGGGGCTTGGACTTCCAGCAAGCATGCGTGAGCGTATTAGATAGGAGCGAATGGAGACAAATGTTTTTTAGGACTTGACGTGCTGTTGGAGTGTGAGCAAGGTGAGGTGTTGTGTCTTGGCGAGACGAGAGATCGTCCAACCTCTACCAACCTGTGGTGGGTACTCCGCTAGTATTCTGTACATTCGTCCACTATGTGATGAGTCTTTGCATGATTTTATTTTCTTAACCAACTTTACAATTTATTTGGCGAGGTAAGTAATAAATTCCTAGTACATATAAAGTATGTGTTAACGGTTTATGCTTTTTCATATCTGCGTTTGGTGGCCCCGGTGGCCTGGTGGCTGAAGCTCTCGCTTCACACACGGAGGGCCCGGGTTCGATTCCCGGCGGGGTGGAAACATTTCGACGTGTTTCCTTACACCTGTTGTCATGTTCACCTAACAGCAAATAGGTACCTGGGTGTTAGTCGACTGGTGTGGGTCGCATCCTGGGGAACAAGATTGAGGACCCCAATGGAAATAAGACAGACAGTCCTCGATGACGCATTAACTTTCTTGGGTTATCTTGGGTGGCTAACCCTCCGAGGTTAAAAATCAGAAGAAATCTTATCTTATCTTGCGTCAGTAAGGTACTTGTCCCTTGTATCAGACCGAGTCATATCAGGCAGTGACAGAACCAGTAGCAGGTCGTCTCCTGAATCTCAGGTGTTGAAATAGTTCTGAATTTGCCACATGCTTTATGTAATGTAACTCTGTACCACCACTATAAATAGCAATGAAAATTATAATAGAATTGGTAATAATTTGATTCATTTTATGAAAGTGATTGAAAAATAAATTAATAAATGACACGAAATATGTTTAGGCTTGCTCCATCAGCAGCTTTTGGAATAGGTATGATTGGGCCCAGGAGGCCAAGAGAAACTAAACCTGGATACGGTCAGGAGAAACGTGTTTCTAAGAAATACGAGTCGACTCCTGCAACAACAAAGACAAGTACACACATGTATACAAATTAGAAATTTGTTATTCCACGACACACAGTGTATGAGCTTGTTCTTGTGTGCAGTCATAAAGATGGTCGAGTCATGAAGGGATACCAGTGTTGTATTGATCATGAAAATATGTTGCTAGACGAGAGGAACCCAGTATTATCGTACGTATTATATATATATATATATATATATATATATATATATATATATATATATATATATATATATATATATATATTTTTATTATATCTGTAGGGGATGGAAGGCGGGTAGGGATCGTCCTAGAAAAGGTTGGAGGGAGGGGGTAAAGGAGGTTTTGTGGGCGAGGGGCTTGGACTTCCAGCAAGCATGTGTGAGCGTGTTAGATAGGAGTGAATGGAGACGAAAGGTTTTTGGGACATGACGAGCTGTTGGAGTGTGAGTTGGGTAACATTTTGTGAAGGGATTCAGGAAAACCAGTTAATTGATTTAGTTGGACTTGAGTCCTGGAAATGGGAAGTACAATGCCTGCACTTTAAAGGAGGGGTCTGGGATAGTGACAGCTGGGAGGGACTATTTCTCACCTGTCGTATCTGAGCGCCTCTGCAAAGGCAGTGATTATGTATGAGTGTGGTGAAAGTGTTGAATGATGATGAAAGTATTTTCTTTTTGGGGATTTTCTTTCTTTTTGGGTCACCCTGCCTTGGTGGGACTAGACATGTATCTCTCACACGAGGTGTGAGAGATACATGTCTAGTACATATTGTTACATGTTTGTCACTGATTATAATGCGAAAATCTCATCCAGCTCTTCCGAGCTGGGGCGCGTGCCCAGAATACAGCATGCATTACCCCTCTGAACAGCAGCGCTGAGTCGCTGGAACAGAAAACTAGCTACCCTGGGATCCCTAGTTACCCTGTTGAGTCTTTTGCCCAGCTCCTTGAGGAACTTAGATGCACTCTTTCCCCATGAGCCAAGGGTCTCTTAACCTATGGGAACAAACATATAATGATGGGCAAGTTCTCCATATTTTCTCGACTTCTGGGACTCCCTGAAGGTGGCAGCTGCCCCTCCTTCCTCTCTGGTGTATTGGAGATAGGTATCAGCCAAGGTAGATGCACATGTGTAGTCCCACACCACCTGCTTGCCGTCTGTCCAGGCTTGAAGGGTGATACCATCTGGACGCTTTTGGCTGCCATCAGATCTGCATAGTTGGGGTGGTTCCCTTACTTCTGGGCATCCGGCTGTCGTGAGGCTCCTCTTGATAATGTTATTAACCTCTTCATGTCTTGCAATCTTTCCCTCGAATTTACGACACACAAGACCATGGTACCCGAATCGGTCTGCTGCTTCACTGCCACAAATACACCTGTGTTCGGCGACAATAGGGGCGGCAAGTCGAAGGTCAACACCAATGCGGATGGTCTGTGGGTCGAGGCGTGTGCCAAGGCTGGAGTTGGGAACAGCCAAAAGAAAGTCCCCTGCATGAGGAGCTCTCACTGCAAGGAGGCGGGCTCTATCCTTCCCTGACACACTCTGAAGCATTGCTGAGGCTATATTCTCTACTATTGGGCCATCCCAGTGCGACTGTTTGTAGTTGTTGGGGAGCAGGTCTGGTTATGTATATATATATATATATATATATATATATATATATATATATATATATATATATATATATATATATATATATATATATATATATATATATATATATATTATATATATATATATATATATATATATATATATATATATATATATATATATATATATATATATATATATATATATATATATATATATATATATATATATATATATATATATATATATATATATATATATATATATATATGCTGCTCTGACGTCACCTCGCGATGTCACCCCACGGCATCCCTCATGACGTGAGTCACACCTGACATCACCATATGATGTCAGTAAGGTCACTAAGTGTTGTAGACAATAGTAAGGTCACTGTTGTTGTCAGCAGTAAGGTCACTGAGTGTTGTTGTCAGCAGTAAGGTCACTGAGTGTTGTTGTCAGCAGTAAGGTCACTGAGTGTTGTTGTCAGCAGTAAGGACACTGAGTGTTGATGTCAGCAGTAAGGTCACTGAGTGTTGTTGTCAGCAGTAAGGTCACTGAGTGTTGGTGTCATCAGTAAGGTCACTGAGTGTTGGTGTCAGCAGTAAGGTCACTGAGTGTTGTTGTCAGCACTAAGGTCACTGAGTGTTGTTGTCAGCAGTAAGGTCACTGAGTGTTGGTGTCAGCAGTAAGGTCACCGAGTGTTGTTGTCAGCAGTAAGGTCACTGAGTGTTGTTGTCAGCAGTAAGGTCACTGAGTGTTGTTGTCAGTAGTAAGGTCACTGAGTGTTGTTGTCAGCAGTAAGGTCACTGAGTGTTGATGTCAGCAGTAAGGTCACTGAGTGTTGTTGTCAGTAGTAAGGTCACTGAGTGTTGTTGTCAGCAGTAAGGTCACTGAGTGTTGTTGTCAGTAGTAAGGTCACTGAGTGTTGGTGTCAGCAGTAAGGTCACTGAGTGTTGTTGTCAGCAGTAAGGTCATTGAGTGTTGTTGTCAGTAGTAAGGTCACTGAGTGTTGTTGTCAACAGTAAGGTCACTGAGTGTTGTTGTCAACAGTAAGGTCGTTGAGTGTTGTTGTCAGCAGTAAGGTCACTGAGTGTTGTTGTCAGCAGTAAGGTTCACCGAGTGTTGTTGTCAGCAGTAAGGTCACTGAGTGTTGTTGTCAGCAGTAAGGTCACTGAGTGTTGTTGTCAGTAGTAAGGTCACTGAGTGTTGTTGTCAGCAGTAAGGTCACTGAGTGTTGATGTCTGCAGTAAGGTCACTGAGTGTTGTTGTCAGTAGTAAGGTCACTGAGTGTTGTTGTCAGCAGTAAGGTCACTGAGTGTTGTTGTCAGTAGTAAGGTCACTGAGTGTTGGTGTCAGCAGTAAGGTCACTGAGTGTTGTTGTCAGCAGTAAGGTCACTGAGTGTTGTTGTCAGTAGTAAGGTCACTGAGTGTTGTTGTCAGCAGTAAGGTCACTGAGTGTTGTTGTCAGCAGTAAGGTCGTTGAGTGTTGTTGTCAGCAGTGAGGTCACTGAGTGTTGTTGTCAGTAGTAAGGTCACTGAGTGTTGTTGTCAGCAGTAAGGTCACTGAGTGTTGATGTCAGCAGTAAGGTCACTGAGTGTTGTTGTCAGCAGTAAGGTCACTGAGTGTTGTTGTCAGCAGTAAGGTCACTGAGTGTTGTTGTCAGCAGTAAGGTCACTGAGTGTTGTTGTCAGCAGTAAGGTCACTGAGTGTTGGTGTCAGCAGTAAGGTCACTGAGTGTTGTTGTCAGCAGTAAGGTCACTGAGTGTTGTTGTCAGCAGTAAGGTCACTGAGTGTTGTTGTCAGCAGTAAGGTCACTGAGTGTTGTTGTCAGCAGTAAGGTCACTGAGTGTTGGTGTCAGCAGTAAGGTCACTGAGTGTTGGTGTCAGCAGTAAGGTCACTGAGTGTTGTTGTCAGCAGTAAGGTCACTGAGTGTTGGTGTCAGCAGTAAGGTCACTGAGTGTTGTTGTCAGCAGGAAGGTCACTGAGTGTTGTTGTCAGCAGGAAGGTCACTGAGTGTTGTTGTCAGCAGTAAGGTCACTGAGTGTTGTTGTCAGCAGTAAGGTCACTGAGTGTTGGTGTCAGCAGTAAGGTCACTGAGTGTTGGTGTCAGCAGTATGGTCACTGAGTGTTGTTGTCAGCAGTAAGGTCACTGAGTGTTGTTGTCAGCAGTAAGGTCACTGAGTGTTGTTGTCAGCAGTAAGGTCACTGAGTGTTGGTGTCAGCAGTAAGGTCACTGAGTGTTGTTGTCAGCAGTAAGGTCACTGAGTGTTGTTGTCAGCAGTAAGGTCACTGAGTGTTGTTGTCAGCAGTAAGGTCACTGAGTGTTGTTGTCAGCAGTAAGGTCACTGAGTGTTGTTGTCAGCAGTAAGGTCACTGAGTGTTGATGTCAGCAGTAAGGTCACTGAGTGTTGTTGTCAGCAGTAAGGTCACTGAGTGTTGTTGTCAGCAGGAAGGTCACTGAGTGTTGTTGTCAGCAGTAAGGTCACTGAGTGTTGTTGTCAGCAGTAAGGTCACTGAGTGTTGGTGTCAGCAGTAAGGTCACTGAGTGTTGTTGTCAGCAGTAAGGTCACTGAGTGTTGGTGTCAGCAGTAAGGTCACTGAGTGTTGGTGTCAGCAGTAAGGTCACTGAGTGTTGGTGGGAGTAGTAAAACACAATAAAGGTGTCGCGGAATTTCATCCACAAAGAAGAGGAAATTAGTTGTTAAGAAGTAATCTTCCAAATTGAGATTATTACCAGACCGGGGAGGTAAGCCCTAAGATCAACGCCAGTGTTGCCAGAGTTGGCAGGTTTCCTTTGTTGTTCCTGAACTGTGTGTGGCATTTTTTCGGGGGAGAGCTACGAACCTATGTGTTTTGAGTGCCTTATCAGCAGTTTATTAAATATTCATTTGTATTTTCCAGATGCAAAATCCTTTACTTGCAGTGCACCAGAGAGTATATAAGAGACGAGTTGCATGTGTATGCTCTCTTTCCTGAAGAAATTTCAATACCTAGACTCCTGGTTCCGCCTTTTGACTACTCCAGAATGGTCACACACTATGCCTCGCCTCTTTGATCCTCTCATGCCTAGTCTTGAAACTGTGTATGGACTCTGCTCCTACTACTTCCTCATCACGTTGGCTTTACGTTGTGACTTCTCTCAGACTAAAGTACTTTCTGAAATCCTTGACCCTCATTTGAATCATTCGGATAATCTTTCAGTGTCTACCTTCTAGAGCACTTGAAGTTTCTTATACATCGTGGTCATGTTCAGCTGGTAGTGGTCCAGTCTTCGGAGGAGACCGTAGGTAAAAATGGAGAACATTATACTAGACTAATATAGGAGACTCACAAGCACGCTTTCTTTGTTCCATTAAGAGGGGAAAACTATCATGATGTGAATCAAGAGTTTTGGTAATAGAAATGATGTGACAATTTATTGAGAAACTATTCATTCCTGGAAGTAGAAAGACTTCAAGTGAGTATTTATCTCAAAGATCATGTGAGATAAAGCCTCTTTTGCTGTGCATCTCGGTAGGTATCAAAGAATTAATGTTCTGTTAGTTGTAACTTTCAGCAGTTGAAACTTTTATTTTCTGAAAACTTCATTACCGTGTGTCTGGTGGGTGTCAGCTAGGTGTCCACGACCGTGTGTCTGGTGGGTGTCATCTAGGTGTCCACGACCGTGTGTCTGGTGGGTGTCATCTAGGTGTCCACGACCGTGTGTCTGGTGGGTGTCATCTAGGTGTCCACGACCGTGTGTCTGGTGGGTGTCAGCTAGGTGTCCACGACCGTGTGTCTGGTGGGTGTCATCTAGGTGTCCACGACCGTGTGTCTGGTGGGTGTCAGCTAGGTGTCCACGACCGTGTGTCTGGTGGGTGTCAGCTAGGTGTCCACGACCGTGTGTCTGGTGGGTGTCATCTAGGTGTCCACGACCGTGTGTCTGGTGGGTGTCATCTAGGTGTCCACGACCGTGTGTCTGGTGGGTGTCATCTAGGTGCCCACGACCGTGTGTCTGGTGGGTGTCATCTAGGTGCCCACGACTGTGTGTCTGGTGGGTGTCATCTAGGTGTCCACGACCGTGTGTCTGGTGGGTGTCAGCTAGGTGTCCACGACCGTGTGTCTGGTGGGTGTCATCTAGGTGTCCACGACCGTGTGTCTGATGGGTGTCATCTAGGTGCCCACGACTGTGTGTCTGGTGGGTGTCATCTAGGTGTCCACGACCGTGTGTCTGGTGGGTGTCAGCTAGGTGTCCACGACCGTGTGTCTGGTGGGTGTCATCTAGGTGTCCACGACCGTGTGTCTGGTGGGTGTCATCTAGGTGCCCACGACCGTGTGTCAGGTGGGTGTCATCTAGGTGTCCACGACCGTGTGTCTGGTGGGTGTCATCTAGGTGCCCACGACCGTGTGTCTGGTGGGTGTCATCCTCATTTGTACCTAGAATTTGGACCTTTTGTTTTTCACCGGCATTTATTTTCCTTTTTACAGACTTTGTTTCATTTACAAAAGGCTGAACAAAGTGCATGCGTCTGAGAAAGAAATATATATTTTGTGATAGTTGTGTTTATGATGCCGCTGCTTCCATTACTGTCTCGCTGATCGTTGCTCCAGCAAGATTTGTAGCAACACCTTCCCATAGTGTATTTACCCAGCGTAAAAAATATATACATTTTATTGTTTACATCGGCTATCTCTTTCTCAGCCCTATGCAGAAAATATGATTGAAGTATTTCGAGCAGATCCTATGTACACCATCGCTGTAGGGAAGAATTATATCTACGTTGTAAGAGAGATTAATGTATATATTAATGCGGCTAGTTTATACATGTACTGTAGAGAATTTAATCTTGTATTTTTTAATAGTAAGGTCAAATCAAGTTTAGCCTGTATAACAGACGAATAACTTGAGTTTTGTCACTTAAAGGTGAAGTTCCTTGGGTTCTGTCTGATCAACAGTCAGTTACTTAGACATAACTAAAAACAATAAAGTTTTTCTTACCTTTACTCACTCACTCTCTCTTTCTCGTCCAATATTTTGTTATTTTTGTTATATTTTTTATTTGCACAAAATTTCACTCTAAATGTGTCTTGTAATTTAAGATAAAAACCCGATGAAAGAATTTTTTTTTTTTCGTCTTCTTCCCGATCTGCTTCCTCCCCATTATTTCCCAGCTCTCTCCCCAGTCTTTCATAGAACGCTCCCCTTCTTCGGTATCCCTCTTCCATTACTTCCCCGACGTACTCCGTCTTCCTCCCCAGCACCCTTCCTTTTCTTCCTGTCGTCTCTCCTGCTTCCCCAACACCCTCCTTCTCCCCAGTCTTCCTCCACCACCTCATCCCCACCCTCTTTACGTTTAGACACGTCGAGATAAGTTGGTATAAATGATGTTTGTGACGGTCGCTGCTGTCACCAGTAAAGATTTCTCATCCTTTGGCTATCAATGCAAAAGATGTGTTGAAAAGAGAGAATCGTAGTAAATAAACTTTCCACAAGGTCTTAGAAAAGAGGTCTTGCAGTTTTCTTATATATGTTTTTATATGGAATTCTTGCAAGAAGAAAAAGGTATTAAAAAGCTTATCTTCAAGAAGATGTCTAGCAACAGTTATCTCTAAAAAGATATTTTTTTCAGCAAGGATCTTTGATGGATGCCTCTCAAAGAGACATTCCAAAAAAAGGAATATTAAAAAAAAAGAATATTAAAAGGAATATTAAAAGGGAATATTAAAAATGACGTCCTAATATGTCCCAAAACATTTCTAGCCTTTTCACTATATGTTCCTCTCAAATAGCATTAATAATAATAATTACAATAATAATAATCTTATGCATAGCAATTGCAGCAGCCTTAATTAAGATTCACTTATAACTACACACAATTATAAGATTAAGTTGGTTTATATGAATATTAAAGTTTACAATCTCTGATATTAACTCTCATAATTTTCTTCAAGATTAATATTTTTTTTAGATAAATTAATTTAATGTTTGTAGTAGTTATGGCTTACGGACGTAAATTGGTGATAGTAATAACAACAATACGAATGCTAATATGAATTAGATAAACGGGGTTGATGTTGATAAACAGGATTTTAACATGATTAGTCTACGCAGAATTTAGGTCAAGTTAAGGTGGTGCTTTATAATTTTTTTTTTTTTTTTTTTTGAAGCAGGTGGCAGAGGGAAACTTTTTGCATTTTTTTTCTAGGGGAATTTTAAATTTTAGGGTCGTTTTTCACAGCGAGTTCTTAGTTGAGTCGCACACAAGTCAACAGAAAAATAAGAATATATATATATATATATATATATATAATATATATATATATATATATATATATATATATATATATTTCTTTATACCGATTACGGAAATCACGGTCAGGCTGACCAGTGAGCTAATAATCTGGTTCCTGGTTGATGGCACACTGGCGGGTACAAAGGAGTCTCTTCGAAATGATCTTACACAGGTTATGACACGGGGACTGGAAATGAGACTCTTCCTGAATCCATCCAAATATGGAATCATCTCAGTCAATGAGCAAGTGATTTAAGCAGTGAGATCAAAACTACCAGGAGCATCAGTCATTGCCCCCACAAATAGCGTCTTGCTTGGAGTACCTCTGGGAAGTGATGCCATTGACTCACTTCTCAGGAAGAAACTGGATAAGTTGAGGAGGATGGAACAATGAATAGGCAATCTTGACACCCATGATGCCTTGTACCTTCTCACAAAATGCTTGAGTCCGCCCAGGTTAACGTATTTCCTAAGACGTGCACCCTCATATAATAACCCTATACCGCATGAATACGACAGTATCATGTGGCACATTTTTACGAAAGTACTCAACCTTACTCTGGAAGATGGGCAGTGTGACCAAGCTACATTTCCAGTCAGACTGGAAGGCATTGGTGTCCGTAGAGCATCACCTGCTTTCCTCTCCTAATGTGGTACATTCAGTGCACTTGTTGCAGCGATTCTCCCTGAACTTAGGGACAAGGTTGGAGTCCATGACCAAAATTTCGTTGATGGAGCCACACTCTGGGATAATCTAACGTCTCTGAAACCAGACTTGCGCCCCCCAACAAGTACAGTAACATTGGGATGGTCCAGTAGTGGAGAACATAGCCTCAACAATGCTTCAGAGTGTGTCAGGGAAGGTTAGAGCCCGCCTCCTTGCGGTGAGAGCTCCTCATTCAGGGGACTTTCTGTTGGCTGTTCCCAACTCCTCATTGGTGCTGCCCTTCGACTTACCGCCCCTATTCTCGCCGAACATAGGTGTATTTGCGGCAGTGAATCGGCAGACCGATTCGGGTACCACGGTCTTGTGTGCCGTAGATCCAAGGGAAAGGTTGCAAGGCATGAAGAGGTTAATAACATCATCAAGAGGAGCCTCGCAATAGCAGGGTACCTATCAATAAGGGAGCCACCCCTACTATGCAGACCGGATGATAACCAAAAGGGCCCAGATGGTATCACCCTTCAAGCCTGGACAGACGGCAAACAGGTGGTGTGGGACTACACACGTGCATTTACATAGACTGATACCTATCTCCAATACACCAGGGAGGAAGGAGAGGCAGCTGCCACCTCCAGGGAGTCCCAAAAGTATAGAAAATACGGTGAACTTGCCCATCATTATATGTACATTACCATGGGCTCGGAGATTCTTGGCCCATTTGGGAAGAGTGCGTCTAAGTTCCTCAAGGAGCTAGGCAAAAGACTCATCAGGGTAACTAGGGATCCAAGGGCGGCTAGTTTTCTGTTCCAGCGACTCAGCGCTGCGATTCAGAGGGGAAATGCCTGCTGTATCCTGGGTACGCACCCAGCTCTCAGGAGTTGGATGAGATTTTTGCATTGCAATCTGTGATAAACATGTAGAAATATGCACTTCAAATGTATCCTTGAAACCTCATGTAGATGCCATCTTTGTATCTGAAATGTATCTTTTAAATATTGTGTACCATATTATGTAATGAAATAAACCAGTGAAATATATGTATATATATATATATATATATATATATATATATATATTATATATATATATATATATATATATATATATATATCACTGGTTTATTTCATTACATAATATGTACACAATATTTAAAAGATACATTTCAGATACAAAGATGGCATCTACGTTTGTTCATTCCAAGCGTCCCTTCTTTCTTGCCTGTTCATTCATTCCTGAGCATTCGTTTATTCCTGAGCGTTCCTTCAATGATATACGTTCCTTCATTCCTGAGCTTTCCTTCATTCATGAGCCTTCCTTCATTCCTGAGCCTTCCTTCATTGCAACAGTCCCAACGTGTTGTCTGAGTGAGAGGTGTACTGAGGCGGATAATTGAACGTGTCAGTACTGACTTTCTAAAAAATATTAGCTGGAACTCTTTCTTTTATCTTCGATGACAGAAGTAATTTATCGGGACCAGCGTCGCTCTGACTGTGTGAATGTTAACCTTTGTACCACTCTGACAGTGTGAATGTTAACCTTTGTACCAGCAGTCGCCCTGACGGTGTGAATGTTAAACTATGGACCAGCAGTCGCCCTGACGGTGTGAATGTTAACCTTTGGACCAGCAGTCGCCCTGACGGTGTGAATGTTAATCTATGGACCAGCAGTCGCCCTGATGGTGTGAATGTTAATCTATGGACCAGCAGTCGCCCTGACGGTGTGAATGTTAATCTATGGACCAGCAGTCGCACTGACGGTGTGAATGTTAATCTATGGACCAGCAGTCGCCCTGACGGTGTGAATGTTAATCTATGGACCAGCAGTCGCCCTGACGGTGTGAATGTTAATCTATGGACCAGCAGTCGCCCTGATGGTGTAAATGTTAATCTATGGACCAGCAGTCGCTCTGAAGGAGTGAATGTTAATCTATGGACCAGCAGTCGCCCTGATGGTGTAAATGTTAATCTATGGACCAGCAGTCGCTCTGATGGTGTGAATGTTAACCTCTAGACCAGCAGTCGTCCTGACGGTGTGAATGCTGACCTCAGCAGTCGCCCTGACGGTGTGAACGATAACCTCTGGAAAAGCAGTCGTCCTGACGGTGTGAATGCTGACCTCTAGTGCCAACTGTCCGCTGGTTCAGTGGTTTTTAAAGGTGCTCTGCTGCCCAGTGTGATACAATATCCCCAACCATTGTGTTGAACATTATACACACACACACACATTATTTATATATATATATATATATATATATATATATATATATATATATATATATACAAACTGCGGCTAGCCGTGGGATCGAACCCGTGTTGTTTTAGCCCACCTCGTGGGAAGAGAGCGAAAATTCACTGGACCATACAATCCTACAAACAACATGATCCTAGCGAACTAGGCTTGCTTCATGTTGCAAGGACATATATTATTGTAACCACGAACAAGTGGTATTTAATCAATAAGAAACTGCGGCTAGCTCTAGTTCTGTCATCTGCTTAGTTATTCCTGCGTAACAATTTTTTTTTATTCGTTCAAGCCTTTCATCTTCTCTATAAGAGCCTTATTTTTAGTAAATTTCTGATCCCTCGTCTCTCTTTCCTGTATTATTATCATCACTTTTCTCTTTTTTCTGTCTGCTGTGTTTGTTTTATACTGAGCTTCGTTATTTCCACGTTGTTTATCAACGTTCCATTTTCCTCATTTAATTTTGTTCCTATCACTCTTTCCTTCCTTCCTTACCTGATTTTATTCCGATATACTAATTCTGTCCATCTATTCACTAGTTTTTTTAATGCCATATATTGATCTGGTTCCATCCGATATAGATTTACTCTAAAAAAAATTCAATATTTTATATCCCCAGTGGCGTCCATGTAAGTATGTATGAATGTATCTTTAATAATAATAATAATAATAATAATAATAATAATAATAATAATAATAATAATAATAATAATAATAATAATAATATCTTTATTTACTACAAGTACATGTACAAGGTATACAGGCCTAGCTGACATCAGTGACATACTACTATATAGAAAGTCCCTTGTTATGCTGAGCATTTCGGGCAGATTAGGTCAGTGTCCCAGGATGCGACTCACACCAGTCGACTAACACCCAGGTACCCATTTTACTGATGGGGAACATAAACAACAGGTGTAAAGAAACACGCCCAATGTTTCTGCCCTGGCTGGGAATCGAACCCAGACCCTCGCCGTGTGAAGCGACAGCTTTAGCCACCAGACAGCGAAAATTTGTGTATGCAATAATTTCGCAAAAATCTTTCTGAACCTAGCGAAAAAAAATATATTTCATTGTGTTTGTTTATTATTAAGTTAGTGTAAATTGATCTAAAATATATTTAGTTTGATTAGGCTAAATTAAATTGCTCTTGTTAGAAAACTTACCAAACCTTATTATAACAAGCGCAATTTAATTTAGCCTAATTCAACTAAATATATTTTAGATAAGTTTACAATAATTTAATAATAAACAAACACAATAAAATATATTTTTTTCTTTAGGTTCAGAATGATTTTTGCAAAATTATTGCATACACAAATTTTCGCTTGCCTTATTCGGCAAGAAGAGCGTTGCTATTTAAGCCAAAATCGCAAGTTTTACCTATTCGGCAGGACATATATATATATATATATATATATATATCTGGGAATTTTTGATTACCTATTTGTTGTTGAAAGATCAGAGCTGTGCTCCCGGAGTCACTTTACCAGTGATTAGCTTGTCATATCTTTTCAAACGTTTCTAGTAGTTGAGCACATACTGTCATCTCTAGTGTAATGCACCACTCTTACGTTTTACCGAACCATAGCCACCATGTACTTGAGCAGATCGCTGTATATCCTGCTAGTCACTTACCCTGATGTCCAATTTCAATTCAGTTTACATGTACATGCAAGTGGGTCTCCAGGTTGCCTCGGAATCAATACAGAGCTTCAGACAATCTGCCGGACTGATCCCCAGTGAAGCGATCTAACTAGCAAACAGAGACGAGATGAGGATAGTTCAATTTTTGACCATTTCAACATATCGATAGGAGACACAGACTGAAATATGGAAAAATATGAGAGCAAGTTCCAAACGAACCGAAGGATAATTGTATTGAGGCTGACATATAAACAAGCAGAGGAAGACGAAGGGAAAGGGATCAGTGCGGTGGACAAAGACTGGCTTAAAGCTGCTCTTGCTGTCCGGAGAAAAGACGACATGTTTTGCAGGTCGAGGCTCCGGTAGGGAAGGGCTTTGAGGAACACAAAATTGTTGCAATTTCCTTCAGTAAGAAAACCCTTAACATTCACTACCAAACTTTAGGTCGAGCAGTAAAAAAAAACATAGCAACAACAATAAACAATAACAAAAAAGAAATTTATATAAATGCACACCATCAGTGAGGGGGCAGATATCAGGGTTACTATACTAAACAATACTGGACACAATTTTTTTTTTCAAAGAACAGAGGTAAAAGACCCAGAAATGCTCTGTAAATTCCAACCATCCAACGTTTAGAGAGCACAACATACCAAGTGCAGCCTCGACCAGGAAAAGAAAGAGGCTGGATTTAGAGAACTTTAAAAGAGGAATGCACATCAGCGATTGTTCTCAAGTCACTTGCACTATCTCTTCTCGAGTTTTGTTCTGTGCTGACTCTTCCAGTCACTTTTCTCTCGGTATTCCAATCACTAGTCTTTTCTTGATTAGATATTGTTCTGTGTTCAGATTCAGAATCCTTTGTACCCCTTGTTTTGTGCTCACTCTTTTAGACTATTGTCTCCTTAATTATAGCTCTGTTCTCACAGGTAATTTCTTGTCTCTTCCAACCACTTGAACTATCTCTCGCCTTGCTTTATTTATGATACATTATATATATATATATATATATATATATATATATATATATATATATATATATATATATATATATATATATATATATATATATTTATAACACCCTAGCTTTCTCCCATCAGGGTAGAGTGATCCAAAAAGGAAGAAGCACTTTCATCATCACTTACTCCATGGCTGTCTTGCCAGGGGCACAACATTACAGCTTAGATGGGCCCCCAAAACTGCAATGTCTCCTCCTCTCAGAGTGTAGGTCCTATACGTCCAACCTCCAGGACTCAAGTCTGGCTGAAGGGTTACCCTGAGTCCCTTCATAAATGTTACCTTGCTCACACTCCAACAGCACGTCTAGTCATAAACCACTTGACTCCACTCCTATTAACACCCCTCACCCTGTGACTATCATGAAATCTCTTATTTGCTTTGGCTCTTTGTTCATCTGCGTTCCTGCTCCTTATCTTACCTTTCTTTCAAAAATAATTCTACCATATATTTTACTTTGTATACTTAACAGGCTTATTCCCCTATAATTCTTACACTTTCTTGTGTTGCTTTTTTCCTTAAACAAAGCAACTATGCACGCTCTCTGTCAATCTTTCATACATTTTTAAACAAATGCACCAACCACTTCAAAACTATATCCCACCTGCTTTTACATTTATATCTTGATTTCATCATTTCCACCTGCTTTACTGCCATCCTCCTTTATTTTACCCACTTCCTCACGCACCTCCTCCACAGTCATGTCTAGCTCTTCCTCACTCTTAAAACATCTTATACCTCCCTGGTCAATGCATTCAATCACTACCTCCCTCTCTTCATCAACATTTAACAGCTAAAAATATTCTCTCAGTCTTCAAAATACATCACAGGAAGACGGAAGTCCCCAGTATAGTCCCCCTTCCAGTGGTCATGACCTACTTCCAGTGGTCATGACCTACTTCCAGTGGGGAACGCAGCCCACCCAATAACAATGACTTCATCCTGCCTGTGCATCAGATTCAAGATTACGGTATTAAACACCTGCTGCTAGACTGGGGGACTGATTACCTCATATTCAACGTCTTCAGTCTTTGTCTCTGTATTGTATTTGTAAAGCCATTGGTTGGCGAAACGTCGTCATAACAAAGATAAGATTTTGTTTGGATTTTTAACCCTGGAGGGTTAGCCACCCAGGTAACCCAAGAAAGTCAGTACATCATTGAGAACTGTCTTATTTCCATTGGTGTCCTTAAATCTTGTCTCGTGCTTCTCTTCCTTCAACATACTACAGGTTGAGCTCTAGCTCAAATTCCTTCCTTTCCTGTGTCAACGTACTCGGTAATTCGTTATGAGGGACGTAAGTGATGCCGTACTAAGCTAAGAAAAGTATCACTGTTATACTCCATCACTGTTAAGCATCACTACTGTTATACACCATCACTGTTATATCACTGTCAAACACCATCACTGTTATACACCATCACTGTCAAACAACATCGCTGTCAAAAACCATTTCTGTTAAACACAGACACTGTTAAACTGCATCACTGTTAAACTCATCACTGTTAAACTCCGTCACTGTGAAATTCCATCATTATTAAACTTCCTCACTGTTAAACTCCATTAGCGTTAAACATGACCTGAAGTGTTCAGTACAACGTAGTTGAGCAAATATGAAAGTTAATGTTTAAATGGAAGCAAAGTTTGGCAGCGTGAAATACCATCAGTAAGAGAGAGAGAGACAGACAGACAGACAGACAGACGGACGTAAATAGTTAGACAGTTAAACAACAGACTGACAGAGAGGCAGACAGACACACAAGATAAGAAAACAGATAGACAGAGGAAGATAGGCAGTCAGACAGCCAGGCGGACAGAGAGATATGCAGACAGACAGATGGACAGGCTCTGACATGACCGCTTGGTCACAAGCCTCCTTAGCTCCATCAAACAATAGATCTTCAAAGAGAGCTTTTTTCGTTTGTTCAAAACTGCAAAAGAAATATTTGTTAAATTTGGGAACTACCGCCTCTGTAACAGTTGACAATTGATTAGTTTTCAGGAACTCGCCACATCCCTGGGCCTCAACCAGCTGTTGCAGAGTCAGGGTATTCACCCCCATGCCAGCACCAAGACCCCCACTCAAACCGGGTTCCATCTAGACCGGTTCATCACTGCCCTGAGTCTCCTGCAGGCTAAATAAACCGAAGCAACATGCTCCGCAGCCTAAATTGTCACCAGGATCAAGGGGAGGCACAGAATTTCTTCCCTTTGGCATCTGAATAGTCAAACTACATACTGAAAATAGTTCACGCACATTAGCCCCTAGTTCTTTCCTCACCTTATAAATCAGAGTCCCTCCAAATCAAATATTCTTCACTCTCGAGGAGACCTAGATTATTGCCTGAAAGAAGGTCAACACCTTCAAAAGGTATATCTTCTGTAATACCTACAGGCAGGTACCCAGACTGATACTCAGTACTCTGACTCCACCCACAACCTATGAATTGGAGTCCTAACAGTGGATCCTCTAATACGTTTTAGAAAAAATGTCCAACCCAGTGTAGGTAACAGAGTCAAAGTACTGTAACCGTCCCTTAAAGACATAATACCTTCTTTCCTACCTTAATGTTGATGCAAGGCCACTGTGGACTTACTTGAAAAGACCTTCATCTAAGTGTCTAAAACAACTGTATTTTCTTGTGTACTTTGGGGAAAACTGCAATACAAGTTACAGTGTGTTGCTGGTGTACTTACCTGAGAGGCCTCTGCAGCAGCCTGGTCCTTAAGTATCTCTCTCAAATATTGCTGCAGGTTGCTCTTTTTATTACAATAAGTACAATATTAAACTTGAAAAGTCCCATTATCATTTAGAGCAGGCTGGGTCCCTTGTCCCCGAGGAACTGGGCTGTTCCTTGTTTTTCCTGATCCTGGAGCTGCTGACTCACCATTCCTCTGGCCAGGTACTTGAGTATTAAATCCCTGGGAACCAGGATTCTGGTTCTAAATGGTTATGAGGCTGAAAAAAAAAACTGGCTTAAATTTTTGAAATTTCTGGTAGAAAAAATGTCATCAGTATGTTGGCTAAGAACCTATCACACAACTCTAAATCCCGGTTAAAATCACTGAAATCCTTCTCCTCAAGATATGTCTTCAGGTCAGAAGGTACACTGGTCAACAGATTCTCAAAGAAAATTAAGGTAACTACACCCTCATAATTGCCTACCACATCTTTGGAACGGCACAATTTGGTCATTATTATTATTATTATTATTATTATTATTATTATTATTATTATTATTATTATTATTATTATTATTATCAAAAAGAAGCGTAAATCCCTAAAATTTTAGTCGTTTAAACTTCTGCCTATATAAATCCGGGAACATCTAAATAAGCAAGAAAATCTACCTCCTTTAATTTCTCATAATCTGAAAATTCATGCTTGTCTGGATTATTATAATCATAACTAAGCGCTAAACCCACAAGGGTCATACAGATGCTCGTCTAGAAAACTAACTGCATGCAACCCTTTGCCAATTAACTGGGTTCGTGCTAATGTTGCCCATGACCTAACCATTTTCTCAAATAACAAAGACAAAATTGTCCGGGTCTTCCTCCAAAAACTGGGGAACAATTTTATAATTTTCTCCAAATTATTTTTTTTTTCCTTCTCTCTCTCTCTCTTCAACCCTAATGATTTGTAACTCCTTTTCCTTCTGGATCTTCGTACATTCATTCCTCATCAGGTCTTTTTCCTCACGAATTTGGATTAAAATCTCAGCTAGATTATTTCCATTATTAGCAGTGGGGTGTGAGCCAGGGAAGTCTTCCCCAGGACCCCGTCACCAACTAGAATCTCTAATGCAAATATTATTATTATTATTATTATTATTATTATTATTATTATTATTATTATTATTATTATTATTATTATTATTATTATTATTATTATTATTATTATTATTATTATTATTATTATTATTATTATTATTATTATTATTATTAATCAAAAGCGAGCGCTAAACCCACAGGGGGTCATACAGCGCAGCTGGGGGTAAATACAGAATTATTCAAATTAACCACCCTAGGACCACACATTTGTAATCTAAAAACAAATACCAAACGTGTATTTAACACCTTAGGTTGTGATTTTCAGGAAGGACAGATGAACCCATTTTTTGAAAAATAAACATGTTATGTAAAACATTATATGCAACAAAAAACCCGCCTTCAACACATATCACAAAAATAAAAATAATACACAAGTGCACAGTTACTAGTTGATTAAAGTAAGCTTCTTCCAGCCTGCTTCTTCCAGCCTGCTGGTAAATACGTTATTATTACTGTATCTCGGCCACACTCACAGTCCCCACTCAAATAACAGGGCCAGGCACTTGCCAGGGTCCACATAAGAGCAAAACAAAACCCAAACTCAACCTACGGCCTGAGTATAATAACAAAATAGTCCTAGGTACTTAAACTTCAGCCTGGCACCATGACCTCCCACGCTACTCCTCTTTTTAAAGCCTTCACCAACGTGCCAACATTATTTATAAAATTATAGAGCCCTCTTTGACAATATAAACACATTATTTTATAATACAATTTATCTTCACTCTATAAACATTATTTTAAAATTAATCACAATAGTGCAGTAGCTTGCGTAACACAGACAGACAGAGATAGGCAGATAGATCTGACTGACTCACTAGTATAAGCTTCTAACTCACATAGATTACCGGTTGTCAATAGCTCATTCGCTGTAGCCCCATTGAGGGGCTAATAGCCCCTCAATGGAGGTTCCTTGATGTTGGTGAGGGGCTCTTGATCTAGACAATTGGATCTGTGCTTCAGTTCCCTGAATCGAGCCTGAATGCCTTCTGTTTCCCCTTCCCCCTCGCGCCCTCTAACAGGAGCTGTATAATCCCATGATAATAATATCTGCTAGTAGCCATGCAGAGAACTGTGACTGACATATGAAAGACACATTGTTTGCTGCTGACGAGAAATAATTGCATCCACGCCAAGCATGTTTGAGAATATAGGTTATAATTATGACAATAATTTTTAAAGGGGTGAACCGGTAAACCAGGGGAAGGCCTCGGTCAGAGGACCAAAAGCTCCAACGGCGGATCATCATTTGACTAAGACCCGCGTCAGGAAAAACTTACCTATCCTAAACAGTATGTTTGAGCAGGATTATTTTGCAGTCTGCCATCTTAAGAAATAGTGGGAATTCCGACTTTTGTGGACAGATTCGTCATTCGATTCATCACAGAATTTTCCCCACAGCAGAGAATTTATCGTAGCTCGATTGCTAGCGCACTCACAATGAGGTCCGAGGTTCGATTCCCTGTACGTGTTTCCCTAAGACACCTACTGTCCTGTAGGCCGCCGGTCGTCAAGTGAGGCCGGGGCATGGCTGGGTATGGCTGAGATGAGGACCTGCACTCTGGTGGGAACTCAGGGAAACTAGGCCCACAACAACTCGCTCCAAGGGGGGACTATGAGAAGTAATAATAATATAATAATAATATTTTTATTTCGATGCATGTTACAAGTGTACACTGTTATTGGTAGTTACAATTATAAAACTGTAATGCAAGGAGAGCCACTGGCATGCCATGGCATTAGGGGCAGCTTATTCTAAAGACTTATTCACTAAATACTTAATGCTAGAGAAATTGATTGAGTTTATTCTAGTTATGTATTATTTCAAATTACAATATGATTATACATACTATTAAAAGACAATACAAGAGAAATTGGTTGAGTTTAATCTAGTTGTATATTTTATTTCAAGTTACAATATGTTGATGCTATACTAGTATAATAACAAGAAAAATTTATTGAGTTTCTTCTAGTTATATATTTTATTTCAAATTAACAAAATGATGATACTATACTATTTTAAATGACAATATGATGATATGAAATTGCAACAAGTGTTAAGGAGGATGACAATATAAAACTGAGATTATCTTAAGTAAAATAACATTGGGTTTGAAAGTTTGTTACAGTATGAGTATTTAGTATAGTGTGAGTAGGTGATTTTTGAGAGTCTTGAATTGATTTTCAGTAGCAGTAGGCTTACTGTCTACCTTTTGTTAAGCTAGGTTAAGTTGCTAGGTTAGGTTAGGCTAGGCTAGGTTAAGTTGCTAGATTAGGTTTGGCTAGACTAGGCTTGGGTAGGTTAAATTAGGCTAGGTTAAGTTGCTAGGTTAGGTTACGTTTAGTT
Source organism: Cherax destructor (assembly GCA_009830355.1). Lineage (NCBI taxonomy): Eukaryota > Metazoa > Arthropoda > Malacostraca > Decapoda > Parastacidae > Cherax > Cherax destructor. The sequence goes on from WNWK01002232.1 coordinate 36,986, forward strand.
ATGTAAGATTAGACTGTCATTTATGAAGACAGTTATAATATCCCACAAGGCCATTAAGTGGAAATATAAGATTAAAGTCAACAAAAGCGGGAAATGAAAATTGGGATCCCGCGGATCACTCAAGACAATATAATCATTTGATCAACATATTCGGATAGTGAACAGTCGCCCGTTTCACTGTCTTAGCAACAGTGTAGCACTATTATTAACAGGATGGGCTGAATTTTGTGCAACATAGGTGTTACTATTGCGAAAAAATGAAAATATATTTAAGACTGACCTTTAGCCTTGCATGTGCCGTTGACCGCTGACCTTTCATCCTGCATAAGAATTAGCCTCGCTGTTCTGAGGGGGGATGATGACCCGTACCAGTTATTAAATCGATCCACCCCAAACAGAAGAATTAGTTAGGTAGGTAGCGAGGTATGGATTAATACAAGGGTGCGTGCACGCGCTTAAACACACGTGAACGCACGCACTCACGAGTATGCTCACGCATACTAACGCACACTTACACGCAAATACGCACCCACGCAAACACACACACACACACACATACGTGAATGTTTGTTACCAGACGCACAGTCTATCACTGTTGCTAGACACAAGTTGTTATTGTTGCCAGTTATACTGTCTAAAGCAGTTGCCAGACACAGCGTGTCATTGTTACCAGAAACAGACTGTCATTGTTGCCAGAAGCACAGTCTGTGACTGTTGCCAGTCACTCTGTCACTTACCAGTCACAAAGCCTTTCACTGTTACCAGTAACACAGATTTTCACTGTTGCCAGCCACACGATCTGTCATTGTTAAGAGTCACAGAGGCTGCCTCTGTTGCCAGATACACGTAATACCACTGTTGCCAGACACACAGGCTGCTACTGTTGCCAGCCATACAATCTGTCACTGTTACCAAATACTCATCCTGCAATGTTGTCAGATACGCAGGCTACCATTGTTGCCAGGTACACAGTCTGTCACTGGTGCCAGACGCAGAGTCAGTCACAATTGCCAGTCACAGTGTTAGTGATAATGAACAGACTTCCAACAGTTTCAGAGACAATTCATACATTCTTAGGAAAATATAACAAAAAATATTTATAACTAGGAAATATAGACACCTGCAAAATTACAATAGACATAAAACAGTTTATAAAGTTTACTCAAGTATATAAGACACATACACAACGTAGTGGCTCAGTGTATCAAATAATGAACATGTAATCTTAAATAAGAAATGTGAAACAAATGTCATACATAAACATCAAGAGTGTTCCTCCATGAAGAGGCATGGCTATATTTGCTATGTTACTATGATTACATAATCAAATTTATTCAGGTACAGGTACACATGAGTACAGTTACAGAAATTTAGGCGGCTACAATTATCATACATAGTGACATGCGTAAATTACCTTCGATAACCCAAATGAAGTCAGGTGAGGTAACTTTTTTTTTCCACTGTGGGATAGCCACTTAGAGAGATGGCGAAGATAGGAGATGATTCTGGCACTGGAGATTGAAGACTGAGATCTTGACCACCCTGGTAGAATAGGAAGGAACCTTAATGAGGAGCTTGTGTCAACACAGGATGTGGTGTAGCGCGACGCGGAACTAGCACCTGAGTGAAGTGTCAGTGTTGGGGTGTGGAGCCAGCTGTCTGGAGATCTGGGGAGATAAAAGGAGGTGCAGAGTTGGACTACCACACTGAGAATGACATAGTTACTTACTAGGACTTAATTTTAAATTTGTCCTAGTGTTTGCTCACGTGTCTTTCTTAACCAATTTGTCGGTATCAGTTACCAAGGTTTATATAACACTTCCATTCTTATTTACAATAAAGTGGCGTAGAATAAAGTCACGGATGTTTTTTTTTATGGAGATAATGACAGATGGTGAGGTGACTCTTCAAGGAAATAATGTTGGTAGAGCCTCAGGTGACTCATGAGAGAGATAATGTTTGTAGTTGTTGTATATGTTCGCTTCTCGGGTAGGTGGCCCACTCAAAAAACACTCGGGGATAGTCAGAGAGTCAACCAACTCACTTAGATTCGTGGCTCAACATATCAATTAACCCAGTGTAGTGTGAAAAGAGGCTGGTAGGCGGCGCTTGAGTCAAGACTTCTGAAACAAACGCTTCAACGAGTGCACACACACTCGCATGCCTTCAAAACTGCGTACAAACAAGTGATTTTTTTTCTTCTCACACAGGCTGTCACTGTTGTCAGATCACAGTCTCTCACTGCTGCAAGATACTCAGTCTGCAACTGTTTCCAGATACACAGGCTGCCACTGATACCAAACACACAGTCTCTTACTGTTGATAAACAGACAGGCGCTGCCTATGTTGTCAGACACTCAGACGAACCCGGTGCCAGACATACATGCTCTCCCTGTCTCCAGACATACAGGCCTGGTCATGGACCGGGCCCCGGGGGCGTTGATCCCCGGAATTCCCTCCAGGTAGACTCCAGGTAGGTAGGTAGGTAGTTACTGTGTTCAGACACAAAATCTGTCAATTTGCTAGACTTGTAGGTTGTCACTGTTGCCAGATACAAATGACTGTTGGTTTTGAATAACACCTAAGATGCTACTGTTGCCCCACAAAAATTGTCCTTGTAGCCAGATAAAAGAGGCTATCATTATTGCCATAAAAGAAGCCAAACAAAAGAAGACTGGTTGCCTTCTTAATACCCATGACATATTTACAAGCATTCATATTGAAAGTTGCTTTATAACAAGTGAGGAGGTGACTAGTGAGAGAGATAATGTTGATAGGTGTTGAGGTGACTCTTGAGGGAGATAATGTTGATAGGTGTTGAGGTGACTCTTGAGAGAGATAATGTTGATAGGTGTTGAGGTGACTCTTGAGAGAGATAATGTTAACAGATATTGGATAATTTCAGCTCTCAATTAACATGTTTTGTAGGGAGGGAGCAGCAGAGAGTGAGAGGCAGGGTGGGAGAGATCAGAAGGAAGAAGCAGGGTGAAGAGGTAGATAGCGAGAGTCGAGGAAAGGGAGGCAGGGATGGAGAAACAAAAAAGGAAGAAATATGGAGGGAGAGGCAGGGGGATGGAGATGCAGGAAGAATTGTGGAAGAGGCAGGGAGGTAGAGACAGGGAAGTAGCTACAGGGTCGGAGAAACTACAGTCGTGAAAGATTAATAAGTCGTAGAGGTCGAATAAATCTTGGAGGTCATACAAGTCTTGGAGGTCATACAAGTCTTGGAGGTCATACAAGTCTTGGAGGTAATACAGTTCTTGGAGGTCATACAATTCTTAGAGGTCATACAGGTCGTGAAGGATGCAGTCCAGAAGGAGGAGGTGGTTCCATACAGAAGCTCTATATTACACAATGACCAGCTCACAACACAGGCAAAATATTCCACACGCTAATATCTACCCACTGTTATCATAAATAAGAGGAGACCGACTATTATTACTCGATAACTCCCCAGGCGCTTGGTGCAGGTCAGGAGAGCCAGAGTGTCAGAGAAGATACACGGGAACACTCACAGAAATCCACAATGCAATAATTCATTGCTTATCGTGTCGTCACTTCAGTAATATCCCAGTGTCAGGAAACACTGTCCTCTTTCCTGACAAATAAAACAGCACTACTGATACTGTACAAAGGAGTAATTTGCTCCACAGAATTGAAGAGAGGCAGAAACATATATGAAGACAGTATATTTTTAGAAGAAACACGACAAGGGGTGTCCTGGCGGTAAGGGGATCCAAGATTTAACGGGAGACATGTGAGGATAGCTTGTCTGACACACTGGTCGGGGGTGAAAACGTGAAACTTCATTCTAGAATTAGCACAGAGGTGGCATTCTGTTCTAAGATTAGCAACAAAGGACGACTTCTCGTCTAGAATTAGCACAGAGGTGGCATTCCGTTGTAAGATTAGCAATAGAAGAGGTCTTCTTCTCCAGAATTAGCAGCATAAGTGGCCTTCTGCTCAAGGATTAGCAATAGAAGTGGCCTTCTGCTCAAGGATTAGCAACAGAAGTGGAACTTATTTTCTAAAATTACAAACAGAGATGAATTTTTCTACTAGAATAAGTAACAGAGGGAGAACTCTATGCTAAAAATTACCCATAGACACGCAACGTTCTTGACAAGAATCCAGTATTACGAAACTATATATTAAGGCGGAGATTGGTGGCTTGTTCGGTGGTCTGATTCAGTGGTCTGGAGGTCAGTTCAGTGGTCTGCAGACTTTTTCATTGGTCTAGTTTACTGATCATTGGTCTGAAGCCTGATTCAGTTGTCTGTAGGTTAGTTCATCGATTTGGTTCAGCAGTATGGAGATTGGATCAGTAGCGTAGATAAGTTGACTTGAGTGGACTTCTGTGACCATGATTCAGTAGTCTGATTCGGTGGGCAGAATCACTGCTCGGGTTCAAATCTGGTTCAGTGATCTCCATGCTGATTCAGCGGTCTTGTGGCTGCTTTAATTGCATGGTTACTAGTATAATGGTCAGATGGTCTGGAGGTTGATTTAGTGGTTTTATGTTTGTTTTTATGGTTTATATGCTGGTTCAATGACCTACAAGCTGGATCTGTGATCTAAAGGCTGCCTCTGTGTTATGAAGGCTGCCTCTGTGTTATGAAGGCTGCCTCTGTGTTATGAAGGCTGCCTCTGTGTTATGAAGGCTGCCTCTGTGTTATGAAGGCTGCCTCTGTGTTATTAAGGCTGCCTCTGTGTTATGAAGGCTGCCTCTGTTATGAAGGCTGCCTCTGTGTTATGAAGGCTGCCTCTGTGTTATGAAGGCTGCCTCTGTGTTATGAAGGCTGCCTCTGTGTTATGAAGGCTGCCTCTGTGTTATGAAGGCTACTTCTGTGTTATGAAGGCTGCCTCTGTGTTATGAAGGCTGCCTCTGTGTTATGAAGGCTGCCTCTGTGTTATGAAGGCTGCCTCTGTGTTATGAAAGCTGCGTCTGTGTTATTAAGGCTGCCTCTGTGTTATTAAGGCTGCCTCTGTGTTATTAAGGCTGCCTCTGTGTTATGAAGGCTGCCTCTGTGTTATGAAGGCTGCCTCTGTGTTATGAAGGCTGCCTCTGTTTTATGAAGGCTGCCTATGTGTTATGAAGGCTGCCTCTGTGTTATGAAGGCTGCCTCTGTGTTATTAAGGCTGCCTCTGTGTTATTAAGGCTGCCTCTGTGTTATGAAGGCTGCCTCTGTGTTATGAAGGCTGCCTCTGTGTTATGAAGGCTGCCTCTGTGTTATGAAGGCTGCCTCTGTGTTATGAAGGCTGCCTCTGTGTTATGAAGGCTGCCTCTGTGTTATGAAGGCTGCCTCTGTGTTATGAAGGCTGCCTCTGTGTTATTAAGGCTGCCTCTGTGTTATGAAGGCTGCCTCTGTGTTATGAAGGCTGCCTCTGTGTTATGAAGGCTGCCTCTGTGTTATTAAGGCTAGCTCTGTAATCTGGAGCCTGATTTTGTGGCCAGAGGCTGATACATATAGATTGGGAATGATAATTCCATAGTCATAGCTGACTTACTGGTTTGGAGGCTTATTCATTAGTCTATGGGCTAATTTAGTAGTCTGGGGACTGATTCAGTTTTTTGAGTGCTTATTCAATAGTCTGGGGTCGGTTCAGGGATGTGGGGGATGATTAAGTGATCTGGAAGCTGGTTCAGTAGTCTGTGGACTTATTTAAAGGTCTTTAGACTGGTTCAGTGTTCAGAAAGCTGGTTCACCACCTGGTTCGGATGACCTTTAAATAAATTTTTCATATTTTTTTTTCAGTTCACCTAGCTTAATATATATAGTCGTGTGTTTTCGTATTCTCCTTTTTTTTATGAACTTGTTATTGCTCTTTTCTGCTGATGCTTGTTCTAGTTTCCCTTCTAAAATTTTTGTTTTTAATCTCCTCCTCGATTTAAGCTCTACATATTCGCTTCAGTTTATACTCTTTATTTTCTTGTCTTTATTTCAATACTCTCCTTATTTTTTTCTTATTTTTTTATTATATTCTTTGTTTTTCGACTGTTCAGGCTCCCGGATTTCTCGTATTCTCTTTATACACTTCGTATACTACTCTTTTGTTCATGATTTTGTCATATTACACTTAAATAAGAAAATATCCAGATACTGTGTTGGTTTAAGTAAAAAAAAAATTGGGTACTAAATTTGTTATCTAGTAAAAATCTGGATCCGTTTATTTCACTCTGTTTATATTGTTAAGCATACGTATATTCTCTGGTTTAACAGCAAAAGATTACAGGCAGGTTAGACTTACACAGCAGGTTAGGTACCGGGACACCGCTGTTAAGTGAAACATAGCCTTTTTTTCATCTTTCAAATGCATATAAAATCCTGATAACATTTTTACATATATATATATTAAGTGAGAAATAGATCTAGGCCTAAAAAAATGCATATAGAGTACACAGATTACTTACCTGAAAATATTTTCGTCCTTAGTTTATAATGAGTGGTGAATATATTTATTGTTGAAAGTCTGAATAAATGATGAATGAGTATAATTGAAAACCGCTGTATTAGTGATGCGCTGTAAAGCGAAGCGCTGTAAAGCGGGTCCTTTCTTTATATCATCCTAGCAGATTGTCTTCCAGTTTTACTTCTTATAATTGACTGCAAAGCCTGTATAAATCTTTACATTTTATCTCCACATATACAGTTATATTACACAGGAATGAAAATTCATGCAAAAATGTAAAAAGAACTATACAACATACAATCTTCCCCAAATAAGTATGTTTATGGAATGTTGTATGGTGGAACCATCTTAGCCGAGGGTCAGAACAAAAAGTATGAATTTATCCAAAGTTTCAGTGGAATGTACTGTTTTTCAGTGTCTATGTTTACAACTATGTTTACAACTATGTTTACAACTTCAGCTCAGAAGAGAGTGTAAGGATACTTTTTTCCCCAACTTTATGTTAATATAATCAGTATTTTTTACAGTAAATACAAATACTGTATATGCATATATATTAACACTAATTTTGGGGGGCTTTTTCATAAAGTTATTCATTTTTTCCACCTGTTATAGGATTAATAGACCAGGTAATATTATTTAAATTTCTAGTGTACCGATATCTTTAAAACGTATTTGGATTTATATTTGTTTTTGCAAGAATGTTTGGAAAATTTTATTTACGAAAAGAACTAGCTTTGTTCAGCACAAGAAAATGTGTCTTTTTTTCCATTATATCAGTTACAGCTTTTTCTTACTCTAAAATGTACGATTTTTTTAAACGTGATTCAACATATTTAACTGCAAAAGCACTTAACATTGTGAGATAAAATTAATACCTTTTACAAAAGCGCAAAAAAAAACTTTACGAAAATACGCACATGCCATTAAACTTAGTCTATGTAGTATTTGTCGAGGATTTCCTTTCAATTAAGATATGAGACCTTGAAACATTTTTCTTCAAAATTTACTGCAAAGCTATCTAGTGGATGAATTTAATTTCAGGAAAATCATGGTCTATTTAATCTGCTGTTATCTTTTAGTGATGTTGCGGTTTTTTTTAATATGCTCCTGGTTATCTTGTTTTATCTGTTCTGATTTGACTTTCTGGTTTTTTTATTGCTCTGTGTTATCTTGGGTTTATACTGTCCTGTGTTAGTTGGTTTTATATGTTGTGTTATCTTGGTTATACTGCTCTGGTGTTATCTTTTGGTTTTATACTGTCCTGCTTTGGTTTTTATACTGCTCCTGGTGTTATCTTTGGTTTTATACTGCTCCTGGTGTTATCTTTTTGGTTTTATACTGCTCCTGGTGCTACTTTGATGGATTTATATTGCTCCTGGTTCTACGTCGATGCTTTATATTGCTCCTGGTTCTACGTCGATGGTTTTCTATTGCTCCTGGTTCTACGTCGATGGTTTTCTATTGCTCCTGGATTTACGTCGATGGTTTTCTATTGCTCCTGGTTCTACGTCGATGGTTTTCTATTGCTCCTGGTTCTACGTCGATGGTTTTATATTGCTTCTGGTTCTACGTCGATGGTTTTCTATTGCTCCTGGTTCTACGTCGATGGTTTTATACTGCTCCTGGATCTACGTCGATGGTTTTCTATTGCTCCTGGATCTACGTCGATGGTTTTATATTGCTCCTGGTTCTACGTCGATGGTTATATATTGCTCCTGGATCTACGTCGATGGTTTTCTATTGCTTCTGGTTCTACGTCGATGGTTTTCTATTGCTTCTGGTTCTACGTCGATGGTTTTTTACTGTTCTTGTCTTATATCGTAGGTTTTTATAATGCTTCTCATTTTATCGCCGACACACTGGTTAAGACACAATAGCAGCACAATGCGAGCCTTTATTGACAACGTTTCGCCCACACAGTGGTCTTTATCAAGTAATAAAAAGATCGAGTCATTCGATCACTTTGTGACTTGATAAATCCCACTGTGTGGGCGAAACGTTGTTAATAAAGGATCACGTTTTTCTGCTTTCGTTTGTTCATCTTCCCTTGTTAATTTTATACAGTTCTTGGTCTTACCTCGCTGGTTTTTATACAGTTCTTGGTTTTACCTCGCTGGTTTTTATACAGTTCTTGGTTTTACCTTGCTGGTTTTTATGCAGTTCTTGGTTTTACCTCGCTGGTTTTTATACAGTTCTTGGTCTTACCTTGCTGGTTTTTATACAGTTCTTGGTTTTACCTCGCTGGTTTTTATACAGTTCTTGGTTTTACCTCGCTGTTTTTTATGCAGTTCTTGGTTTTACCTCGCTGGTTTTTATACAGTTCTTGGTTTTACCTCGCTGGTTTTTATACAGGTCTTGGTCTTACCTCGCTGGTTTTTATGCAGTTCTTGGTTTTACCTCGCTGGTTTTTATGCAGTTCTTGGTTTTACCTCGCTGGTTTTTATACAGTTCTTGGTTTTACCTCGCTGGTTTTTGGTTTTTATACAGTTCTTGGTTTTACCTCGCTGGTTTTTATACAGTTCTTGGTTTTACCTCGCTGGTTTTTATACAGTTCTTGGTTTTACCTCGCTGGTTTTTATACAGTTCTTGGTCTTACCTCGCTGGTTTTTATACAGTTCTTGGTTTTACCTCGCTGGTTTTTATACAGTTCTTGGTCTTACCTCGCTGGTTTTTATACAGTTCTTGGTCTTACCTCGCTGGTTTTTATACAGTTCTTGGTCTTACCTCGCTGGTTTTTATACAGTTCTTGGTCTTACCTCGCTGGTTTTTATACAGTTCTTGGTTTTACCTCGCTGGTTTTATGTTTTTTGTTTTATCTTCATCGTACTTCGTTGCTCCTTGTTTTATCTTGTTGGTTTCATGTAACGTTTAGTTTCAATCATTATTGGTTTATTCTGCTCCTGGTTTTGCTGTGATGGTTTAATCCATGTTAGCGTCCACGTCACTATATTGTGAAATTAATGTAGCTATTTAAGACGTCAATTTGCATACAAAAATTAAAAAAAAAATGCTGAAAATTATACTGCTGATAAAAATATTCAATGAGGAGACTTCAAGAGATAAATATCAAAATATTCTGCGTAAAAGACAGAATTTTAAAAGGTGCTGCTGGTGTGTTGTTGAAAGGCAACATCTGCATCGTAAACTCTACATACTTGGCTCGTAAATATTGGGAACAACTGGTAAAGTTGAGGAAATGTGAAGCTTCCATCACGTGTGACGACCACACACACACGACCTCCTGCAACCTGACACCACCTCTTCAACCTTCTTCAGAATCACATCCTACGACCAAGTCTCTTATACAAGGTTGACTCTCTTCCTCTTTCTTTCTTCTCTTCTTCATATATATATATATATATATATATATATATATATATATAAGAAAGAGTAAGGTGATGAGGATAACAAAAAAACATTAGGTAACGAAAGATTGGATGTCAGGTTGGAGGGAGAGAGTATGGAGGAGGTGAATGTATTCAGATATTTAGGAGTAGACGTGTCAGCAGATGGGTCTATGAAGGGTGAGGTGGGGGGGGGAAGGTGAGTGGTGCACTGAGTCTGTGGAGATAAAGAACTTTCTCCATGGATGCAAAGAGGGAAATGTATGAGTATAGTTATACCAACACTCTTATATGGGTGTGAAGCATGGGTGGTGAATGCTGCAACGAGAAGGCTGGAGGCAGTGGAGATGTCGTGTCTGAGGGCAATGTGTGGTGTGAATATAATGCGGAGAATTCGTAGTTTGAAAATTAGGAGGAGATGCGGGATTACCCAAACTATTATCCAGAGGGCTGAGGAGGGGTTGTTGAGGTGGTTCTGACATGTAGAGAGGATGGAAGGAAATAGAATGACTTTGAGAGTGTATAAATCTGTAGTGGAGGGAAGGCAGGGTAGGGGTCGGCCTAGGAAATGTTGGAGGGAAAGGGTAAAGGAGGTTTTGTGTGCGAGGGGCTTGGACTTCCAGCAAGCATGCGTGAGCGTGTTAGATAGGAGCGAATGGAGACAAATAGTTTTTAGGACTTGACGTGCTGTTGGAGTGTGAGCAAGGTAACATTTATGAAGGAATTCAGGGACTTGAGTCCTGGAGGTGGGAAGTACAGTGTCTGCACTCTGAAGGAGGGATGTTAATGTTGCAGCTTTATAAATGTAGTGTAAGCGCGCCTCTGGCAAGACAGTGATGGATTGAATGACGATGAAAGTTTTTCTTTTTCGGGCCACCCTGCCTTGGTGGGAGACGGCTGATGTGTTAATAAAATAATAAAATAAAATAAATATGTGTGTGTGTATATATATATATATATATATATATATATATATATATATATATATATATATATATATATATATATATATAATATATAGTGCAAAATTATAGGGGAATAAGTCTGTTGAGTGTACCTGGTAAAGTGTATGGTAGAGTTATTATTGAAAGAATTAAGAGTAAGACAGAAAGCAGGATAGCGGATGAACAAGGGGGCTTTAGGAAAGGTAGGGGGTGTGTAGACCAAGTGTTTACAGTGAAACATATAGGTGAACAGTATTTGGATAAGGGTAAAGATGTTTTTGTGGCATTTATGGATTTGGAAAAGGCGTATGATAGGGTAGATAGGGGGGCAATGTGGCAGATGTTGCAGGTATATGGAATAGGAGGAAGGTTACTGAAAGCAGTGAAGAGTTTTTATGAGGATAGTGAGGCTCAGGTTAGAGTGTGTAGGAGGGAAGGGGACTATTTCCCAGTAAAAGTGGGCCTTAGACAAGGATGTGTGATGTCACCGTGGTTGTTCAATATATTTATAGATGGGGTTGTAAGAGAAGTGAATGCGAGGGTCTTGGCAAGAGGTGTTGGGCTAAAAGATAAAGAAGCAAATACAAAGTGGGAGTTGTCACAGTTGCTTTTTGCTGATGACACTGTGCGTTTGGGAGATTCTGAAGAGAAGTTGCAGAGGTTGGTGGATGAATTTGGTAGGGTGTGTAAAAGAAGAAAATTGAAAGTGAATATAGGAAAGAGTAAGGTGATGAGGATAACAAAAAGAATAGGTGACGAAAGATTGGATATCAGATTGGAGGGAGAGAGTATGGAGGAGGTGAATGTATTCAGATATTTGGGAGTGGACATGTCGGCGGATGGGTCTATGAAGGATGAGGTGAATCATAGAATTGATGAGGGAAAAGGGTGAGTGGAGCACTTCGGAGTCTGTGGAGACAAAGAACCTTGTCCATGGAAGTAAAGAGGGGAATGTATGAGAGTATAGTTATACCAACGCTCTTATATGGGTGTGAAGCATGGGTGATGAATGCTGCAACGAGGAGAAGGCTGGAGGCAGTGGAGATGTCATGTCTGAGGTCAATGTGTGGTGTGAATATAATGCAGAGAATTCGGAGTTTGGAAATTAGGAGGAGGTGCGGGATTACCAAAACGATTGTCCAGAGAGCTGAGGAGGGGTTGTTGAGGTGGTTTGGACATGTAGAGAGAATGGAACGAGACAGAGTGACTTCGAGAGTGTATAAATCTGTAGTGGAGGGAAGGCGGGGTAGGGGTCGCCCTAGGAAAGGTTGGAGGGAGGGGTAAAGGAAGTTTTGTGTGCGAGGGGCTTGGACTTCCAGCAAGCATGTGTGAGCGTATTTGATAGGAGTGAATGGAGGCACATGGTTTTAATACTTGACGTGCTGTTGGAGTGTGAGCAAAGTAACATTTATGAAGGGATTCAGGAAACCGGCAGGCCGGACTTGAGTTCTGGAGATGGGAAGTACAGTGCCGGCACTCTGAAGGAGGGGTGTTAATGTTGCAGTTTTATAACTGTAGTGTAAAGCACCCCTCTGGCAAGACAGTGATGGAGTGAATGATGATGAAAGTTTTTCTTTTTCGGGCCACCCTGCCTTGGTGGGAATCGGCCGATGTGTTAATAATAAAATAAAAAAAAAAAAAAAAAAATATATATATATATATATATATATATATATAATATATATAAAAATATAAAATATATATATATATATATATATATATATATATATATATATATATATATATATATATATATATATATAAGAGAGAGAGAGAGAGAGAGAGAGAGAGAGAGAGAGAGAGAGCAAGAAACTAGTTCACTACACTACTGTGTCACATAATTTTTGATAGCCAACTTGATTGTAGTCCATGTATCCAAACAAACCCAGGCACAGTTTATGGTGTGACCAATAGCAATTTCATTCTCCTCCTTTTAGCCACTGTATAAGTAGTACAAAAAATAATGTTTCGATAGTAAGAAGTGGATCGATTCAGAAAAATACTCTGGGTGCAACCGGGATTGAACCCCGGCCGTAATTCTCTACAAGAGCAGATAACTAGAAAGCTTAAGACTTTACACTACCATACCATGGACTGGTCTCTACTTGTAGTTCACTTTAAGTTCAGGTTAAACATTTTCACCTGTTTATACTAAGCCATACCCAGGAACCCTTATGATGTGTTGCTTTGTGAGAATAATTTGATTTTGTCCCACAATTCTTGCTGTTATCCATGAGAGATTATTTTAGATACTATAGCACCACAAAATGGACTAATAATAAAAACAATTATCTCATAGAAGCTTTCATGTTAACAAATACACTGAATCATGACTGTGTACCATAAAACATTCGCTTTGACAACAACAACAACGAGCACAGTGATGTTGGACACTAGGGATAGATGCCCAATCAGTGCCACTATGACAAACGTAACGGGACCGGGTGTTGGTGCCAGGCCCTCTAGCAGAGAAAAACTAGTGGTCTAATGCTGGCTTTCCAAAATCACCAAGGCATGTAGAAAATTTGTGTTTGAAAAGAAATGGAAATGGTGCGCATCGATCAGAGTGGAATGAAAAGTACTGACGTTAGACATAAAGGACAAATTCACAACCAGTGGCACTATGGCAGGCATTGGGTAGCTAGGCACTGGTGCTACGCCCTCTAACTGGCACACACACACTTCACTAATGCCAGCTGTCCAAGTTACCTTGCCATTTCATATTGGTGAGGAACTCATACATTTAGAGCAATCTCGTAAAGCCCCTTAGCTTATTCTTAAGAGTCTTTGCCTCCACAACATGCGAGTCGAGTCAATGTCCCTGGCTAATATTGTGTACAGAGTGTTTGGGACGATAACCTGGTCTCCTGATCATTTTGAAGAATTATTTACATGCTCTGACATGGGTAAATATCGCGTTCATCTCTTGAGCCGTCCGAATCGAATTCCGATATTGTGTTAAGTTCCAGTGGTGAGCCTTTATCAAACTACTTGCTTAGAACTTCGAGAAGTGCCAAACTCCTGAATGTCTTTAAACGGGTCTAGAAGGGTACTGACTGTTCTGTCCTTCAAGCCTTATCAGTGCCTAAAAAACGTAAGGAGTGCATCAAGTGGAAGGGGTAATCTTACGAAATACTAGAACAGGTGAATAATCTATACATTTTTCAGTATTGTATATTTAAAAATCTAATGTGGTGAGTATTCTCATTAGTATGATGAGTTTATGCAAGTGCATACATATGACTACTGTATATGTATATACGAATGAACTGACTCGAATATATATGTATTTATTTATTCCGTATCTGTATTCTGCGAATACAGATACGGAATTTTCTATATCTGTATTGGCAGATACAGAAAATTATAATGACTATGTTCAGTATATAAGGGCAAACGTATTGCACAATGGGAGTTAAATAACACATCGAGGTTAAATATTAATTTCTCTGAGATGATAATTTTGCTACTCATTACTTTTCATTGTTAGTTACCAATTGTCAAAGGAACTTGTCGATAGTGTGTGTGTGTATACTTACCTATTTGTGGTTGCGGGGAGTCAATTCACAGCTCCTGCACCCTCCTCTTCGCTAGTCGCTACTAGGTCCACCCTTTCCCTGCTCTTCTTAAAGCTATATATGGATCCTGTCTCCACTACTTCACTCTCCAGAGTGTTCCACTTCCTGACAACTCTAAGGCTGAAGAAATGCTTCCTAACATCCCAATCTGAGCTTTTAATTCCAGTTGTTTCCACTTGTTCCAGAGATTCATGTCTGAAACATTCTGGCCTTGTCCACCTTGTCAATTCCTCTCAGTATTTTATAAGCAGTTATCATGTCCCGATATCCCTCCAGTGTCGTCAGGTTGGGTTCCCTTAAAAATTAATCTCTCCTCGTAGGACATAACCCTTAGATCCGGGACTAATCTTAGGCACATTCTTCAGTTTTTTGATGTGTGTGTGTGTGTGTGTGTGTGTGTGTGTGTGTGTATGTGCGTGTGTGTGTGTGTGTGTGCGTGTGTGATATATAATCAATAACAAACTGCGGCTAGCCGGGGGATCGAACCCGTGTTGTTTTAGACCGCCTAGTGGAAAGAGCGAAAATTCAGGACACACTACAAAACTGGACCATACAATCCTACAAACACCGAACGGGGAGTAGAATGAAATTAGCTCTGAGGCAACCACACCATCGTATGTCCTCGCAACATGAAGCAAGCCTAGTTCGCTAGGCTCAAGTTGTTGTTGGATTGTATGGTCCTGTGGTTTAGGCGTCGTGAATTTTCGCTCTTCCCACGAGGCGGGCTAAAACAACACGGGTTCGATCCCCGGCTAGCCGCAATTTGTTATATATATATATATATATATATATATATATATATATATATATATATATATATATATATATATATATATATATATATATATATATATACTGTATAACTTATAGGCTTAGCAAGCTCCATTAAATAAAAGAAAAGGATAATAATAAATTTATAACTATAATAATAATACTAACAATAAAATTAATGCTAATAATAATAATAATAATAATAATAATAATAATAATAATAATAATACCTGTTAACATACGTGTTCAGAACAAAATAATCTTCGACATTCCCTTCACGCTTGCCAATACAAACTGAGATTTCTCACTCAGGTGATCCTCACAACTTGTTCACACAAGATGCAATTTGGGAACAATTCGGAGACCAGCTGATGGCAACACTGCACCTATACACCTGCATGACAAAAAAAAAACCATAAATATTGAAAAAAATTATATTTAATTTATCGGTCGTAAGAAAACCCTCTGTTACTCCATTAAACAATCGTGTACAGTTGTAAAAAATTTCACAATTATCCATGAAGATAATTATACAGCATTCCCGTATATACTTAATTCTAACCTTGGTTAGTTTACTGTCCTTCGCCACACGTAATTTAGGCTCCTCATTATTTTTGTGTTAACTGTTAACGTGAAAAGAAAATGATAAAGAGATTAGTTCAGTGCTTTATAGTAGCAGTGTGTTATGAATGTGGGTGTGAGAACTGCAGGGCAAGTTAGTTCATATCTTATTGAAGAGGCTGTCCAATATGCAGAATACTGGTGGCACAGGACAACTGAAGCTTCCTAGCAGGGGATATATAGTGTGTGGATAGGAAGATATGTTCAGGAGAGAGAGAGAGAGAGAGAGAGAGAGAGAGAGAGAGAGAGAGAGAGAGAGAGAGAGAGAGAGAGAGTGTGTGTGTATGTGTGTGTGTGTTTGCGCGAGCGTGTGTGTGTTTGCGTGTGCATGTACTCACCTACTTACCTAAATTGTGGCTGCAGGGGTCGATTCATAGCTCCTGGCCCCAGGGTATACGTGTGTGTGTACTCATCTATTTGTGGTTGCAAGGATCGAGTCATAGCTCTTGCATGTGTGTGTGTGTGTGTTCGAGTGTGTGTGTGTTCGAGTGTTTGTGTGTGAACACACATACACACACACACACACACACACACACACACACACAGTGAAGAGACGGGGCCAGGAGCTGTGACTTGACCCCTGCAACCACAACTAGGTGAGTACATACATTGGGTAAGTGAGCTGAATCTTCCATGTGAGGATCCTGTCTCGTGGGTGTCTTAAGTCGCTATCAGATTTTATTTTTCTTCTAAGATTCAACGTTTCCGGCTCATAACTCGAGAATGCCTCTTCTGACCTGTTTCAAACTGTTAACGGCATGTTACTTAGCTCAATATTGTAATGCTATTATTATTATTACATTCATGGGGGAGCACTAAATCCACAGGGGTCACACAGTGCCTCAAGGAATGGAAGACATTCAAGCGGTCGTGAGTGTTATTTACAAAATGGTTCGAACTGGTTCTAGTCTGTGTAGATAATAATTTGTCAGTTTTACTGGTAAAATTGTGGTACTGAGTTCCATGCACTAACTTGTGAATGCCTGGAGTGATCAAACTTTGAACGCTGGTATATCTTTTCGGACTGTCATTGTTATAAACACGTAAAAATACTTTTTCGTGCAAAATTTAATAGAATTTTGATAAGAAGAATGAAATGTGAATACTATTTTTTATGGCATTTTAAAGCTTTACAAATTTATGTTGTTCATCCTCTTCCCTTAGTTTTTTAAATATTGATTAACTTTACTAATTAATAAATTTTATTTTATATTTTAATAGCTCTAGGGCATATTATTCCATAAAACATGGACACATGCAGAGTTTAATTGGTATTTTTGAGTCGTATAAATTTACCCAGTAAATTACTGCTTATTTTAAGCGTTAGACCGGACTGAGTTCCGTATTCTGGCATTCGCAAGTTACTGATTTACTTCTTCTGTTCCCAAGGTTATATACACCAATGGGTGTACGTCATAAGGCTTACATACACTACTAGTCAACTTTAAGTCCAATTTTAGAGATTAAACGTTCCTTGATTGTTGGTAATCAGGGCGAACGTAGCCTAAATTACCATCGTATAGTTGATAAGCCTTAAACACCATTAACCAACCTACGCTTTGTGTTACATAGTGTCAGAGTTGTTTTGTATTTACCAATAATGTAAAAAATATATATTAAAGAAAAGGTGTGTTATCAATATGTGTGTGAGTCGCAGGACACGTTAGTTCATAACTTATTGAAAATACTGTATCAAATATACAGGATACTGCTGGCCCAGAACAACTGGGACTTCCAGCCAATGGAATATAGAGAGAAATGGATAGGAAGACACATTTCATGAAATAGAGAGAGAGAGAGAACGAATGTGAGTGTGGTTGTGTAGGTTCATAAATATTTTATAACCTGAGATGTACATTATGTTACTCATGGTATACACACTGAGAATTTACTCTCCTTACTTAAGTAATCAAGGACTTAACATCGTGACTGTACACTGCTTGGCCAGGTGGTCTGGTGGCCAGGTGGTCTGGTGGCCAGAGCTCTCGCTTCACACACGGAGGGCCCGGGTTCAATTCCCGGCGGGTGGAAACGTTTCGACGTGTTTCCTTACACCTGTTGTCATGTTCACCTAGCAGCAAAATAGGTACCTGGGTTGTTAGTCGACTGGTGTGGGTCGCATCCTGGGGGACAAGATTAAGGACCCCAATGGAAATAAGACAGACAGTCCTCGATGACGCACTGACTTTCTTGGGTTATCCTGGGTGGCTAAACCCTTCCGGGGTTAAAAATCCGAAGAAATCTTATCTCTTGGACCTCTTGAGACGGTCTGACGAGGGAGATGAGCTGCAGCTATTCTGCTTGTCGAAGGTGTGGATGTTCAATATGTATACCTCTTGAGTTATGGGATACCGGGGATACCGGAGAGTTCTGAGACTCTCTGACCGCGGGTTCGAACCCCACCCGTGGTATTGTTTACCTTCTCCAGAAAGCGATGCGATATTGAGTGTTATTTGTAGATTACTATTTTCTTTATTTATATGGCGTAGAACTGCTTTCCTTATAGTGTAAAAGTGAACGTAATGGGTGAAAAGTGAACTTCATAAGTGAGATATAAATGGTTTAGAGAAACGACTGAGGAAGCCACTGACGGGCGAAACGTGGCATTCTTCACTTCATAAGTGCTTTAGAGGTTAACAAAACTTGTTTTTGCAACAATGTGTATTGCATTTCTGTTTACTATATGACTGGTTAGGTAATATAATCCTAGAACCTGATTATCCTTTCCTGATGGAACAAATTGAATGATTGACTGTCATACATCTCAGTAGTGACACTTGGATCCAGCATAAGACTATTAGCAGACTATTTCGCAGATAGTCGGGTGATAGTGAGCTTTGCTCACTATACAAATGCCCATAATCTAATTAATAATAATAATAATAATAATAATAATAATATTATAATAATAATAATAATAATAATAATAATAATAATAATAATAATAATAATAATAATAATAATATACGATGTATACATATTCTGAGAGTTTAATTCCTATTTTAGGGATAAAATAATTCTTGTTTGGTAGTGGACATGTGGTAAGCAGCAGCCTTGATGACCCTCGTCTTGTTAACAGGCTTTAACCCCAATTAACCAACTAAGGAAACACGCTGAAAAAGTTACTGTATCCTTGTTAATTTTCCTGAACACGTATTAAATACAAAGCAGCAAATGAATGTGGATGAGCGTACGTGCACGATTGTATTCTGAAACAATATGATTCGGTGCTGTGATTTTTTTTATACAGAATGGTAAAAAATTTATTAGCTTCACATGGTTCTTAATAAATGCAAGCAATTATTTTGTCCTTGCTGTAACTTTAAAATACTTATAGTTACTAATTATATTTTGCTTGAAGGAAGAGTTATCATTATTACCATAATTACTACAGGAAATGCTAGGAACATTGGAAGGGGAGGAAAGGGGATTGAGTATTATAATTGCAGAAGTTGGGATTGGGTAAGGGAGGGGGAAGGGGAGAAGTTGGTTAACACAGATCAACACATCAGCGTTACATGTGAAGTTGCTGATCACCGTGCAACGAGACTCACCCTTCAACAACGTCAAATCAACGAAGCACATCACGATATCAAATCCCTGAACGGACGGACTTTCATCATCAGCTGGGGAAGTTTCTCTCTGGTCAGCTCTTTAATAATCCCCTTTAAATATGGTAACGCAGGTACACAACAGCTTGGTGGGTCATGCCTCAGTCCTGAATACGGTTAAATGGTACTTCTAGTTTCGTGATGTATTAGAGTACATTGTAAATTAGGGTTATATAAACCATTCTGGTTCATTAAGTAGTATATATGGAATCATGGTATCCATGGACTCTATCTATATTGGTGGGTCATAGTTTAGTACAGAACATCATAACAATTGGCTACAGCCACCATGGGAGGATACAATTTATTTCATTTCACGGTAATAGAAGTCGGAAGCCACAGTAGGAATACAGAGTTCATTCTGTTAAGGCTAGAACCATCATGGTAGGATATGGTTTTATTCCAGTGCTCAGTAATAGTGAGGTGGACACTCAAAAATCTCAGAGGATAAAAATATCGTGACCACATAATGGAAGAAGAAGAAGAAGAAGAGCGATTCTTTAATGATTGGAGGCAATTTCAGAGAGAGAGGCAGACTCCAGGAAGTAATGAAAAGTAATGAGAGGTGTGTGCGGAAGACGCCTCAGGGCCTAAGACAGTAGCAGCTCGGAAATATTTGAGATAAAGTAGGAGGTCGTGAGTGTGTGATAAAGTAGGAGGTCGTGAGTGTGTGATAAAGTAGGAGGTCGTGAGTGTGTGATAAAGTCTGAGTGTATGACTGTAGGAACAAGTGTGTATGTGAGAGTCTACGTTTAGGAAGATCATAAGTTGAGAAAGTGTGAGAATCAGGATATGAGGTTTCCCTTGACCTCACGTCAGTGACAATCTAGATACCCTTGACCTCAGGTTAATGACACTCTGGATACCCTTGACCTCAGGTTAATGACACTCTGGATACCCTTGACCTCATGTCAATGACACTGGATACCCTTGACCTCAGGTCAGAGACACCCTCGATACCCTTGACCTCTGGTCAGAGAAACCCTCGATACCCTTGACATCAGATCAATAACACTCTGGATATCCTTAATCTCAGGTCAATAACACTCTTGATACCCTTGACCTCAGGTCAGTGATACTCAATACCCTTGACATCAGATCAATAACACTCTGGATACCCTTCACCTTAGGTCAGCGACACTTTGGATACCCTTGACCTCAGGTCAGTAACACTGGAAAACCCTTGACATCAGGTCAGAGACACTTTCGATACCCTTGACCTCAGGTCAGAAACACTCTCGATACCCTTGACCTCAGGTCAATACCACTTTGGATACCACTGACCTCAGATCAATGACATTCTTGAGACCCTTGACCTAAGGTCATTGACTCTGAGTACCCTTGACCTCAGGTCAGTGACACTCAATACCCTTGACTTTAGATCAGTAACACTCTGGATACCCTAGACCTCAGACCAATGACACTCTCAATAACTTTAACCTCAGGTCATTGACACTCTGGATGCCCTTGACCTCAGATCAGTGACACTCTAGATATCCTTGATCACAGGTCAATGACACTCTGGATACCCTTAACCTCAGGTCACTGCCATTTTGAATACCCTTGTCCTTACGTCAATGATTCTCTCCAAATTATTATTAAGAGGTTGTGGAGACACTGGGCATATTATAATATACAACCACGACATTCAGCTCGTTGTTGTTCCTTGGCTACAGTGCCCTCAGGTCGTTGTTGTTCCTTGGCTACAGTCCCCTCAGGTCGTTGTTGTTTCTTGGCTACAGTCCCCTCAGGTCGTTGTTGTTCCTTGGCTACAGTCCCCTCAGGTCGTTGTTGTTCCATGGCTACAGTCCCCTCAGGTCGTTGTTGTTCATTGGCTACAGTCCCCTTAGGTCGTTGTTGTTCCTTGGCTTCAGTCCCCTCAGGTCGTTGTTGTTCCTTTGCTACAGTCCCCTCAGGTCGTTGTTGTTCCTTGGCTACAGTCCCCTCAGGTCGTTGTTGTTCCTTGGCTACAGTCCACTCAGGTCGTTGTTGTTCCTTGCCTACAGTCCCCTCAGGTCGTTGTTGTTCATTGGCTACAGTGCCCTCAGGTCGTTGTTGTTCCTTGACTTCAGTCCCCTCAGGTCGTTGTTGTTCCTTGGCTACAGTCCCCTTAGGTCGTTGTTGTTCCTGAGTAACTGTCCCTCAGGTTGTCGTTGCTCCTGGGTTACAGTTCCCTCAGGTCGTTGTTGTTCCTTGGCTACAGTCCCCTCAGGTCGTTGTTGTTCCTTGACTTCAGTCCCCTCAGGTCGTTCTTGTTCCTTGGCTACAGTCCCATCAGGTCGTTGTTGTTCCTTGGCTACAGTCCCCTCAGGTCGTTGTTGTTCATTGGCTACAGTGCCCTCAGGTCGTTGTTGTTCCTTGGCTTCAGTCCCCTCAGGTTGTTGTTGTTCCTTGGCTACAGTCCCCTCAGGTCATTGTTGTTCCTGAGTAACTGTCCCTCAGGTTGTCGTTGCTCCTGGGTTACAGTTCCCTCAGGTCGTTGTTGCTCCTGGGTTACAGTTCCCTCAGGTCGTTATTGCTCCTGGGTTACAGTTCCCTCAGGTCGTTGTTGCTCCTGGGTTACAGTCCCCTCAGGTCGTTGTTGCTTCTGGGTTACAGTCCCCTCAAGTCGTTGTTGCTCCTGGGTTACTGTCCCCTCAGGTCGTTGTTGCTCCTGGGTTACAGTACCCTCAGGCGTTGTTGCTCCTGGTTCGTCCTCGGTCGTTTTGCCTGGGTTACGTCCCCTCAAGTCGTTGTTGCTCCTGGGTTACTGTCCCCTCAGGTCGTTGTTGCTCCTGGGTTACAGTACCCTCAGGTCGTTGTTGCTCCTGGGTTACTGTCCCCTCAGGTCGTTGTTGCTCCTGGGTTACAGTCCCCTCAGGTCGCTGTTGCTCCTGGGTTACAGTCCCCTCAGGTCGTTGTTGCTCCTGGGTTACAATCCTCTCAGGTCGTTGTTGCTCCTGTGTTACAATCCCCTCAGGTCGCTGTTGCTCCTGGGTTATAGTTCCCTCAGGTCGTTGTTGCTCCTGGGTTACAGTCCCCTCAGGTCGTTGTTGCTCCTGGATTACAGTCCCCTCAGGTCGTTGCTGCTCCTGGGTTACAGTCCCCTCAGGTCGTTATTGCCTTATGATTTTTACTGTTAAACATTTTTTTTATTGCAGTAATGTTGCAACAAATGGTACTACTGACTTGCAATATTTCCTTCGCCATATATTGACAATCCATCACATTTTCTTTCACGTCTGTCCTTTATACTTTATTATTTTTCTTACATTAACACTTTATTTACTATTGTTTATCCCATCCTCGTCATTCTTCTATTTAGTTATTATCTAAGTTTTCACTTGATGGTCTTTCAGTGTATTTATGGCAGTTTTTGTGACAGATATTGCGGGTTTTTTTTTATGATGTTAAACATTTCACTTCTAATGACATGGCTCATGTTATTTTCATCATTTATTGTTTGTACAAAACATCTTTTACCCGAACAACATTTCGCTCTGTGTTGAGCTTTGTCAGAACTTGACTTGATAAAACTGCAAGCAGAGTGAAACGTTGTCCCAATGTAATTCCGAAACCTGTACAGTTTTTTTTTATACCTTATTTTGTTGTTAATTCTTTCTCTTGCTTTTTTCTTGTTTATTCATTGTTTTCTTTATTGCTTTTATTTTTGATCCGTGAATTTTCAACTATTTCTCAGCAATTTTCTCTCTTTAATCAATATTTATCTTTTGTGTCTACTTTATTTTTATCACTTTAAGCTACTGTTTCTCTATATTATTTATAATCTTTTATTGAACTTTAAAATTTGAGATAAAACAACCTCTTTTAAGCTTTGATTTTCACTTCTCAGAAGCTTCATTAAAATTAGATATTAATTAAAATTATCAATTACAATTAGATATTAACATTTACATCTGTTTCGATCCGCCTCCACACTTTTTTTCTGCAACTCTGTTGTTTTTTATTCCTTACGTCAACAACCTGTTTGAATTGACATTGGGCATTGCAAGTGCTGTACCACATGAAGAGGTCACAAAAAAATTTGTATTTATCATAAGTTACGTCCAAAGGAAGGTTCATAGGTATGGATCCACACAATGTCCTGAGTGAGGTCTCAATGTTGTATCGAATACAATGTACGTTTGAAGGCTAGTTATCTGTTTTGTCCAGCACACAAGTGTGTCCAACGCACAGTGGGTCCAGCATATAGTGTGTGTGTGTCCATCCCACAATCTGTGCAGGACAGAGTGTTTCCAGCACACAAGTGTGTCCAGCACACAGTGTGTCCAGCACACAGTGTGTCCAGCACACAGTGTGTCTAGCACACAGTGTGACCAGCACACAGTGTGTACAGCACACAGTGTGTCCAGCACACAGTGTGTCCAGCACACAGTGTGTCCAGCACACAGTGTGTCCAGCACACAGTGTGTCCAGCACACAGTGTGTCCAGCACACAGTGTGTCCAGCACACAGTGTGTCCAGCACACAGTGTGTCCAGTGCAGTGTCCACAGGTAGGTTCATGGGTCACAAAGGTCGCCATCCTCCCACAGTCTGCTAGGTCCAGCAACATTTACCACTGTTATAATTGCTTATTCTTCAATTAAGTGGTTCCGTTTCCAGGAATCTCACCATTCCAGAGAGAGAGAGAGAGAGAGAGAGAGAGAGAGAGAGAGAGAGAGAGAGAGAGAGAGAGAGAACGAAGATTTCTTCGACACCATCACTCCACAGAAATGTTGGAATTCTCCATGATTCTGCGGAAATGTATTGGAACAGATGGCCAAATTGCATTCGATGAGTGGTGATATTTTTAGCTTGTTTTGATACGAATGTTAAACTGTTTATTGTTTCTGAGATGTGATTGTCATTCCAAGTAGAAGGGTAGCAGTATTTGATGAAGTCTGTGGCAAGAGTGACATATTTATTACTTTCATATGAAGAATGAAATCCAGATTTCATCCAGATTTGTGGTTGTAGGGTTCGAGTCAAAGCTCCTGGCCCCGCGTCTTCGCTAGACGCTACTAGGTCCACTCTCCATGCTCCAGGAGCCTTATAGTGTGTGTGTGTGTGTGTGTGTGTATGTGTGTGTGTGTGTTTTCATTATTCCTTTGTTGCTTCTCTTGTCTCTACTATATATCTTTTTTCTGCCTTTGCACCACTGCTGTCCAATCCTCTTTGACAAAGACTCAAACTAGATTTCTGCTCAATACTAGTTTCTTGTTTCTCACCTTCGTAACAATACAAGGGTCTGGCTGTCCTCTACATAACTTTCTATCACAGATTTCTTCATGACATACTTTCATTTCTCATTACCTCCATCAGATCATCTTCTTCCCCGTCATTTTCCTGCCTTCTCGCTCTCCTTTTCGGTTCTGTGTCTCATTAACCTAAACCCAATGAGAGCTCTGTGAAAGGTGTCATTTTCTCGTGTCATACAGGCTGCTCTCTGCATCCCTCTTACCTCACTCTCAAATGCTGTTTCTATTTCCTCCCCTCTCTTGACCTGCTAAAAATATGCCAGTTGTCTACACTCTTCACTCTCGATTCATGTATTTTCCTAGTCTATCGACAACTAGTCTATTTGTCTTCTTTTCCTATAATGTTCCTTGTTTTTGTTTTTTCCTTTAATTTTCTTTCTCTTTTTTTCAGTTTTTTTTTGGTGGGCATATTCTGTAAATGTCTCAATTTCTCTTCGATCTTCATATTTTTATTTCTTAATTATCCCCTTCTCTACATCCTCTAACATGTTCCCGAAGGTGTAAAAGGCAAGTTTGTCTTGGATTCCATTTCTTCCATGTCGTATTCACCATTTTTTCCCCCATCTCTCTTTCATACTCTCCTCCTGCCCTGTCTCTCTTCCCCTTGCCAAATCAACCTATTATGTTTTTGGCTAATCTAAGTAGGTGCAGTGATGACTGGGCGTGTGAGTAGGTGTGTGGGTGTAAGCGTGAAGTGTCAGGGGTGGAAGTGGGTGTGCGAGAGTTAGGAGTCAACCCTCACACGCAGAGAGATAGTCGTTTAGATTCTAAAGTTTTCTGTTTGTTTTCACTCGGCATCCTCGTATTGAAACTATTGTTTTTACTTCGTCATTTGTAGTTAAATTTAAGATTTATTTTACAGGTTTATGTAACCTATCTAAACCTAAGCAATACAAAATAAAGAAAATAGCATTAGTAAAACGTACGTGGATTTATCAATCCTATGAATTACACGAAGCACTAAGATGTTTACGTTGAGAACCTGGGGTTTACCCCACAAACGGTTGGGCTTAGTCCTGACTTTCTCTTCTACTGCAGTTCTTCCTCTCACCGGCTATTCTTCGTCTGTCCCCACTTTCCCCTCGCCCCTAGTGGGTCCTTACCTGTGAGTCTCTGAATGAATTGAGAACCACATAGTGAGATCAATGTGGTAAATGAGAACTGGTTGTAATGGGCGTGTGGATGGGAGTTGACCTGTGGGGTGAGATTAAATATGCAGTGATATGAGGGAGGGAGGAGGGTTGAGGGCAGGACCGATTGAAAGTAAGTTTGTGGAAGAGTGAATGGTGTTGGAAATTGGTAGGTATGGGTAGAAGCGGGTTTGGCTGGTGGGGGAAAATAGGGGTGTGAAGATAGTAGTGCAGGAAAAGGGGGTTGTATTGGTATCCCTGGGATGGACGGGTGGTTGTGTAGGTTGGAGCAGTAGTTGTTAGTTTTAGCGGCTGTGCCATATGGAGTGGCATGTGTGAATTGGAGTGATAAGAGTTGGAGTAGATGTGTAGTTTGTGTATAGGTGTGGTTGGAGTAGTTGTATGTTTTGGGTAAATGTATGGTTGGAATATTTCTGTGGGTTTGAATGATACAGTTATATGAGTTAGAGTATACGAATATATTTAGGTTAGAGTATGTATGGCCTATATCAGAGCCCGTGTGTGTGTGTGTGTGTGTGTGTGTGTGTGTTTGTGTGTGTGTGTGTGTGTGTGTGTGTGTGTGTGTTTAAATGAATCCGTGTTCCGGCATTCTAAGATTTATATTTTATATCTTAGTTATGTCTGTCAACGTTTCTCACCAGTGTAAAATTAGTAAGTTTTATTTCACCGTGTGTGCAGGCCTAGCACTGCCTGTATAACCTTATGTGTTCAACGTAGAGCAAAATACCTTTGTATTTTCATCATTACATAAATGACACTTATTTAAGACACTTGTGTAATATCAGAGAGTATTTTCATTGACGAAAAGTGTCTTGAAGACGGTATTACAGGTGGATGAGACGCGCTAGTGCAAGTAAACACCATAAGTTGAGTCAGCGATTGGCTGACTCAACTAGGATTCCCTGTTGAGGCTGTGTCAGACAGGTATCACTACGTAACAAGCAACCTCCTGTGTTCATGTGGGTTATTACTGATTATTACCAGCAAGGTTATGAATAGGACACATGAGTAACACCCAGGTATCTTCACTGACGAGGATTTTAAGGTGTTCAGTAACTTAGTCTTGATAGATAGTGTTCAGAAACAACTCCCTGACGTTCAAGTGGATCATCAGCATCGTTAGCTGCCATCTCTGTAACTTGACTCCCTCTCTTCACATCCCAGATGCTCTCTCAAAACCTCTGAATATTTTATAGATTTTTGATCATGACTACTCTCTTCCTCCTCTTCTAATGTTATTTGGTTGAGTTATTTGGTTTGGTTATATTTTATTCTCTGTCCCTCTCAGTTCTGATACCAGTCTCACTGAAAACTTTTGGATATTATGTATTTTCTTTATGTATTTGATCCGATGTGGGATTTATTCTGGCTCCATGTACTCGAAGATGGGTCTAACGTATAATGTGAATGTCATAAAGGAACTCTTGCTTAGTTGCCTGAAGTAGTTCTTACGTTTGTTTGTTTTGCATATGCCGATGAGCTAAAATAATTATGTAAGTATATTTGTGATATGAGGCAATGCTTCCTACCAGACATTTTTTTTCACTTTAGTTAGTTATTTCTACTTCGTAAATCGTAAATGAAGTTTACCCGCATTTATTCGTCATAAATCTCCTTCCCATACCCGCATTTCTTCCTCATATATCTCCTTTCCCTTCCCTAATTTTCGTACATTCTTATTGCTCATCTTTCCGTGGCTTTCTGTGACCCAGCTTTCACATCCTCTCCAACACCTCATTAACCTGACTGTATAAAGTACTTAGAATGGTATGCAAAGGTTCACTCTGTGAACCTTTGCTTACCATTCTCGGGTACAATTACAGCTGATATCCCTTTCGGAGAATTTGCCTTTCAAAAAACACAGTCACATTATTTTCTGGAAACGGATGAGTATGTCTTGGTATATTTTCTTTAATTTCGATATAAATTTCTCTGAATTTATCAGGAGATAAATTCTGAAAATGCATGACGATGGTGACAGCAAGGATGACAGTAATAAGCAAATGATTGGTAGTGTGATAGCAAGGATGACAGTAATGAGCAAATGATTGGTAGTATAGGAATGTCAATAAGTTTTGAGGAGTCCATACATAACTTGAAGATTAAGAGGATGGAAAGTATAAGTATTTTTTAAATGAGAAAAAATAAGCAGGAAAGTTTTAAGGTAGGCGTTGAAAGAACGTATATATATATATATATATATATATATATATATATATATATATATATATATATATATATATATATATATATATATATATATATATAACGGTCAAAGTTATATAAACAACGTTGCTCCTGTCACTCCCCACACGTCTGTTACATGTTCTACCCTAACCGTTGAATATATCTTTCACATTTCCTCTTTCTAATTCTGCGACGTCCCCTACACCTACTTCCATTCACCCTAGATATACACACCCTCTCAATCAACCCATCTTTCTCCATTATTCGTCCATTACCACGCCATCTCTGTACCCCTTCCACTCATCAAATTACACCTTCCGTACCAACCCACTATCTTCAAATAATTTCATTTTAATTCTTTGCGTATTATTCACATCACGCGTTCACATCGGTCACGACATTTTTACTGCCTCCTCCCTCTTTCTTGCTACATTATTCTGGAGCCGTGTGTCACGCCCATACAAAAGCGTCGACACCATTATACTCACGTAAATTTCCTTGCCTCATTCATTGTACTAATTTATTTCACGCCACAAAATTCTGAAAATTCCAGCTACTTTCTTACCCTCATCTGTTCTCCGTTATAGACCCATCTTACGACATGATTATCTCCTCGGAAAGGATTTTCGTAAATACTTGCGAGCACTGTATTTAAAGACATTCATGTACTGTATTCAACATTCCAGTAAAGTACATTAATAGTCACTACACATCAACAAGTTTTCTTCAGTTCATTTTCCTTATTATTCCCAACTTCCGTTTTTATACATTTTTTTTTTCTTCGTATGATATTAATGTGAGACTTTCCTGCCGCCTTTCTTCCCATCTGACAGTAATGGTATCCACCAATGTCTTCCAGTGTTCTTCGTCGTCCCCTCCTTAACCCATAATGTTCTTTCCACTGTTTTAAACCTTCCTCTTCTTTTTCTCTCTCTCTCCTGACTCCTCCTCCATATTTTCTCTTTCCTCTAATCTGTTTTATCTCTCTCCCTCTCTCTTTCTACACAAATAACCCACACAATACCTGGAGTTTACCTGGAGAGGGTTTCAGGGGTCAACGTCCCCGCGGTCCAGTCTGAGAAACTTAGGACGACGTTTCGGTCCGATTTGGACCATTATCTCTCTCTCTCTTCTGCATCTACCATCTTCACCCTAAATTCCCTGTCACTCGCTCTTTCAAGCAAGTGGTTTTCACTATGTTCTGTTACTTTTCTTCACTCTCTCTCTCTCTCTCTCTCTCTCTCTCTCTCTCTCACTTTGTGTGACTTGATAAAGTTCGCACATAAGCGAAATCTCTTCCAATAAAGTCTCCATCTCCTAAATGTCTTTGTTTCATAAATATTTCGGAAATATTCTTGCCATTCCAAACTAGAAGTCTGAGGAAAAAATGTTTGGCACCTAAATCTTCAATATAGAAGGGAAATAGATTTCTTAAATAAAATTTAGCAAGTTAAAAACTCTTATTATCCCTCAACTCATTCAAAAGCTTTCCATTAACAAACTGTTTTCAACAATTATTACTTAGGACCGTAATGAGCAACGTAAATAATTATGAGGAATATAATTAAGTCTGAGTAAGATAAGTATTCAAGCTTTACTGAGGTAATAAGATAAATTATGAGTAAGCTGAGGATTTACGCTTTACTGAGATAATTACAAAATGTAAAACATGCAAAAATATTTCATGCGCATTAAAAATAATTTTTTTTTTAGGTGACCTTTTATTAAAAACATGTAACTCAATGGTTTTGTTCAATATTTTGACAGTTATGCTATTAACATCTAGATGATGGACGATCCAACTCCCACTACTCCTTGCTCTAAATGATCCAGATTGGTTTAGCGCTTGTGGCGTGCGCCGACTATGTTACATATTAATTGACGTTCGTCACACAACCGATGGGCATTCCCTCTTCACCAGTGAACTGGCATCCCAAAGTGTAGCAGTTCTGGGGCCCCAGTACTGTTCTTATTGTCCAGTTCATCCCGTCAGTCACGAGGAAGCCGGCTACTTCAGCCAAAGAGATGTCATACCTGCCCACCTGGCTGGGTGGCAGACTTCCGTAGACACTGGTCGTGTCCACTCATGCCTTGAGTGGCTCCTGGTTGCAATATCACATACTCTGATATCTTAATATATTAACAATATACATACTGTAAATAAGTGCTGAAGGAATACATGGATAAAGAAATCTATCTCTGCTGTGTTTGCCTTTCTCTTGTTCTGCCCTGTTGATTGATCTATTTCGCTGACTTAGTTTAACGACCAGGTGCTACAGGCACTGCCACTCGTGTTGGTAATAGCAATTCGCTCAAACAAATAAAACCAGTGTGACTTTGTAAATGGTCCAAGTCGGACCGAAACGTCGTCGTAAGCTCCTCTATTTTTTATATATGCGGGTTGTGTGTGTATAAAACCTAGTGTTCTTCGATGCACGCCTCCTTGCACGCTTCTTCCTTCCTGACTCACTCAGCAGACAGCCTTGCACTCTCTCAGCACCTCATAACCCACTCTCCGCCATCATTACTCCCAATTATCTCCACTTAGGCTTCCGCGGACAAGTTAAACTTTCTTCATCTCAGCGCTAAGTTGTCCTTCTATCCTTGTACCTCTCCCCTCCTTCTCATTCCCTCCTCTTTTCCAGCCAGTGCAGCTCTTTTGCTTCTTCTTTTGTTAGTTATTGTTTTCTGCGCTTTCGTCGTGTGTCGTTTCTGAGGCTTTTATGTTATTGACACTAAGAAGGTTCTGTCCTCCTGTCACCATCCTTTTTCACACTCATGTGATTACACATGTAGTAGTAGTAGTAGTAGTAGTAGTAGTAGTAGCAGCAATAGTGGTAGTAGCCCTATTATTATTATTATTACAACAGTTTGTCTGTTTTTCCCTTAATGTCTTTTTTTCTGTTCATGGATTTCTGGCTTGTATCCAGAAAGCATATTTTTTTTTTGGAGGAAGGTGTGAATTTTCTTTACCATTTTTCTAAATTTGTTTCCGATTTTTTCTCGACGCTGAAGATTTTTTTGGGCTTATTTTCTTTCCTCGCGGCCACATTACCTCTGAATATATATATATATATATATATATATATATATATATATATATATATATATATATATATATATATATATATATATATATATATATATATATATATATATATTGTAACCACGAACGAGTGGTATTGATCAATAACAACAATGCACTAGCCAGGGTTCGAACCCATGTTGTACTGGCCCGTCATTGCGTAGTCCTGTGGTTTAAGGCGTCATGCAGTTCTCGCTCACAATGACGGGCCAGTACAACATGGGTTCGAACCCTGGCTAATCTGTCCCATTTTTCGGCGATCTGATAACTTTTTGATCACTTTCCTTCGGTTCTGATTGCCTTAGTTTTTTTTTTTTTTTACCTTTTTCATGTTTTCTTTGTTCCCTTTCCCCCTTACACTGTTTTTTTCTTTTTTTTTCTGTTTTTTATTTTTCTGTTTATTCTAGCTCAATAGTTCCCCTGATTTGTGTACCCTTGCTCTGTCTCCCCTCAGCTCTGTTCCCCTCAGCTCTGTTCCCCTCAGTTCTGTTCCCCTCAGCTCTGTTCCCCTCAGCTCTATTTCCCCTCAGCTCTGTTCCCATCAGCTCTGTTTCCCCCTCAGCTCTATTTCCCCTCAGCTCTGTTTCCCCTCAGCTCTGTTTCCCCTCAGCTCTGTTTCCTCTCAGTTCTGTCTCCCCTCAGTTCTGTTCCCCTCAGTTTTGCTTCCCCTTGGTTCTCTTCTCTTCCCCTTAACTCATTTTTCTTTAGCTTTGTTTTTCTTGTCACGGTTTTCTTTCCTGGGTGCAGCTGGAAATATTAGGATGTGTTTCCTTAAGACACCTGTAGTCCATGTTCACCCATCAGTAAAATAGGTACCTGGGTGTTAGTCGACAAGTGTGGGTCGCATCCTGGGGACAAAACTGACCTAATTTACATATAGTAGTACGTCACTGATGTCAGCTGGGCCTGTATACATTGTACATGTAGAAATAAAGATTATCATTATTATAATTATTATTATTATTATTATTATTTTTAAATAACACATCGGCGGATTCCCACCAAGGCAGGGTGGCCCGAAAAAGAAAAACTTTCATCATCATTCACTCCATCACTGTCTTGCCAGAGGGGTGCTTTACACTACAGTTATAAAACTGCAACATTAACACCCCTCCTTCAGAGTGCAGGCACTGGACTTCCCATCTCCAGGACTCAACTCCGGCCTGCCGGTTTCCCTGAATCCCTTCATAAATGTTACTTTGCTCACACTCCAACAGCACGTCAAGTATCAAAAACCATTTGTCTCCATTCACTCCTCTCAAATACGCTCTCGCATGCTTGCTAGAAGTCCAAGCCCCTCGCACACAAAACCTCTTTTACCCCCTCCCTCCAACCTTTCCTAGGCCGACCCCTACCCCGCCTTCCCTCCACTACAGATTTATACACTCTCAAAGTCATTCTGTTTCGTTCCATTTTCTCTACATGTCCGAACCACCTCAACAACCCCTCCTCAGCCCTCTGGATAATAGTTTTGGTAATCCCGCACCTCCTCCTAATTTCCAAACTCCGAATTCTCTGCATTATATTCACACCACACATTGACCTCAGACATGACATCTCCACTGCCTCCAGCCTTCTCCTCGTTGCAACATTCATCACCCATGTCTCACACCCATATAAGAGTGTTGGTATAACTATACTCTCACACATTCCCCTCTTTACTTCCATGGACAAAGTTCTTTGTCTCCACAGACTCCGAAGTGCACCACTCACCCTTTTCCCCTCATTAGTTCTATGATTTACCTCATCCTTCATTATTATTATTATTATTATTATTATTATTATTATTATTATTATGTAGTAGTAGTAGTAGTAGTAGTAGTAGTAGTAGTAGTAGTAACTATTTCCCCTTAGGTTTTCCATAGCTCTTATCCCTAGAATTTTGCCCCAGCTCTGTTTCCCTTAACTAGCTAGCTCTACTTTGACAAGCTCTGTTTTTCCTTACCCTATTTCTTGCAGATCTTTCTTTCCATAGCTCTCTTTCTTATAGCTTTTTTTTCCCCCCCATCTCTGTTTTCACCATCTCTACTTAACCCTATTTTTCCCCCTGTCTTTGTCTGTGTCCCTCTACATAGCCTCTGCTGAAACATCTGACAAATTTGACTATGGAGTGGTGATTCATATTCTGAGTTTAATAGTCATAAAGAGAAAAGTTTGGAAATTATTATTCATATTTTTTTACCGACAGTAAAAACGCAGAAGAAAATAGTTACCATTGTAACGAAGTGAACAGTTAAAGAAAGCACTTCTAGGCACAGTCCTTATACATTTATTATTTTGCATCTTTACAGCAAATGTACATAGCCACAAACTATAAGTTTCCATCAACCACGGTACTGGTGGGGTTAGAACCCATGGCGAGGGAGTCGTAAAACCTCTGGCCAGTGCGTAAGCTTACGCACTGGCCTGGAGCTTTGCAACTCCCTCGCCATGGATTCTAACCCTACCCGTACCGTGGTCTGTTTGCAATCGTGTTATATTTCGACTTCGTGAGTTATAACTTTCCATCACTGACGATGAGACCAAGACAAGAACGAAAGCTGCTTCAGTGGAAGATAAGGAGAATTTACAGTCAAGTATCATATAAGTCTTTCGGCAAGCAGAGGAAGATAACACGAGGTTGAGTGGTGATAATTGTTGATAATTGAGACACTTGTGCCACTGGTAACGTTCCGTCAGCCACTGGCTTCTTCAGTCCAGTGTAGAGAAGTGTTCAGTCCACTAATCTTGGTAAAAAGTAGAGCATATATCCAGATTATAGCCTCAAAATGTATTCCAACCAAGAGTACAGCTTCAAAATGTATTTCAACCCAGATTATAACTTCAAAATGTATCCCAGTCCAGAGTATGGGTTCAAACTGTATCCCAGTCCAGAGTATGGGTTCAAAATGTATCCCAGTCCAGAGTATGGGTTCAAAATGTATCCCAGTCCAGATTATGGGTTCAAAATGTTTCCCAATCCCAGTTTACAAATATGAGTTACGAAGTTATGTTGAAAGACTAAACACGCTACAGATGTCTTTTCTGACTTACAGGAAGAAAATATGATGTTTGAAAGCGTCATTTTGGGTTATAAAAGAATATGAACAAACAGTTGAGTATTTATTAATACCTCAAACAGAGATACCAAGGGGCTAAATACGCAAATAAACGATAAAATAGAGCCAGAGGGATACTGGGGAATTTTTCTTTACAAATACAGTGGTGACTGAATGGGATAAACTAGAAATAATAATAATAATAATAATAATAATAATAATAATAATAATAATAATAATAATAATAATAACAATAATCTTTATTTCTACAAGTATATGTACATAGTTAACATCAGTGACATACTATATAGAAAGCTCTTGGTTATGCAGAGCATTTCGGGGAAATTTGTTCAATTTTGTCCCCAGGATGCGACCTCACACCAGATGACTTACACCCAGGTACCTATTTCACTGACAGGTGAACAGGGTCAGCAGATGTCTTAAGGGAACATGCCCTAATGTTTCTGCCCGTACCGGGGATCGAATCACGGACCTCAATATGTGTAGTAAGCACTAGAACGATTGGAAATCTTTATAAAATTGGATACCGAATATAGTAATGAAGACGGGAGACCACGAGCGTATTTCTTTTCTATAACTACTAATAGGTAATTACAGAAATATAATTACAAATAAGTAATTACAAATGGGTAATTATAGTTCAGTTGGCTGCTGCTTCAACATCTATAAACATTTAATCACACAGGTTGACCCTTAAATTTTTTTTTTTTTAGAAAAAAATAGTTTAAACTACCGCGAACCCACAGCTCACCTTATTGTCAGTACCGTCCGTCACCTTATTGCACACGTCGCCTTATTACACACACCACCTTATTACACACTTCACGTTATTACACATGTCCCCCTAATACGCATGTCACCCTATTACATACGTCACTTTATTACACACACAAACGCTTTATTGCATTGTCACCTTATTACACATTTAGGCACCTTATTACATACCGGTTAGTTATCTAATTGCACAAGCCACCTTATTACAATCATTATATTTCTTGTGTTACCTTATTAAACACGCAGTCACCTTATTACACAGCCAACATATTGCGCAATCACTAGTAAACACACAGCGCCACCTTAATACGCATTCCGTCACCCTATTACACTCACCTCTCACCTCATTACTCGCCATCTCGCATTCTCACATCTTCCCTTCTCAGTACCTTCTGTTCCCTTCCTTCATCTCTCCCCGGAGTCTTTCTACAACCAGAACTCTCGTGATACCAGTCATTTTTTTTCCTTGTAATAATCTGCCCCTAACTTAAATAAATTCCGCAATCACACACTCAATTAAATTAATATATTTACCCACTTCTCTATTTATCCGGATCTGATAATCATGTCCATATTTCCCCGTATTAACTAAATTTTGTCTTTGGTTATTTTCATTGTTGACACTGACGCAAGGTTAAGAATGATTTCTCCGTATGTGACTTAGTAGACGGTAGGAGCTGCCGGAGCAGGAGGGGGACAGACAGTAGGAGCTGCCGGAGCAGGAGGCGGACATGCTCCAGGAAGTGAGAACCCGGAGTGTTAAATTTCAGGAATTGAAAAAATAGGAAGAGGGCAATTTTCTCAGCAAAGCAGACTCTTAGAAAATAAAACCAGCTCTTACGACGTCTGCACGCAATAAGAAGAGCTGTGTTTTTCACATTCTCAACTCTTAAATATCCATTCGTTGCATTATACTCTGGCCTCACCTCTTCTCCAAATTTTATAAACTTTGCTCTCTCTCACAGAGGCGTCGTGGCCAGACTGAGGGAGGGAGCGTCTGGGTCCTGATGGTACTCAACTCCAGCCCAAATGCTCACCGACTTGCTTCTTTTTTCCCCTCCTTACAATTATTTATTTAACCCTTACGGGTTCAGAAATTCACGAAATAACCAATATTAGTGTTCTCTCTAATATCAAATAAATGTATTTTCTCCTAAACCTATGAATGCTGGGAAAACTCATATAGTTTGACATCCCTATATTTCTAATTTACAAAATACTTAATAACACCCTTTGTTCTATGTATAGTATATGTGTATTACCTAGAACTTATACACCTCGTAGCACTCTGGTACATACATCTTCTCTTCTTCCCACAAATGTCCTTGTTTCACCTAGTAGTAAGTAGGTATCTGGGTGTTAGCCGACTGTTGTGGGTCGCGTCCTGGGGGTGGTAGTATACCTACGATAGGGCTGGGCTGAGGTAGGAAAACATCTCTTAGCCTGTAAAATTGATTTGTGTAAAAAACAAACAAATTACTTTTCTTATCTACTGCATTTCTTGCTCCTCTTGCCTCCTCCAATAAGTTTTGGAAACTGGTTGTTTTTCTTGCTAGCACTAACAACACTCTTGTCTGTCATTTTAAGAGAATATGGTCACCCTAATAGCAGGTCATTTACTCAACCAATTTTTCACTCGTGCCATCAGACACCGATCTTCAATCTACCTTAATAAACAACAGTTTTAATAGGAAAATTTAGTTCTGCTATTATTTCTCTGTATGTCAGTCTTTCTGAAATGATTTAAATAATCTCACAGTTCTCGGTATCATAGAATAACTCTTCTAAATTCGGTAACTTTGAATGGCTGAAATTATTTTCTGGCCTGATTTTGTTAGACATCATCGTAATAAATTCTTGTGTATTTTGGAATGTTCAATGACGAAGTGTGAACAAATAGGGAAGAGAGTACAAATAAGAAAGTGAGTACAAATAAGAAAGTGAGTACAAATATTAAGCGTGTTTGTCTCGTGCTCAGCAGACGTAGGACTGAAGCCTCCTCTAGGACTTGCGCTGAAGGATCCACATGGGTTTAGCGCTTAAAGCGAATTAATATAATTTAATATAACAATTCGCCATTTATTTTATTTAATGTATGTGAAGTACTAATCGCCTGTGGAACAGTGAGTGCCTGGAGTGACGGAGACTTGATCCGCTAGTCAGGAAACATGCACACTGACTACTTGTTTTCACGTATTCTCATATATCTAACGTTCATTACTCTCCTGACGGACAGATGGCGGAGGGAAGGAGAAGTGCTCCAAGTACGAGGACCTGGGTGACGACAACGTGATCGACGGCCTCCAGGTCATTGCCGAGAGGGA
Source organism: Cherax destructor (assembly GCA_009830355.1). NCBI lineage: Eukaryota > Metazoa > Arthropoda > Malacostraca > Decapoda > Parastacidae > Cherax > Cherax destructor. The sequence goes on from WNWK01002232.1 coordinate 74,087, forward strand.
GATGAACTCCTTCCAGAAGCACATCCCAGGTCTTAAGCGGCACGACGCCAAGACCTCCACCATCCGCCAACACTACTACCCCGAAGGTCAGTGTTGGAGCAAGAGATCAGTACCATCCCTGAAGGTCAGTGGTGGAGTGATGGTCATTGTTGAGGTTATGGTCAATAGTATCAGTAAGGTCAGTGTATGAGTGAGAGGTCAGTACTACCCTACATATCCAGTGATAGCTATCACTCCAATACTGACTAAATAGGGATCTTAGTTGAGTACCTGCAAGTCTTACGGTGAATACATGTGTTCCACACATGTTACATTCCACACATGAAGTAATTCACATATGTTGTGATTATACATGTTGTGTTCCACATATGTTGTAGTTCATACTTAATGTGTTCCACACATGATGTGTTCTATATATAAGTTGTGGTTCACACACATATTGTGTTCCACACATGGGCTTTAAATAAGTTGGGGTTCATATATGTTGCATTCCACACATGTGTTCCACACGTGTGCTTCATACATATATTTAACATGACATATACTATTCCCCTCATGGAGTATGCAGCACCAGCATGAAGCCCTTGCTTTGATTAAACATATAGGAAAACTAAAAAAGTTGCATTATGATGGAAGGTGTCCTCAGAAGAAGGAAAGATTAGGGGAGAAACGATTACGACATACAAGATATTCATGAGCTTTGACAAAACATAATGAGAAAAGCATTCTGAAATTACAGGCATAGGGGCGAGAGGTCACAGTTGGAAACTAAAGACAGATGAGCCAAAAGGATGTTAGGAAATGCTTTTTCAGTCTTAGGGTGGTAAATAAAAGGAATGAGATAGATGATGAAGTAGTAAAGACAAATTTAATATACAGATTCAAGAGTAGGTATGATAGAACCCACGAGGCCAGGAACCAATAATGCCGGGGAATGTGTTGTAAGAGGCAGGGCCAGAAGCAGAGACTCGACCCCGGAGAACATGTGTGGTGGTTCACACAGGCTGCCTTCCACACATGTTGGGGATCATACAAGTTGTGTTTCATAAACATTGTGTTTCATGAATTTTGTGTTCCACATGTTTTGGTTTACACATGTTGGCTTCCACATATGTTGTGTTCCACACATCTTATGGCTCATACATATATTCAACACATGTTTTGGTCAGCACATGGTGTGTTCCACACGTCATGTTCTATGTATGTCGTGTTCGACATATGTTGTCTTCCACACACGTGTCACCCACATTTGTTTTCCACAAATATGATCCACATAAGTTGCAGTCCATGCATTTTGTGGTCCATTCATGTTGACCATGAAATCAGCACGCTGCAGATTTCTCTATAAAGGATTTATTTAAAAGGATGTGTCTAAATATAGTCTGAGAGGTGACAACTCAATGGGCACCGCCCTGGGAGGAGCAGTGAGGCACGTGACACCACACTGTGGATGTATTCAAAAAATTTATCACTTTCGGACACTGATTCAAAAGGAAACCATACAGAGTTCATCACACTGAGACTTTATATACTACTAGGTGACGCTTGTTATACTTTGGCTTACCCCTTGGAGGAGCTATTTATTCACTGTCTCCAGCTAAAAGTAGGTGATTATTCACTGCCTCTAACTTGGATGAGCTATTTATTCACTTGGTGGAACAAGTCATTCAGAGCTGTCCTAGTGGCATTAGGACTGACGTGTGGGATTGAGCTTGATTTAGTGATTATAACTGATTTTGAGTCATCACCGAGAGCACTTGACCACCGAATACCTTCTTTAGTTACTCAATAAATTTACTGTACCTCGTATCCTTAGCCATATCTTCTGCTGTCACAGTGTTTATATATATATATATATATATATATATATATATATATATATATATATATATATATATATATGCAAGACAACCACTATGAAAAAATAGTGGTTGTCTTGCATATTTTGATATCACCTGTTTACTGTGATCTTTTTGCATTTTATATATATATATATATATATATATATATATATATATATATATATATATATATATATATATATATATATATATATACATTTATGAAAGTATATAGCTGGGAAAATGTTACTGTTATGCCGTGTGGTCCTCGTCGCTGCAAGACACTGACAGCTTAATTAATGTTATCAAGTGAGTTGTAACAAACCCTGACTGTATTACTGGTTAGTACTGACAAGTTGGTGAATAAGACACATGTGCAGAACATACGCAATACAGACTTGGAACTTAATGCGTACATCCCAGACGTACGATAAATAAAATCAAAACAAAGCACTATACCTACAAGGGTCATACATATAGCCCTGATGCTCTAGAAAAATCTATCACAGTTACATGCTACTACCGAGAATTAATTTTAGAAGAGTACAGCCTAAATATACGATTAAACTTTCTTTCTGTAAGATTCGTCACCAATTAAAGTTTGATGCCTTCCAGCAGAGGCTTTTTTAGGTTATCTCACGATAAACACTCCTCACAATTTCATAAATAAAATGGCTAAATTAGCTCATAGGTTCTCCATCCATTGGTGTAAATTGAACCTGTGTTGAAATATCGAAGCTGATTAGAAGCGGCACTTTCAAATTATTTCCTGCATATCAAAATCACATCATTTGTCAAGCCGGCTTAACAGAGTTCCTGGAGAGCGAAACGTTGCCACAATAAAATGTCACATTAGTTCCACTTGTGTCATTTTACAGAACATTTTGTCGGTAATTTTACCAACATTATTCCAAATTGAATTCTGAGAATCCCTATAAGTTCCACCTATCGGAGAATACCTAATAGCCGTCATAATCTTCCTCTAAGTAAGATACACCGATGCTGAAAGTCTGAAGCCGATCAGAAGTCGTGTTCTCAAGTTATTACAAGGAAAGGCAGGAAAAAGTGATCACTCAATTGACACAGGAACCTCCTTTCAGTGGACACTGTTGATACCTCGTTATGAAATTTTCTTTTTTTACGTATTTGGTCATGCACAGTTTCATTCGCCTCAAACATGTGTACGAAACTGAGCCTACGATAATCGGGAGCGCTGGACGTCATTTAGGTGAGACCCACTTAAAGAGATACGTGAATATGAGAAACAGGTGTAAATTAGAGACGTACAACACCTGGGTATCTTTATTGTAGACGTTTCACCAAACCAGTGGCTTTATAAAAGCCACTGGTGGGCGAAACGTCTACCATAAAAATACCCAGATGTTGCACATGTGTCTAATTTTCATCCTGTCGGTATAATATATCATTCATGTACAAGATAAAAAGGATCTGGGCGTCAACGAGCTTATTCATCATCCACATCATCTCACATCTGTGCCTCTGTCTTCTCTAACCCATACCTCATGTTCCTCTCCCATCTAGTTCATCGCGACACCCACCTCCTTTCCTCTCTGACAAAACACAAGAACCAAAGTTATTATATACCTCATGGCATCCAGGTCTCTGTGTGAGCAATCTGGTCTAATTGTCCACCGCGTAACAATTCTTTTCGTTCCATATATCTTTTTAACTCTGTGAACATTTTCCGTGGCAAACGACAAGTAAAAATTATACAATAATTACTGCTACTAGTTGTTAAATTAACTAGTTGTTTCCCTTATTTCCCTATTTATTCCCTGTATTCTATCTCCCTGTCTTTAATCAATATTCACTTCGATCCTCTTCTCTATCATACTTATTTTCCCTTCTCCTGCTTCTCTCTCTCTCTCCCTCTCTCTTTCTTTCCCTCTCTCTCTCCTCAACCCCCTTCCCTTCCGGTGGCTTGTTTGCATATATATATATATATGTCGTGCCGAATAGGTAAAATTGGTCAGCAAAAATTCATTTAGAATGAAATCCTTTCTAAAATTTTCTCTTATACGTTTAAAGATATATTTTTTTCATTTATGTTAACGTAAAAATTAATAATATTGTACCAAAACAACCTTAGAAAACTTACCTAAGCTTATTATAACAAGTGCAATTTAATTTAGCCTAATCCAACTAAATATATTTTATATAAAATTACAATAATTTAATAATAAACAAACACAATGAAATACATTTTTTTTCGTTAGGTTCAGAATGATTGTTGCGAAATTATTGCATACACAAATTCTCGCTTGTCTTATTCGAGAAGAAGAGCGTTGCTATTTAAGCCAAAATCGCAAATTTTACTTATTCGGCACCCTTCATTGTTTATGAGTATTTTATATATCCTCATCATGTTTGTAAACTAAATAAAACATGAGAAAGAATCTAGCAAGCATAATATACTACATCCGTTATATTACTCTCGACATATTGCACTCAACATTACCCACAATATTACATTAAAAAATATACACACCATATTACCAATAATATTATAATATTACACAATATTGCACTTAAATCATAATTGGTTGTCCACCTGATGCGCTTAGTGGATTGAGTGTGCGCTTATATGGTCCTCTGAGTGAGTCTTATTTTAATGGAACTGTCATTGAGAATCATCGCCCCCTCCACCCGGGCTCTAATCTGCCTTCCTGCTTCATCATCCATTCAGCTAATCTATTTATGCTTGTAAATCGTATTCATTGGTATGGAAAACGTCCTGGCTTTTCGGAAAATTTGCTAAGGAAAGTTGATACTCCCTCATATTTGGTCAAAAATAACTAACATGGGGACAGAAACTCAGAAGATTAATTGATCTGTATATTTCGATCCCCTTCTGGGATCCTCTTGTACTGGAAGACGTGCAACCTTCCCTATGTATTCAAGTTTTCCTTACACTTGTATATCTGCTGAAGAGGACCCCAAATGGGGGATCGAAATATACATATAAATATATATATATCTTATGAGTTTCAGTCACCATGTGGATGAACAATGAGCAATGACAAGTGTTCATTACACTTCAGTTATCCCTCACATATATTTAGAAATTGTTTAATAATTTACCTTAAAAGCTTTCAATCATTATTGGTATTATCATGTTTTATCAATGGAATTTCTGCACCACTGAGCTTCAAAGGGAGTATTTCGTTTATTGTGTCGTGTCTCTTACTGACAGAGATTAAGAAATATGTTTCTCAGCTGCGTATCAAAGAATATACTCAATGATTTTAGAAGCTAACAAAATTTGCAAGTCTGATTACAGGAAGCAAGGATGCTTAAACAGGAAGTAGAAAGGCTTAGTAATGGATAAAATGAAAATATTCAAGAGATAGGGAAAGATATGAAACAAGAAAGCAAAGGAGAAGAACAATCACAAATGTTCAGGTTAGAATGAAACAGAAAGTAGAGATGCGAAATGACTCTTAGAAAACATAGGTAGAGAAAGCATCGTTGATGAGATAATAGGAGTGGAGACATGAGCCACAGACCTATAAAGATTTTTGGGGGCTAAATGCAAAAGGAGAACCTAGTAGGAAAGCACGATTGAAGGAAGTTGTGAAGAAAGAATTATGAAGAGCCTTGACACAGGGGTCATCCCAAACACACTAAAATCAACAGACATACCTCCACTCTACAAAGGTGGCAGGAAAGCAATTGCAAAGAACAACAGACCGATAGCACTAACATCCCATATCATAAAAATCTTTGAGAGGGTTCTAAGAAGCAAGATCGCCAACCACCTAGATAATCATCAGTTACAAAACCCAGGGCAACACAGGTTTAGAGCAGGTCGCTCCTGCCTGTCCCAGCTCCTGGACCACTGTGACAAGGTCCTGGATGCTGTAGAGGATAAACAAAATACAGATGTAGTATACACAGACTTTTCAGAAGCTTTCGACAAGTGTGACCATGGTGTAATAGCGCACAAAATGCGTGATAAAGGAATAACAGGAAAAGTTGGTAGATGGATCTATAACTTCCTGACAAATAGAACAAAGAGAGTAATAGTGAACATAGTAAAGTCTGAGGCAGCTACGGTGAAAAGCTCTGTTCCACAAGGCACAGTACTCGCTCCCATTCTATTCCTCATCCTCATATCTGACATAGACAGAGATGTAAGTAATAGCTCCGTGTCTTCCTTTGCGGATGACACCCGAACTGCCATGATAGTGACCTCCATGGAAGACACCGCAAGACTCCAAGCGGACATCAACCAAATCTTCAAATGGGTCACTCAAAACAATATGAAGTTCAATGAAGAGAAAATTCAACTACTCAGATATGGAAAACTTGAGGAAATTAAAACTGTATCAGGGTATAGGACAAATTCTAACCATACAGTATAGCGAAAAAGTAATGTGAAGGACCTGAGAGTGATTAGGTCAGAGGATCTCGCCTTCAAAGACCACAACAATGTATCTACCTCATCTGCTAGGAAAATAATAGGATGGATAATGAGAACCTTCAAAACTAGGGACGCCAAGCCCATGATGATTCTCTTCAAATCGCTTGTTCTTTCTAGGCTGGAATACTGCTGTACACTAACGATCCCCTTCAAGGCAGGCGAAATTGCTGAACTGGACAGTGTACAGAGAACTTTCACGGCACACTTAAGTACGATAAGGCATCTAAATACTGGGAACGGTTGAAGGACCTTGATCTGTATTCCCTGAAACGCAAGCGAGAGAGATACATGATAATATACACAAGGAAAATCCTAGTGGGATTAGTACCAAACGAAAATCACTTCCTATGAAAGCAAAAGACTCGGCAGGAGATGTAACATTTCCCCAATAAAAAGCAGGGGAGCCACGAATACACTGAGAGACAACACAATAAGTGTCCGGGGCCCAAGACTGTTCAGCTGCCTCCCAGCATACATAAGGGGGATTACCAATAGACCCCTGGCTATCTTCAAGAAGGCACTGGACAGGCACCTAAAGTCAGTAACTGACCAGCCGGGGTGTGGTTCGTACGTCAGTTTGCGTGCGGCCAGCAGTAACAGCCTGGTTGATCAGACCCTGATCCACCACGAGGCTTGGTCTCAGACCGAGCCGCGGGGGCGTTGAACCCCGAAACCCTCTCCAGGTATACTCCAAATAAGAGCAAGAGAGGGAGGTAATTTTATTTTTCAGGGTGGGAGAATATAGAGGGAAACGTAACACAGTTATAAGTTGTGTTTAGAAAGTCAGGCAGGAAAAACCTTGTAATGACCGAGGGATCTTGAAGCTTCGACACTGTATACAAGAAGGAAGACCCAGTGGAAGAGGAACGAAGAACAAAGCGGGAGATAAGGAAAAGAAAGTGACAGATATGAAACAGAGAACAGAACATCTATTGTAAAGAAGGTGAAGGAAGAAGGTAAAAAGAGTCCACTAGGTAGACTCTTTTTACTTTTTGATTTTTACCTTAGTGCAGAGACTCCCTACTAGGTATGCAGTCTCTGCACTAAGCAGAGACTCCATATTTAGTAGCCCTGGAAATGAAGTCAGAATATTGCATGTTCGGAGAAGAGTAAGAAATTGAAGAAACATTGTGTGGTGCCCTAATGTTGACGAAGTCACTAACAAGTGTGAAGTCGTGAGAGAAACACTTGGGAAGGAAACTCTGATGTAGCAACTATTACGAGCTTAAAAAAATCAGGCATAATAATAAATGCGACATTCACAAAGGAATACCAAATAGTAAGAAAGGAAACAGCAAACAGAGGAAGAGGAAGAGTAGGAGAAGGAATAAGGATTGCATTGATGGTGAGAAACTATTGCAGGTTTGAAGAAGTAGGAAATTTGGAAATATGAGATTTCGGGGAAAGAGACATCAGGTACTCTAATGTTCAGAGAGAGTAAAGCAACAGTGGAAGCAATATATATTCCATCAACAAGCAACACAAGTCAACGGAAGGAATAAAATTAAAATAACGAGGCAGTGAATCAAATAATGGAAATAATGGCTAAAAGGGAAGCCATTGTACTGGGGGACATCAACCACAAGAAGACTGACCAGGACAACTGGGACCCTCATAGAGGACCAGTAGAGATGAGCTTTCTGAGCCAACATGGTGAGCAAACAATAAGCTTGAAGGGTATCTTGTCAGTGGTAAAGTAGTAGAGTAAGTATAAGTAGGAGAAGTGACAGAAGTAAGAGAGATAAAGACAGTAAACAGAATAGGAGGAGGGAGGAGAAAGAAGGGATTAGTACTAGCAGTAGTGATGGTAATAGAAGCAGTAGTAGTGGTAGTAACAGTAGTGGTAGTAATACTAGCCGTAGTATTAGTAGTAGTCGTAATAGTAGTAGTAATAGTAGCAGTACTACTACTAGTAGTAGTAGTAATCGTAGCAGTGATAGAAGTAGTAGGAGTAATAGTAGTAGTAGTAACAGTAGCAGTGATAGAAGTAGTAGGAGTAATAGTAGTAGTAGTAGTAATAGTAGTAGTAGTAATAGTAGTAGTAGTAGCATTAGTAGTGGTAGTAGTAGTAGCGTTAGTAGTGGTAGTAGTAGTAGAAGTAGTAGTAGCAGTAGTAGTAGAAGTAGTAGTAGCAGTAGTAATGGTAGTAGCTGTGCTGGTAGTGCATAAGAACAAGAGGAGCACTGCAGGAGAGCTACTGGTCCACGGGCATAGGACAATAAACCCTGAGAGATAAAACTCCCAGAGGACAGAATCCACCAAGGCAGAAGACAAGAAAGGTAATGATAAAATAGAATCACTTGCGCCTTGACCTGACCTTTGCCTCCTCCTCCTCTCCTTGGCTTTTTACATTTCCTGTATTTTCATTATTTTTTTTTTGTCTTCTGCCTTGGTGGGTTCAGTCCTATAGGATTTTTTTGTCCCACTAGTTTTTTGTCCTACGCCCGTGCACCAGCAGTTCTCCGGTAGTGCTCCTCTGTTCTTTGTTCTTTTTCAGTACCACCTGCACCACAGTAACAAGATATATATATATATATATATATATATATATATATATATATATATATATATATATATATATATATATATATATATATATATATATATATATATCTTCTTTCAACGCACCGACCGTATCCCACCGAAGCAGGGTGCCCAAAATGAAAAACAAAAGTTTCTCTTTTTTAATTTATTAATGTATACAGGAGAAGGTGTTACTAAAGTGCTCCCGGCATTTTAGTCTCCTCTTACGACACGAATGGCTTACGGAGGAAGAGTTCTGTTCCACTTCCCCGTAGAGATTAGAGGAAATAAACATGAACAAAAACTAGTAAGAAAAGAGAAGAAAACCCAGAGGGGTGTTGGTATATATACACTTGAACATGAATGTGTAGTGTGACCTAAGTGTAAGTAGAAGTAGCAAAAACGTACCTGAAATCTTGCATGTTCATAAGACAGCAAAAAGACACCAGCAATCCTACCATCATGTCGTGTCGAATAGGTAAAACTAGTCAATTAGAAAGAACTCATTTAAAATAAAGTCCTTTCTAAAATGTTCTCTTATACATTTAAAAAAATATTTTTTTCATTTATGTTAATATAAAAATTAATGATTTTATACCAAAAGAACCTTAGGAAACTTACTTAACCTTATTATAACAAGCGTAATTTAATTTAGCCTAATCCAACTAAATGTATTTTATATAAGTTTACAATAATTTAATAATAAACGAACACAATTAAATATTTTTTTTTCGTTAGGTTCAGAATTATTTTTGAGAAATTATTGTATACACAAGTTTTAGCTGGCCTTTTTCAGCAAGAAGAGCGTTGCTATTTAAGCCAAAATCGCAAGTGTTACCTATTCGGCACGACATATATATATATATATATATATATATATATATATATATATATATATATATATATATATATATATATAATATTGTTATCTGTACGGGTTATGGGTTCTCTAATAGAGTTCTACTGAACACTGGAAGCATTGTGGGCTGCTTACCTCTTTCTCATAGGTAAATGGGGCTGCCTGTTTACTGTTTACTTTTGCTAACCCTGTGTCCCCTCACAGAGTTGACAGGGAATGTCTGATCTGGTACCACTGGTTACCTATGTTTCTTTCCCACAGAGGTGACTGGGAATGTCTGGTGTGGTACCACTGGTCACCTGAGCTCACCCTGTGTTTTTTCCATCCACAGGTGGCTGGGGTTGGCTCATCTGTGCCTGTGTGTTCGTAGTTCACGTGCTTACTACGGGTCTCCAGTTTTCCTACGGCGTTCTTTACACAGACATGCTGAACCATCTGGGTGACGACCGCACTATGGATGCCAGTGAGTACACCACGTAATATGCTCTTGTGTTTATCCTCTATAATAGTTCTAGTAAAAGAGGAAATATATATGTGAGATATTTTAACGATCCAATTGATTTTCTAAAGGCTGAGAAAGCTATATCAAGCAGATCCATTGTCGGTAGAAATATAATAGATTCAAGTTTCATAAAAAAATATTTTTGAATATAATATGAATATTGCATTTAGATTATACGAATTAGATTCATTTATAATTAATAAATTTTTGCAAGAATTTAAGATACATTAGACAGGTTAAATTCTTAAAGCTTGGGTAGAATATAAGTTGTGTTTGACAGGTCCTTGACTACCTACCTACATCATCATAAAAAGGTCAGGTGTTGTAAGGTGACTGCGAGATGTAGTGTCGTCCTTATAAGCTTTTCTATTTATCTTTTATTTTTACACTTCTTTGATAATGTGAGAAATTACGAATGCGCTTTTAAGACGTTGCCTGATTTTTACTTCCTCCAACTTCTCGACATTATTTTGCTCATAACTCGAGAACGCCTCATGTACTCGTCTTCAAATTTTTAACACTTATGTACGGTAATGAGGACCAAATTCTTGGAACGCTTGGAGTGTTCACGAGCCCTTTGACCAAAGTTGTCGAATCAGTTCTCATCCTCTTTGAATGGCTAGGATAACTTCCGAAATCCTCAACGGAAAAACGTTTTTAAAAAAAATTCGTCGGTAGTGGAGAGTGAAGTTCAAATATGCAGGTGCAAACTTGAAAAATTTATGAGAAACAGAGTGAAATATGAATTCACGCTAATTAATTTTCAGCTTATTTCCTCTGAACAATTTCAAAATATAATGATTGATGCGTCTTAGTGAGGATAGTACCCACTAAATTTTCGCTTCTGTGCTGGGAACTTTGTTGAAAATATATTTGAACATGGGAATCATTGGAAATCATGCTATAACTGAAAAATAACTCATCTGATCGGTTTCAAACTTTCACCACTGGAGTGGTTTCTTGAACACGAGACTCACTCTGCCAATGGATGGTGTAAATCCCAATTTGTCAATGTTATTGAATAAGCAGTTATATTTTTTATTCGATTACTAAAAATTATTTTCTCTGATTGTCTTTAAATTAATATTGATGATTCATTCTATAAGAAGGATGATGTCAAATAAGTTTAGTACGAGGAGGCGCAAGTTTGAAACTTTACTGAAGTAGATACAAACTTGGAAAGGTTGGAATCAGACGAATTGCTCTAGAAAACTTTAACTGGTCGGCTTCAAACTTTTAACCTTGGTTGGTTTTATTAAAAGAGATTTTCAATCAATTTAAGTTATATTAGTTTCAATTTGCCAGTTTTTCTGATCAGCTTCAAACACTAAATGCTGGTGTATATTAATAGGATTTTTTTTTATTATTAATTTTGGGCTATCTGGGTGCCAAATTAATTTTTTTTGCCAGTTTTATCAAATTGAATTTTTTTTTAAATATCAAAATAAAATATTTCATTTTTACAGGATTGTAGAGAGTTTTAAATAGAATGTCAATAATAAGGAAAACTGAAAAAAATTCTGTAGTTTTATGGAATTTTTAAGTTTAACGAGGGGAAACTTTCCTCTTTTTCGGAACATTCTGAGTAATATTTTCGTTTGCTTTCTTACAAATTTTAGTTTATTACTCGAGAACGCCTTATTCGATCGGCTTGAAATTTTCAACGCTTGTATAATGTATCTTAGGCAAGTTTCATGGGACTATTTGCTTGCGTGGATACCCTATGCACAACGCTATATAGGCCATTTCTAAATTTTGTTACCAGTTGTCTGTGTAAGATAGGCTCCTCCGTAGGTTTCAAAATTTAAACACTAGTGGATCCTACTAAAAAGTAGGCTGGTATATTTAATGGTGTGTCTGTTAAGGCCATTTTAATACTTTTAACTTCTAAATGGCTTAGTATTAATTTACTTAATTGCTTTATTTTGCCTTGATGCTGCGGGAGGGGCTCTTGATCCAAGGAACTGGACTTTTCTTCCCCTTGCTTGAATTGAACTTTAATGCCTCCCAATCCACAGGCGCTACGTGACCCCTACGGTTTTAGTGCTTTCCTAAAAAATTAATATATCAATTGCAAACGCCATCAGTCTTCAATGACTGATGGATCGTGTGCCGTTGATGGAAGGTTTCAGGGGTTCAGGCTGTGTAGGCAGAGATTTTGTTGGATTCTGTGGAATAACTGGTAAACACATCTTCTGGTCAGCTTTAAAATTTTAGCCCTGATGTGTTTTCTTTCCCCCCAAAAAAATAAAATAAGAAATCTCTTGAGGTTAGGTTGTGTAAGTCGTCATGTGGCAGTTATATTAATCAAACTGGTTTCTGTGAAATAATTGGAGAATGTCTCTTTTGATCAGAAGTAAGTCACAGTGTTTGACTTTATTTGGTTATCCTGGCTTAAATACTTAATGTTTTTTTCCATGCGGCATTAATATTTGTGTCTTGAAGACGATAGTAAACATCTGTATGTTACGTTAACTAAGAATACATCAAACTTCCTTATAAACTTTAAGAACATAAAGACGCAATATCGACTTTACACTACCACTACTTCTACTACTACTTCCATTACCAGCCTTACCTCTACAACTACAACTACTACTTCCATTACCAGCCTTACCTCTACAACTACAACTACTACTTCCATTACCACTACTCCTCCCACCTCTCTTGTCACGTCCCTGTCAGCTGGCCTGTATATACCGGCTCCTTCTCTCCTTTCTGTTAGACTTGTCCTGTTTCCTGACAAACCTTACCTAACCTAACCTCATTTCTGTTAGTGTGACTTTCTAAATGGTCCAAGTCGGACTGAAACGTCGTCATAAGTTCCTCTCCTATGTGTGCTTTATTTGCGTTGTGAACTTACTTTACTTACTTTCCTAAAAGCTCATCATTCTTCGTTTGAGGAAAGTTTGAACTGATTTTGGCCTGTGTAGGTCCCAGTTTGCTTTCATGGAAGAAATTAGATTTTTTTTTTTAATAATGCTTTTCATGCTTCTGATTAGCTTCAACCCTTCCATGCTGATACCTTGATAATGAAACTCCTGAGCCATTATACTTAATGTGCTTGTGTATTTGTGGATATTGGTCTCTTTTTTTCTCATTAAAATTTTTAAATTAGATTTGTGCCGTTTACGACCTCATTTACTATTTTAATTAAAGAATTTTTAATATTAGTTTCCATATGATGATTTATGAACGCCTCTTCTGATTTCCTTCAGACCTTGAATGCTAATATTTACTACATTATTCCAATTGTGCCGCACTCTGCACTATTCCAATTGTGCGCACTCTGCACTATTCCAATTGTGCCGCACTCTGCACTATTCCAGTCGCGTGCATTGAGGCACAGAGGACTAGGCTTATGAAATAATGAGATACCTTCTTCGGATCGCCCAGCCACCGAAATGCATCTAGTTCCTTCTGTGATTAAAGGAGTCTTCAGATACGTGTCGACGATATTATTCTCCCGTTCTTGCTAAGAATGAACGAGTGATGTTGCAGTGTAAACATTTCACTTATATTTGTTATATATAATGTAGGTAGGTGATGAACGCAGGCGTTCCCTCTCTGGATTGCCACACTGAGGTGCTTGAATAGAAAAGTGGTAGCCCTGTGATCTCTGGTGATCTCGATGAGCCTGGCGCCCAGCTCCTTGAGGAAACCCACGGCATGTTTTCCCAAGGAGCCAAGGGTTTCTGATCCTATTTGGACAAGTGGTTCTGGTCGGCCAATTTTCCTTACTTACTGAGCTTGTGATACTGCCTGTGACCAGCAGCACCGGCCTGCTCACCGGTAATATAAGGGATGTAGCTGTCGGTCAGGGTAGACTCACAAGTATAGTCCTTCACCAACAGTCTTTCATTTTTCCTGGGATATAATATGATCTCAGGGTGGCTGGTTGGCACATCCAGGGTGCTGGGTAGTAAAGACCGAGTTTTTTCTAGGCTGGGCACAGCGCTGTAGCAAGGCTTCTCTTGATAATCTCATTGGCTTCATTGTGTCTATCATGCCAACCTTTGGAACTAAAACAGTTCAGGCCATACCAATTTATTCTGGTGGACTACCATTTTGTAGCAAATGCACCTGTTCTCAGAGAGCAGAGCCACTGTAACACAAAGGTCTCCTGGTCAAAACGTGCTTCAGTCGCAGAGACTGGAACTATTAGAAGAAAGTCACCCGATGTGTCGCGTGTTGCGCACTCACAGCTAAAAGGCGAGCTCTCTCTTTAGCAAAGCTTACCCATAGCCGCAGCAGCGTTTTCCAAGAGGGGGTTGTCCCAACTGGATTGTTTGCGAGCTGAAGTTTCAGCAGGTCTCGTCGTCTGTTCTGAAAGGGCGTCCCACATGTTGGTGCCACTGGTATAAATAAGGTCATCCACTCCTGTCCTGTTGCATATATGTTCTGGTAGAATTTCATTCACCAGTTTGTTGAATCCGTTGCATATCGCAGTGATAAAGCGACAGTGATGGTGATAATGGTGGTGATAGCAACAGTAGTGGTGATAGCGATAGTGACAGCGACAGTAATGGTGATAGTGACAATGACGGTGATAGCAATAGTGACAACGACAGTGATGATAATGGTGGTGACAGCGACAGTAATGGTGAAAGTGACAGTGACAGTGATGGTGATAGCGGCAGTGAGGGCGACAGTGACGGTGACAGCGGTGGCGAATTATTAAGACACTGAAAAACTATAATGAGATACAAAATTTCCCATGAATAATAAGGACAGACCCAATATTCAATAAGCGAACTCCATCTGATTGGATACGAAACGAACGAGAAAAATAGAAACTATCATAAGGTAAACACTACCTGTCATAGATTTACGGGAATTGATTAAATATCTAAAGGAATACTTTGAAGTCCTAGGGGAACACGTTAAAGATCTAGGGAGAACTGGTTGAAGATCTAGGGGAAACAGGTTAAGGATCTAGGGGAAACAGGGTAAAGATTTAGCAGAAACTGCATCAAGAGGTGGGTCTGAGGGAGCTTCGGAAACTTGAAAAGAGCGTTCAATATGCTCACTGATCTTGATAAGGTGGAAATATAAAGACTGTTGGAGAGGTGGGAAGCTGAAGACGCAGGTGAGCTGCAGGGATGCCAGGAAATACTTTAGCCTCCGGGGGATCAGAAAGTGAAATAACATTGGATGGAGGAGTGGTAGAGGCAGACTCCATTCACAGCTTTAAGAATATATATACTAAGGATATTGAGACCAGGACAAGGTGAACCTATAACTGGCACTTGAGAAGTAGGACCAGGAGCTAGGACCCGACCCCTCACAGTAACAAATGGATATGTTTAGGATCAGGCATAAACACAGACACTAAGCCAGTTTGCGTTGCGGTTTGTGAGATTTTTTTTCTTCAGTCTGATTAGTCTATCTATCGATTATTGGATGATGGTGAAGAAATAGCAGAGTGCACACCCCTGTATAAATATTAGTGGCGTATGGTGGTTATTGTCACAGGGTGTGCACTGTGCTACCATGTTGAGCTATTACCCTGACATTATTACTAAAAATTAAACATACGAACTTTAGGCTGTTTCTAAACATAGTCTTAGAAACTAACTTTCCACTGGAGAGAATTCTAGACACAAAAACAAATAGTAACTTGATGTTGTTGTATCTTGGAGACTTTTGGGACTTAGGAACACTTGGGTTGCAAGCAATGTATTGTATTGGACTGATGAAGCCACTGTGGGGCGAAACGTTTCCTTAATAAAAATTCCCATATGTTGCTCAAGTGTCTCAATCTTCATCTCTATTCTTCTTTGAGAAGTAAAGTGTTCTATGATCTCATAAAACATTGAGCCTCTTTGTTTCAGTTTGATCAGTACACTTTTTCAATAGAGAGTAAACTGAGGCCACTTTGTCTTTCCTGGGCGGAATATGTGGGTTCTGCTGAAGCAGTCTTGCTTTGAAACCTATTGTGAGTTATTTTTATACCATCAGTTCAATTAGTTTAGGCATGTTTAAAATCATCATTAATAAATTTTGACATAAAATACATAAGAAAATCACGAATCTGTTTAACTAAGTGAGCACATCAACACAACTTTCCTCTGCACGAATTAATAAAATATATTCTTAAAACAATTCACATATCACTGTAACTGTATAGTATTTAAGATAAACGTTAACAAATTGTGGCATATATAATTCACAAGGACGCAAGAAAATCATGAAACTGAACGAGCGTCACCTATCATGTCAACACACGACTTTCCAGGCTGAACTGTAAACAACAGCTGATACTGTAATGTCAACAGCCTCAGACTTCTACCTGACCTTAGTGTGCATTATTAGATTTGAAAACAAATTACGACCAGATTATATCATGATACTGAAAGAACACAATTATTATCAAGAAAATCAGTTTCAGTTAATGAATTATTTTTTATGTTAACACATCGGCCGTTTCCCACCAAGGCAGGGTGGCCCGAAAAAGAAAAACTTTCATCATCATTCACTCCATCACTGTCTTGCCAGAGGGGTGCTTTACATTACAGTTATAAAACTGCAACATTAACATCACTCCTTCAGAGTGCAGACACTGTACTTCCCATCTCCAGGACTCAAGTCCGGCCTGCTGGTTTCCCTGAATCCCTTCATAAATGTTACCTTCATAAATGTTACCTTCATAAATGTTACCTTCATAAATGTTACCTTCATAAATGTTACCTTCATAAATGTTACCTTCATAAATGTTACTCCAACAACACGTCGAGTCCTAAAAACCATTTGTCTCCATTCGCTCTTATATAATACGCTCACGCATGCTTGCTGGAAGTCCAAGCCCCTAGTACACAAAACCTCATTTACCCTCCTCCCTCCAACCTTTCCTAGGCAGACGCCTACCCTGCCTTCCCTCCCCTACAGATTTATACACTCTCGAAATCATTCTATTTCCTTCCATTCTCTCTACATGTCCCAACCACCTCAACAACCGCTCCTCAGCCCTCTGGATAAGGTTTGGTAATCCCGCATCTCCTCCTAATTTCCAAACTACGAAATCTCTGCATTATATTCACACCACACATTCCACTCCACTGCCTCCAGCTTTCTCCTTGTTGCAACATTCACCACCCATGCTTCACACCCATATGAGAGCGTTGGTATAACTATAATCTCTTACATTCCCCTCTTTGCTTCCATGGACAAAGTTCTTTGTCTCCACAGACTCCTCAGAGCACCATTCATTTTTTTCCCCTCGTCAATTCTATGATTCACCTTATCTTTCATAGACCCATCTGCTGAATTATCGACGAATTTATACATACAACTTCTCACCACGAAAACGAACACAGGATGTGTGCTAGTGGAGTGTCGCTCACCCTTCACCCCTCTTTTTTGCCACTCTCCCACCCACCATCCGCCCAGTGCCACATCATGAAACAACTAGCTGTGGAGTGTGCAATGCCACCATATTTTAACAGGGTTGGCAACAGAGATGATACAAACATGAGCACGACAACGAAATCAAAAGACCAGAAAATAAATCCCTGCCAGACCTCATTTTCCCTTTCTTTACGTAATGCTAAAACTGTAGTCACCACCTTCACGCTTTCATTTTGGCCCTACCTTACCTACTCTATCTCATTATAACAATCTGCCTCACCTTTGCATGTCTATCCCACAGGAAGTCTAACGATCCCTCACAGCTAGAGCATTACCCACCAGAAATCTCTCCCTCGCACATAACCAGTGATACACAAGGGACAGTTAATGAAGGGATGACCTTTAAACCGAAAAACAAAAGAGATTTGATGAAATGAATATACCAGACTGAGGAAGGCTCGTGGATAATACGCTAGGAACAACAGTGTTAGAAATTACGAAGACTTTTGTGTTACTTGTCTACAATCCCCTAGAAAGCTAATGACACATACATGAAAATAAATATAAAATAAAACTATTAATGTAGAAGACTGTAAATATTAAGATAATGACGAGAGAAAGAGACAGAGAGATAGTGAGAGAACAATACATAAATAACTCGCATATAAGAAAAATATGACTAAAGATACGATTAGGCTGATGGGACGAGATTAACCAGTGTGTCTCCAAGAGAAAGCGTCCACTGTATCTTGGTGTGTGATTACTTAATGGAAGCGGAGAAAATAGAACAAGAGAGAAAACAGGCAAAAAAGTAACATGTCGATAGAAAGACATGGGAAAGTAAGAACGAACTGTGAGATTGTTTCGCTCTGTTGAACTTTACACACGTTGAATGTTATCCTAGTAACAGCTTAGTCTACAACCTTTTTTCTTGCTCACTATTGCATTATGATAGACGAAGCAATGATAAACTATGATTCAAAAACAATGTGAAGAAACAAAATAGAACAGTTTAAAAGGGAAGATTATGTTTAACGAGAGGGATAAAAGACAACGCAGAGCAGCACAGTTTAGCTAATTAAAATCAGGACCAAAGCAGAAAAGAACTGAGTGAAATTTACATGGCCTCTTTCTACATTCCATCTCAAACAAATACATGTACATCAAGAGAAAACTAAATGCAAATGGCAGCATAATGAGAGAAAAAGAGGGACGCGGGTGAACTCAAAGATAACCTGGAAATTTGCTCTGAACTCACTAAGAGATTCTAAGAAATACTCACGAGCGATACTGGACAGCTACTGGAAACTGAGAAAGGAGAGACCTAGTCCAGAGATATTAACGCTTTACCGGGTAGGCTACTATACTTATTGGCTTGCTTGGGCAGACTAATACGTATAGTGGCCTGCCTGGTAACCCTTTAAACGGTAACTAGGACAACTTTTGGAATTTTACACATTAATGGAAGACAATGAAACATCCAGAAATAATGGGTAGCGAAAATAACAACAAATATCGTGGAAAGGCACAGTGATGAGCAGATGATGAGCACCGTAGTTTTGAAGACTACAGTATATAAGTACCCGTCTTCCTGACTGTGCTTCAGATTCTTCAAGAATACAGTGCTCATCACCTGCTCCTAGACTGAGGGTCTGATTACTCCATCTTCCTCTATTTGTTGTATATATTCCTATGATGTCCATGGAAGGCGAAACGTCTATAAAGATACTTAGATGTAGCACAGGTGTCTACGTCATCATCTTGTCTACAATGAATATCACTGATATACAACCATAATACTTCTGTGGATGACGTCTTATATCAGAGACGTCTTGAATTTCTTGATTGTACTAAGATTAAAAGTTGAAGGAAAAGATACAGAATCTAGTTGGTTAGAATTTCTAGAGTACGAAAAACTGATTTCAATTGTTATAGCTATTAGTGGATTCTGATTTGGGACGAAATAATTAAAGTATCAAGAGACGAAAATATAGCGATGCTCTCAGATTTGAATTCCAGCCAAAATGACTGACACTGTTTTATTTGGAATTTAAGTCAAGTGACTTCCTAGAGATTGTCTAGAATTTATTCTTAAAAGTTTGTGGAGGTAATTACGTAGAGGTCACAGAAGAGCTCCGCACAACTGACCATGGAAATATAATATTAAGAATAGTGTAGTAAAGGTCTTCAATTTCGTTTGGCAGATTACAAAAAAACTTTGGGAACTCTAAACTAGAGTTGAATGGGATAACGTGACAAATGATTATATCAATAATGATCCTATATATTCTATGGAATAGAATTGCCCGAATGACATATTTCTAAATTTAAAAAGCTGCCTGTAAAACATATATATTTCTACACAGATATCAGATCAAACAAAAATGCTCTCAAGTGGATGACTATCAGTCTAAAATATCTCATCCGGAGGATTAGAATTTTTCAGTGCAATAAAAAAATGAAGGGTTCGCCTTACAAATTAGTAAGTTCATATAAAAATGGAGCTTACAAAATAGATAAAATAAAAAGCTAAACGTGACTGCAATTAAAGTTGCCAGGGAGTCCGTCACCTGGATCTGGACAGCTGCTGATAATGAGGGGGCAGGTGTTTACATTTTAAAAATCTTATGTTTTCCAGTATCCATACGCGAAAACACAAATATCTCAATATAATTAATAATTACAGATGGCGAAAAGTAACGATATTACGTGATACCATAGTTACTAGAGGTATAGGCATCAAACTGGTGTATTTGGTGTATTGTAACAACTAAGTTATTGGAGGTACTGTATCAAGATCTTTATGCATTGTTTTCAAGGGTTCATAAGGAATGCCAGATGACTCTTAGTGAGCTGATATTTGTTCAATATATCACTGCAAACAGTTATGGTATTGGAGATGTGGAAGATGACAAATGTGATTCCTTTCTACAAAATTTTAAATTAGTCCATACCATCGAATTACCGCTTAGTTCCCTGGCCTCACTAGTGAGCAGATTATTAGAAACAATGAAAGAATATACAATCTGAAGTTACCTTCATGGGTATAATTTAACTAATGAATCACTCTACAGATCCACAAGAGGAAAATCGTACCTAACAAATTTACTGACTTTCTTCAGTAAGGCGTATGATGGGGTGGGTAATGATAAAGAGTATGTTGTTATTTATTTGGACTTCAGTGAAGCTTTTAACAGTCATGCAGAATGTTAAAGTATTTACAGCACTGGGTATTGGAGGAAATATCATGGCATCATTAATCGAGGTATGTCTGACTGATATACAACAGAGTGATGGTATAAATAGCGTGAAATCAGACCATAAGTGGTATTCCATAGTGATCAGGTTTTTGCCCCTTGTTCATAATCTAGAAATATTATTGATCTTGACAAAGACGTAAATTCGACCTGAGAAAATTCACTGACTACAAAATAAGTTAAACAATAAAATCAGTGACCTTCTAGAAAATCTGGACAAGTTAATTTCGTGGTCCGAAAAGTGGCAGATACAATTCAGCGAGGAATATGCCATGGCCTAACCTCGTGTTTGAAAGTAACTTTAACATATATGAACTAGTTAACGTGTAATTTGAACATGGTCAGTAGAAGTCTGAAGCCCAAGCATGCATAATAAGGCTGACAGACTACTTGAATTTATTTCAAGAAGTGTAAGTAACAGGAGTCAGATTACTAGCTAGGAGGCAACAAGAGTGAGTTGGAGTGAGGTGCAGTTGACTGGGGGTTGTGATGCAGCGGAAATTAATCTCTTTCGTATCGCTTAGCGATTTAAGTATAGCTATTATTTTGTTTAAGGGACACGTTAAACTCGGAATTGTCAAACAGTGCCTGTAGAAACGGACGCAATCAAGTTTGATGCTTCAAGACATCTTCCAAGAAAGGATTAAAAAAGTTAAGCTGCGGCTGAATGTTTTAGATACAGATCACAATAGGTCTGTAGTGTCTAGACTAGAGGAGTATATGTGGTTACCTGATTAGTTAATCATCTAATCGTCAGGTCTAGTCAGTCCCTTAATACTGAGATCAGTTATGATGACTGAATGAATTTCACTCTTCAAGATAAGTCAGGTCAGTGCATGAGCCAGATGAAGTAAATGAAAAAAGTCAGGTCAGTAAATGCACTAGGTCACAACATGCATGAGGTCATGTGAGTACTTTACACAAGAGAGGACCAATAAACAGGTATGTTACGTGTGTGTATGTCTCCCTCAGGTTGGGTGGGGTCCACCAGTTTGGCAGTGTCGAGGCTTTCAGCACCGCTAGTGGTGGCACTGTGCCGCAGGAAGAGCACCAGACTCACCGCCGTCATCGGGGGCCTCATCATGGCACTCGCAATTCTCTTCGCTTCTTTCGCGTTACAACTTCACCAGATCTTACTCAGGTAAATAATATTCAAATAAACACACTGTGTAGGTGTCCATTGTCAGTGCATCCACTAGTGTGAACGTCCAACGTCACTGTATCCATAGTGTTCATGTCCAACGTCACTGTATCCACTAGTGTGAATATCTACGTCATGTATCCAACGTCACTGAATCCACTAAAGTATCCAGGGGTCACTGCACTTATTAATTTAAATGTATAATGTCACGGTCATTATATACACTAGTGTAAATATCAAGGGTCACTGTATCTACAGATTTAATGGTATAAACCTTGATAACTTAAAATGAGAAATTGGTTCAAAAAGACAAGTGAGCAAACACTAGAACATATTTATTAGAAAACTTGAATACCCTTAACTAAAGGATCCACTATTGTGTGTGTGTGTGTGTGTGTGTGTGTGTGTGTGTGTGTGTGTGTGTGTGTGTGTGAGTGTGTGTGTGTTTGTGTGTGTATGTGTGTGTTTCCGAGCACTATCGTCTACTGAGAGTGAAGTATGTGTCACACACATTACACTGGCTACCCTGACAGCATGTACGTGTATAAGCTAAGGAGATACCTGTACACTGTTGCAACTGTGTTTATAACCGTGTACACTGTTTCAACTAGAATTTAGCATCAACGTACTCAAATAGTATTGTATGCCCTTTTATGTCAGCTCTGAACATTGTTCCAACTATTGTGAGCTTTGAAGGGAACTATTTCATATATTAACACATTTTGTCTACTGGTGTATCTGTGGTACTGTATAAACTAGTGTATTTAGAGTATTGTAACAACTAAACTATTGGATGTACTCTATCAAGAACCTGAGACTTCAGGTGACCAGCCTCTGGAACACTGGTGGAACCTGAGACTTCAGGTGACCAGCCTCTGGAATACTGATGGAACCTGAGACTTCAGATGACCAGCCTCTGGAACACTGGTGAAACCTGAGACTTCAGGTAACTAGCCTCTGGAACTCTAGTGGAACTTGAGACTTCAGGTGACCAGCTTCTGGAACACTGGTGGAACCTGAGACTTCAGGTGACCAGCCTCTGGAACACTGGTGGAACCTGAGACTTCAGGTGACCAGCCTCTGGAACACTGCTGGAACCTGAGACTTCAGGTGACCAGCCTCTTGAACATGAACCTGGTATCATAATAACATGATGTGATGTGAATTTCTTTTCTCCATTAAGCATTTATTAATATATGTAATCGATCATCCACGTGAATTAATACAAACTATGAAAAATTTCAGTGTCTAACATTCACTTTAAATATATTTTTGCTCGAATTTGTTTTCTTTATACAATTATCTACCGAAAAGCTGTTTAAGCAAAAGAGTCACAATATTTTAGAAATATCTACTAGAATCCCTGATCTATAGTGATGATGAATTAGACACTTGTGCAACACTTGGGTATCGCGATCGCCCACCAGTGGCTTCCTCAGTCCAATACAGAGAAGAATGGTTGAAGATCAGAAGGAGTTTGAGGTAATCAGTCCTCAGCCTCAGGTTCAGAGAATTTGTCGGTTCGTGTGTTTGAGTAAAGGACGTCTAGAAAAGGTAGCTTGTCATTGGACTCTTCTAGTGTAAACTGGTAACCGGTTCAACTGCGTTGAGCCTTGCCTGAAGATTCCGTACATCAAAACGTTTGGGAGTTATTATGAGAACGTCGTCCACATAACGTACCCAAGTGACGGTTCTCTGAACCAGCTATCTATACTCTAGTGACTATGAGATCAGACTGTCAGATTCCTTTCACTATGGAATATTTTGACGGACTGCTGATCAAGCCACCACCACCACTTGCACTGACTGAACAACATTAATTTAGCTCTTAACATAGATTAAGTAAATAATTAAATGTATTTGTAATGTGCAAAAGAGTGCATCAAAATAAGCCGCAGCATAAATAACACCTAATCGTATAACGCCACATAATCTACTTGTCCGATTGTGCACATGAATGAGGCCGTGATTTATGACTCCAAAATCAGGTGATAATTAACCACGGTTTTTTAAATGTCGTGTTTTTATCTCGTCTAATTTGATGTAATTAGTTGCTGGAGAGCAGTAAGCTAAAGCGGAGGCTATATATATATATGTTGATTGTATATGCTAAGTGTAATTAAGGAACACATGTGCAAGAGTTAGGTATCTTTATTCCGAAACCTTTCGCCTACACTGTAGGCCTATTCAGCTGAATACAGACTAGGCAGCAGAAGCCGTGGAAATGTAAAGACGATGCAATCGGTTCATCACCTTCGAAGAAGTAGTTTTGAGAGGGTCAGTCCCTCTGTCTGGGGAAGAGTTCAGTTTCATGCACTTGAGTGACTGACAACCTCAAAACTACTTCGAAAATGATAGACCGATTACATCGTCTTCCATCTGCGTTGCTTCTACTGTCTCCTCTGTATTTGACCATCATATGGGCCAGTAGGCCAGCTGAAGTGTTCCTCCTTTCTTTTGTTTTTATATTCATGTTATGTGTAATAGTGAGAGAGTGTTGGTTCTCCGGCAGCTACGGTCTGGTCCTGGGTGTAGGCGTCGGTATGACCAGAGAGACAGCCAACCTCATGCTGGGTCAGTACTTCAAGAGAAGGCGAGAGTTTGTTGAGATCATCGCCCAGTCAGGATGTGGCATCGGCATTACTCTCTTCTCTGTCTTCTTCAAGGAAGCTATAAGGTGAGGCATTACTCTCTTCTCTGTCTTCTTCAAGGTGACTATAAGGTGAAGAATTACACTCTTCTCTGTCTTGTGTAAGGAAGCTGTCAACAATGTGTTGAATCTGTGCGTCTGTTATGTCTCTGTGTGTATAACATATTTGAGTATTTGTTATACGTTTGTGTGTATGTAGTGTATATCTATATTTTGTATTTGTGTGTATATTGTCTTTCTGCATTTTACATTTGTGTGTATGTCTATATGTTTGCTGTGTTTATGGGTATACTATGTGTATGTATATTTTTTTTGTGTATGTTGTTTATTTATGTGTATGTTGTTTATTTATGTGTATGTTTTGTTTGTAGGTATGATGTGTGTTTATTTGTGTTAAATGTTTCTGTATGTTGTGTATATTGTATGTTGGTGTGTTGTGTGTTTGAATGCTGTGCATTCGTTTATTGGATGTTGTGTTTATGAGAGTTTCATGAGTTTGTGTTACATGTTTTATGTGTTATGTGACGAGACTCACCTAAACGTGCTGTAAAATGAGTTGAGATTCATTGTCTGGAACTCACCTATCTGTACTCATTTATTTGTGGTTGCAGGGGTTGATTCATATTCCTGGTCCCGCCTCTTCGCTGTTCGCTACTAGGTCCACTCTCTCTCTTCTTCATCAGCTTTATCGAACCTCTTCTTAAAGCTATGTACGGATCCTGCCTCCACTACTCCAGATTGTTCCACTTTTTGACAACTCTATGACTGAAGAAATACTTCCTAACATCCCTGTGACTCATCTGAGTTTTCAGCTTTCAGCTGTGCCCCCTTGTTGCTGTCTTCCGTCTCTGAAACATACTGTCCCTATCCACCTTGTCAATTCCTCTCAGTACTATATATGTCGTTATCATGTCCAACCCTCCCCTTCCCTCCGCCTTATGTGCAGTAGGTGTGTATGTGTAATTCACTCTTGTCTAAGTTTATGTACTTTTCTAATTGTGGTTACCTTCTTTCAGTTAAGAACTTGATCTATGTTATACCTTAAATATATTTATTATAACGAGTTATGGTACGTGACGAGGTGTGGACGACTGTGACGAGCGGGGTTCCACAAGTGTCAGTCATAGATCCGGTGCTGTTTCTGGTATTTGTGAATGACATGAAGGAAGGAATAAGAACATAAGAACATAAGAAAGGAGGAACACTGCAGCAGGCCTGTTGGCCCATACTAGGCAGGTCCTTCACAATCCATCCCAAAAACAGAATAATTGCCCAGAGGTGTCCCTGTTTGCAGACGACGTGAAACTAAAGTGGAGAATTCAATTGGATAAGGATCAGGTAGAACTACAAAGGGATCTGGACAGGCTGCAACCTGCTTCAACAAGTGGTTCCTGGAGTTTAACCCCACTAAGTGCAGTCATAAAGACTGGGGAAGGTCAAAGAAGACCGCAGATAGAGTACAGGCTTGAAGGGCAAAAACTGCAAACCTCTCTTAAGGAAAAGGATCTTGGGGTGAGCACAATACCGAACACATCCTCTGAGTCACACATCAACCAAATAACTGCTGCAGCTTATGGGCGCCTGGCAAATCTAAGAATAGCGTTTCGATACCTTAGCAAGAAATCGTTCAAGACTCTGTACACCATAAATGTCAGACACATATTGGAGTATGCAGCAGCAGTATGGAACCCACACCTGATCAAACACTTCAGGAAATTAGGGAAAGTGCAAAGGTTTGCAACAAGACGAGTTCCAAAGCTAAGGGGTATGTCCTACGAGGAGAGGTTAAGGGAAATCGACCTGTCGGCACTGGAGGACAGGAGGGTTAAAGGAGACATGATTACAACATATAAAATACTTCGAGGAATTGTCAAGATAGACAGAGACAGGATGTTCCAGAGATGGGACACAGAAACAAGGAAGTTGGAGACTCAGATGAGTCAAAGGGATGTTAGGAAGTATTTCTTTAGTCATAGAGTTGTCAGGAAGTGGAATAGTCTGGTAAGTGACGTAGTGGAGACATGAACCATACTACTTTTAAGACGAGGTTTGATAAAGCTCATGGAGCAGGGAGAGAAAGTACCTAGTAGCGATCAGTGAAGAGGCGGTACCAGAAGCTATGACTCGACCTTTGCAACCACAAATAGATGGGTACAAATAGGTGAGTACACACACCTCACACACACAAACAAAATTTACAGACCGTGGAAGATAGCACATCATAAACAGGATAAAAAAAAATAGGATCCCAAAAAGTAGAACGACTAAGCAAAGGAACATAGGATGGCTGGTCTGAGAAGGAAGCATGGACAGAAAGACTCAAGAGCACAATGCAACAAGAATTTAAAAAAAGGCTTAAAGAGCTTTGCAATACAATGGTGGAAAAGGTATTTACAAAGAGCAAGAAGTGGGAGTTACGAGTTATAGCTGCTGAGGCAAAGATCCAGAGCTTGGCAGAGGAACTGGAAGTGCTGAAGCAGGACAGAGAGACGATGACTGAAAGAAGCAAAGTGCTGGCAAAAGGAACATCAGCAGCCAATGAAGGGACTGAAGGAAGGAAAGTCCCTTTCCGAAGCAATATAAGGCCACTCAGATGAGTCATAGAGATGTTCTGAAGTATTTGTTCAACCTTAATGTCGTCAGGTAATGGAACAATCTGGAGAGTGAAGTAGTGGAGGCAGGATCCATTCATAGCTTTAAGAAGAGGTACGATAAGGCTCTTGGAATAGTGAGAGAGTGGACCTAGTAGCGACCAGCGAAGAGGAGGGGCCAGTAGCTATGAATCGACCCCTGCAACCACATATAAGTGAGCACATATAGATGAACACATATGAGTACACACACACGCGCGGGCGCGCGCACACACCCTAATGAAGCACTTCAGTATCTTAATTTGTTGAAAAGTATTGTCTCTGCTGAAGGTTTATTCTGTCGTATGCAACTCATTATAGCATTTCATACAATAGAAATGAAGACTTTTGAGGGATCAGTCCCTCAGCTTTGATAGACGGTGGGTAGTCCCGTAGCCCAAAGTAGTATCGTGAGGCCAGAGACTTATGTACTCAAGGAAGAAGTGAGATGCAGCAGTTGGAGATGAGGTCACTAGTGAGTGGGTCCTACTAGTAGTAGTATATTGTTAGGATACTAGTATGTTGTTAGGACAGTAGTTATGCTGTTAGGATAAAAGTATGTTCTCAGGATATAATACTCTCACAAGGATAGTGACGAGTATGCTATCGCCTTGACTGTTGGGGTATACTCTGTGTTAATTATGCCAGTATACAGTTACTATGTCTGGTATACTGGAGAACATATTAACAGTGTACCGAGCATATTACCAGAGGTACCAAGCATATTACCAGATGTACTGAGCATATTATCAAAAGTACCGAACATATTACCAGAGGTACCAAACACATTACCAGACGTACCGAACATATTACCAGAGGTATGAAATATATTGCCAGAGATACCGAGCATATTACCAGAGGTACCAAGCATATTACCAGAGGTACCGAACATATTACCAGAGGTACCGAGCATATTTCCAGAGGAACCGAACGTGCTACCAGAGGTACTAAACATGTTAGTAGATGAAACGAATATATCACCAGAGATAACGAACATATTACCAGAGGTACCAAGCATATCACCTGAGGAACCGAGCATATTACCCTAGGTACAAAGCATATTACCAGAGGTATCTAGCATATTAACAGAGGTACCAAGCATATTACCAGAGGTATCAATCATATTACCAGAGGTACCAAGCATATTACCAGAGGTATCAAGCATATTACCAGAGGTACCAAGCATATTACCAGAGGTATCAAGCATATTACCAGAGGTACCAAGCATATTACCAGAGGTATCAAGCATATTACCAGAGGTACCAAGCATATTACCAGAGGTACCAATCATATTACCAGAGGTATTATGCATATTACCAGAAATACCAACCATATTACCAGAGTGGTACCTCGTATTTATAGAATTTAAGTTTATCTTATTTGAATGTAAACGAAGAGCCATTCATTAAGTTATGCCACTTATATTATCCTGTCCTTGAGTATGCAGCACCTGCATGCAACCCACACCTGAAAATAATATGTTAGGAAAGTACAGACTTGGAGAAAAGACTAAAGGAACTGAAACTGACATTAAAGGAATCATGATTGACATACAAGATGTTCATTGGGCAGGATCGGGTGGACAAGAATGTGTTTGAGAGATAAACATGTAGGGGACAGAGACAAAAAAAAAAAACTATAGTAAAAGTAATGACAAATATTGAAAAAATAAATAGGTAAGATAAAAGATTTAAATAGGCAGAGATAAAAGAAAACAGGTAGGTGACCGGACTAGAAGTAAAGAAGATAACATGACCAGGGAGCGCTAAAGAATCCAGTCATGGAAAAGAATTGTTAAAAGATAAAAAGGCACAGTATATGACTGGAGCAATACACAAATAACCCTCACGTAGCAGAATGATACTTAAGACGACGTTTCGGTCCGACTTGGATCATTAACTAGTCACACAGAAGCACGAAGGTAAGGGAGCCAGTATATATACGAGAGGGGAGATGGGGCAGGTAGAATGAGAGTAGGTAGTAGTAAAATGGTTGAGGTGGTGGTAGTAATGGTAGAGGTAGTGGTAGTAGTTGTAGTAGTAGTAAGTATTGCAATAATGGCAGAGGTGGTAATAAAAAGATAGTAATGATAGTGACACAAGTGTCCGAGAGTGGAATGTTACAGAGGCAATAGAAGTAGTGGTAGTAGTAGTAGCAGCAGTGGTAGAAGTAGTAGTAGTAGTAGTAGTAGTAGTAGTAGTAGTAGTAGTAGTAGTGGAGAAAACCACAAGAGTGTCATTCATATCGACTTAAAATAATTATGTCTACTAGTCAAGAACTAGAAAAGGCACAATATAAGTCAAGTTCTGCCTGAAAGAACTACGAGGTGAAGACAGACAGCAGTCTAAGGATGGTGACGAGACTATAATAATGAACTTACTTCAAAGAATTAATGTGAAAAATACTCAGGAAGAAACATATATAGTTTTTAAGATGGGAATTTGCAACAACGACAAAACAAGGCAGCTGAAATTAATCTTCAGAAGTGAGGCAACGAACCAAGTGTCGAAAGTTACAGCAGCAGATTGGTTTTCTTTCTGTATCCTCCTGAGGTAAACCTTGAGGGGGAGGAGGAGCGGGAGAGGAGGAAGAGGAGTAGTGAGAGGGGACGAAGGAGAGGGAGAGAAGGAGGAAGAAGAAGAAGAGAAGAAGTAAAAGGAGGAGGAGGAAGAACAGGTGTTAATTGCTATTACCCTGAAAATATTATATTATAATTTTGAATAAAAAACGTGAGAGTGCTACTTGTGACTGGCTTCAGGTCGTAAATAATAACATTAAAAATAATTAGTAACTTCTGCAGCATTCAATACTCTTCCTTTTGTGTACAATGAATTATTAGTATCATGGGCTTGTGGTAATAGCTTTCCCGCATCCCAGGACTACCGAAACCCATCTTGTTTTCTATCCAGTTAAAGTCCTCGTGTTTCAGACGATCAGCTGTTCCAGAAAGCTGTTCATGATATGACGATCACCGCAATTTTTTCTATTTCTTCTGACTAAGAAAATGCTAATCTCATTTTCATGCTTAATTCGAACAATATATTATATATCAGGTGGATCATTCATTTAGTTTCAGCAACTCTGCGCCAGCATTTAATGGCTGTACATAAATAATTACACTATTAACGAAGTGGCTTTATCAGGCGCATGCCTGTGCTCCAGCATTATCAACCGGCGCAATAACGCCTTCAACACCACTATCGCAGAGTATGATAAGACATAATTTAAGATTGCAGCCACACACGTACTGACAAACCTATTGGTGAAAACGGAAACCTGTTCTCTTATTTTGTGGGTACAAATTCAGTGACTTTAATAAGCTGGTTGGTTAACGGAGTTTAAACCCTATCAACTACACCAAGGTCATTAAGGCTGCACTTAACTTTTCACCGCCAGATAAAAGTATTTTAATTCCTCAAAAGGAATTAGAGAAAACTCAACATATATACGTCGAGAGAAATGCTTTTCTAGGTATATATATCTCGAGATGTGTAGCATCACACATTAGGAATGTATATTCAATTACTATAGTTGAAATTCCTCTTTGTAGGTCTATACACAATCTCTTAATTCTCGTATCACGCGATATACTTGACGTCAAACAAGTTTTAAAGCATTTTTAAAACTTCCTTTTAATTTTTAGTTGGACTTAGGTCCATTGTGAGTTAATAATCTGTTCTAACTCAATGCTTGAATCACTATTACACATAAGTGAATACGGCACTGTAATTGTTTGCAGAGAAGTACCGTCATTAAACGGAACAACTTGGGAGAGTTACACGGTTAACGTATTCTGCAGGCGTTACAAGACCATTTAATTGGCTGTAGTTAAACGAACAGCTAACTGGTACCACTTGCAAGATAAACTGGCACGAGTTATACGACCCTGTCGCCGTGTGTATTAGTAGTGTGAAGAGAGTAATGGCAAATTACAAGCCAAGTTCTCTCGAATAATTTCATCTGCTGCAGGTCTGTAGGCTGGAGGCTGGGGTTGCAGGCTGTGACAGGTGTGGTCTTCACCACGTTTTTCCTGGGGATCTTCTATCGTTCAGCCTCTCTCTACCACCCTCAGAGGAGAGCCATCCTACACCTGAAGAACCAGAAGAGAAAGGTAAGATCACCCGTTTCCTCATATTACCTCTGTTATATTCTTGCATTGCTAACGTTATACATCATTCTGCCTCTGTTATATCCTTGCATTGCTTATGTTACACATTATATCTGGTATGTCTTCATACTGGTTTAGGTATAGATTATACTGACTAATGTTATAATACCTCTTGTATATCCTCATACAGTGTTATACCTCATACTGACACTGACAACAATGTATCTCATAATCTTCAGTAATATTCCATACTTCTTTCATTATATATATAATAACATATATATTATAACTAAGAGGTCTTCTGTTGTACATAATACTTCCTCTGTTATATATAGATCTCCCTTATACTACTGTTATTATATATAATTAGATCATTATTATACTTTATATCGAAAATAATATGCTTTTGTATTTATGTGTATATGCAACCTGCTAGACAATATACTATAACAAATTATTTTTGTTGTTTTAATTCTAGGTTAGGTTAAGCTAGGTTAGATTCACGTAAATTAATCTACATTTACGAGTAGCTCGCTAACAATAACGAAATAGTGTTGAAGATCAATGTACTGAATAATCTGCATTTCGCAATACATTAAATATCTGACTTTGAAGGCTGTCAACAGTCAAGATCATCGGAAAGCTTGTTTTCTTAGGCCATTTTGACAGACCCGCAGATTGATTAAAGGCAATAGTCGGTAATTTGACCAACGTATAATTCAATGCAGTTGGTAAAAGTAGTCTCGAAAATTTGACATTTGCTCAGGAGAAATAAATTGATCTGTTCTTGTGCTTTCCACAATTTCAAAATGTTTACTCATATTATTATCACCATCTCTCCTGTCACTACTGATAATATAAATTAAATGCATTAGTAATTTAACAACTGAGTAAATGGTCTGTAGGTTTGGCATTTTCAAATAATCTCTAGATTATTAAAAAATCTGTCTGGCATCAATTTTCATCAGTAAAAAATCTTATTTCATGAAGCAGTAGTTGCTAGATTAATTAACTATTATAAAGATTACTTACTAAACAAAATGGACAATCTTTCCTTCTTAATAAAATTGTATTCGAGTAATCACTACATAAGTTATACACAGGCATAATACGAGTATTTTTCTTATGTGTCAAAGACTTTATCTCATCTGAAGTAATGTTCCCGTTCTACAATACATATCCTCGTTAAGCATATCAACTTGCAACATAGTACGCAATACAGGCTGGCGAAATGCGAATTGTTAATTTTCTCAGCGATTTCTATAACTCAGTCAGTCTCGTAGCTGAGATCTCTGTTGGAGCTATGAAACGCAGCTCAAAAGCCCATTCTGAATCGCATTTTATAATGTGCAGTGTGCAGAAAGTCTTTAATAATTACTTGCATCGTCATCTCAAGACGATTTATATTGGTATAACAATTATCACGGCTTTGTAATTTTCACATTTTGTTTGTTCCTCAAATATTTTTAAGAGAATAATAATATACATATTCATGAGTTTTTTTAAGGTATGACCTGTTATAAAATGAATAATTTAGATATGAATGATGACTAGATTTATGAATATATTTAGTAACAGCGAGCGACAATTGGGAACACATTTATATACATCTTTAGACGATTCATGATAATGACTTGTCTTGATGATGAAGACGTTCTGGACGCGTCTCTGACGCGTGTACTGAGAAGTGTATATCCCTCGATATACTGTATATACACTGGGAGATAACGTAATCTCCAATTTTATAGATTAAAGTATTCTTGACTGATTATGACCAGGTCACATAAAGCCTTAATTACCCTCGTGTAGTCGATAGGCTGTAAACACAATTAACCAACTAGTAATGTAATGGTTATGATCATAACCATGATTTTTAAGGGGGTGGACCAGTAAGCCAGCGGAAGGCCTCGGTCAGATGACCAAAAGCTACAGCTGCTAGTCATCAAATGACTAAGACCCACGTCAAGAAACAATTGTCCTGGTTAATGAAAAACCTTATACAATTAAGCCCTAACCAACAAACCAGTATATATCAAAAATGCGAAAACTCAAGCCGACGTAACTTCTTGATGCTCTCTAAGAGACTATTAGAGCTATATGAGCCATTAATATACTTTAGCGTTTCAGATAATGGTCACAGGTCAGCCATTCCAGCATCCACATCTGCTCCGTAAACTCCCCTGTTGCAGCAGACTTTGACCTGTTCTCTGTATAAGCCAGTCGCTGTGTTCTCAACTGATGCTAACGTGTATTACACCTAAAAAGATGCGTCTTAAATATAGCGCTTGTCTTCCACGTGTATTTTGCAGGGGAACTAGATTGAAGGTTTCCATAGCTGTGTTATGTCAACAGAGCATCGTGCTCTCGTGTGTGGGCCATCATTGATACATACATTCCAATCATGACATTTCATGTCATGTCCATACGAGGAAGGGTTGATATGTGTGCAGCTGACGCGAGAGAGCTGGACTATATCAGATATAGTGCGATCTTTATCCCAACACAACTCTGCTATCACGCCATGTTTTTTTCTGGGAGAGGAGCAGCGTTGAAGTGACGTCACACGTACACTGTTATACTGTTGCGTTTAATAATGCAAATATTTGTGCTACTATTTCCTCTTTTGCTTCATACTGTTTGCTATACCTTATAGTGTCAGTCATGATTTATAGTACCCTTGAAATATCTTAAGTTACCACTGTCATAATTATAACATAAATGAGGTACACTTACTGCCGCTTATTAGGTACACCTGTACTCCTGTTCGTTAGTGCAAATACCTAAATAGTCAGTCACGTGGCAACACCTCAGTGCCTAACAGCATGTATACATATGTTCAAGAGGTTCAGTTGTTGTTCAGACCGAACATCAGAATCGCGAAGAAATGTGATCAAAGTGACTTTGGCTGTGAAATGATTGTTGGTGCCACAAGCGGTGGTTTGAGTATTTCAGAAACTGCTGATCTCTGGGTATTTTCACGCACAATTATCACTGAAGTTTACAGAGAATGTTGTGAAAGATACAACGCATCCAGTGACTGGCAGTTTTATGAACAAAAAAGGCCTTTATAATGAGAGGGGTCAGAGGAAAATGGCCAGACTGTGTTCAGTTGAACATGACAGGAAGGTGACAGTAACTGTAAATAACTACAAGTTACAATAGTGGTATGCAAAAGAGCATCTCTGAATGCACAACACATCAAACCCTGAAGTGGATGAGCTATAGTAGCAGAAGAGCACTGGAAACTGAGGTTACAGTGGGCATAAACTCATTGAAGCTTTAAAGATTGAAGAAACGTTACCTGGTCTGACGAATCGCGATTTCTGCTGCAGCATGCAGATGGTGGGGTCAGAATCTGGAGTAAACCATTGGGATGTGGTGGAACGGGAGATTCGCAGCATGAATGTGCAGACGAGAAATCTGCAGCAACTATGTGAAGCTATCATGTCAACATGGACCAGGATCTCTAAGGAATGTTGCCAGCACCTTGTTGAGTCCATGCCACGAAGAATTCAGGCTTTTGAGGGATAAAGGGGAACCCTACTCATTACAATAAGGCTGTATCTAATAAAGTGGCCACTGAATGTATATCAAAATTTTATTGTTAAAACAAATACAACTCTCAAATCTCATATTATCACCACTATAATGCACTCCGAGTGTATTATACCAGCCAAAGCTCACATATACTCGCACATACATTTGCCTGATTTAAAACTTTTGTTGCTACTACAGTCATACCTTATATTGCAACTAATATACCTCATTTTCACTGATACATTTCACACTTTCACTGTTATACCACATATAATCACTAATATACCTCATGCAGTCACTAATATACCACATACAGTCACTAATATACCTCATACAGTCACTAATATACGACATACAGTCACTAATATACCTCATACAGTCACTAATATACCACATACTAATATACTCTCACTCTTATACAACAAATTATTTGGATTATAAAAGTCATTATTCACCAGGTAGCCTTGGTCAGTGTAATATTATACATTATACTGACAAAAACATATTTTACTCTTACAATGATGTACGTCACTCTTTCAATGGTACAAATTATAATGTCTATAGTGTATAGTACACTGACGATAGTATTCCTTACAATGGTACAAATTACAATGTCTATAGTGTATAGTACACTGACGATAGTATTCCTTGAAGCGACACTGGTATGCATTACCATGAATATGGCATGTAATATACTGACACTGGGATACATTACAACAATAGTTGTATGCAATACACTGACAGTGTTGTACACTACACTAACAATGGTATACATTACACTAATAATGGGATACTTTACAATGACAGTGGTATTCTTTACACTGACAATGAGAAACATTATCTTTACAAACAGTACACAATACACTGAGACTTATATATAATAGAGAAATAATTCACTCTTAAGTTGCTAATTTTTCTTTGGGTTCAAAAAGTCTTTATATCACGTTAGTTCACAATACACTAGGCCAGTCAATGACAGAGATCATTTACTCTCAAAGATTTATTTTTTTAAGGTAGTTTAGCTCGATTCATTGAATCTGCGTAACTTTTTATGTTGTCTCACGTTGTTAGTGTTACGTATATCTGTGTTACACCTCATACCATTACAATTCTCAATGTTATACATACTGACAGTGTTATACATCATGCTGACAGTGTTATGCATCAAGATGACAGTGTTATTCATCAAGCTGACAGTGTTATTCATCATGCTGACAGTGTTATACATCATGCTGACAGTGTTATTCATCATGCTGACAGTGTTATTCATCATGCTGACAGTGTTATTCATCATGCTGACAGTGTTATTCATCAAGCTGACAGTGTTATTCATCATGCTGACAGTGTTATTCATCATGCTGACAGTGTTATACATCATGCTGACAGTGTTGTTCATCATGCTGACAGTGTTATTCATCATGCTGACACTGTTATACATCATGCTGACAGTGTTATTCATCATGCTGACAGTGTTGTTCATCATGCTGACAGTGTTATTCATCATGCTGACAGTGTTATACATCATGCTGACAGTGTTATACATCATGCGGACAGTGTTATACATCATGCTGACAGTGTTGTTCATCATGCTGACAGTGTTATTCATCATGCTGACAGTGTTATACATCATGCGGACAGTGTTATACATCATGCTGACAGTGTTGTTCATCATGCTGACAGTGTTATTCATCATGCTGACAGTGTTATACATCATGCTGACAGTGTTATACATCATGCTGACAGTGTTATTCATCATGCTGACAGTGTTATTCATCATGCTGACAGTGTTATTCATCATGCTGACAGTGTTATTCATCATGCTGAGTGTTATACATCATGCGGACAGTGTTATACATCATGCTGACAGTGTTGTTCATCATGCTGACAGTTTTATTCATCATTCTGACAGTGTTATACATCATGCTGACAGTGTTATTCATCATGCTGACAGTGTTATACATCTGATATTGTCGCTGTTAAACCACCTAGTGTCATGTTGGCACCACATACGCTCAGCGTTATATCTCATAATGCTACACCTAATGGTTTCGTGTCATACCTCATACTCTCCATGTTACATCACATACACCTCATACTGCCATTGTCACTTCATGCTGATAATCCTCATACTGTTACATCCAATACTGTTGCACTATATAATGTCTCATACTGCTACTTGATGATGCCACTGCTGTGCCTCATACTGACACGTTACACCTCATACCCCATTATATTATTGCTAATACAACAACGTTACACATGATTATCAGTATGTTATACTTCATATCATCACGTTACACCTAATACTGCTTCTTTTACATTTCATACTGCCACTGTTACACATCATACTACCACTATTACACCTCATACTGCTACTGTTACACCTCATACTGCTACTGTTACACCTCATACTGCCACTGTTACACCTCATACTGCCACTGTTTTACCTCATACTGCAACTGTTATCTCTCATACTTCCACTGTTGTTCCTCATACTACCACTGTTACACCTCATACTGCAACTGTTACACCTCACACTGGCACTGTTATACCTCATACTGCCAATGTTACATCTCATACTGCCACTGTTATACCTTATACTGCCACTGTTACACCTCATGCTGGCACTGTTATACCTCATACTGCCAATGTTACATCTCATACTGCCACTGTTATACCTTATACTGCAACTGTTACACCTCATACTGGCACTGTTACACCTCATACTGGAACTGTTACACCTCATACTGGCACTGTTACACCTCATACTGGCACTGTTACACCTCATATTGGCACTGTTACACCTCATACTGGCACTGTCATGATTAATACTGTTACTTCTATGTTCCAAAATATGGAATTCATTCTAAGAAAAATGGAGATTAGTCTCACCTCATTGGATCAAGAGCCTCTAACCATCATCAAGGCCTTCTTAGGAATAGCTATCATTGTATTATAAGACTTGGCCTTAGTATTGT
Source organism: Cherax destructor (assembly GCA_009830355.1). Lineage (NCBI taxonomy): Eukaryota > Metazoa > Arthropoda > Malacostraca > Decapoda > Parastacidae > Cherax > Cherax destructor. Next base: position 111,904 of record WNWK01002232.1, read on the forward strand.
TATCATGCTATTGTGCTGTTATATTCAGTCACCTTGTGTGACCTTGTGTGACCTTGTGTGACCTTGTGTGACTTTGTGTTACCTTGTCTTACCTTATCTGATATTGTATGACGTAACTCAGTGTCACGTATGACGACCTGGTTAAACATATGACTTAATGTGACTTCTGGTGACCTGATGTGACCTCTGATGACTTGCTGTGACATCTAGTGACCTGGCGTGACCTATGATGACTTATTGTGACATCTGGTGATCTATGATTGACTTATTGTGACTTCTGGTGACCTGGTATGACCTATGATGATTTAACATGACATCTGGTGGTCTGATGTGATCTGTGATGACTTTATGGGACCTTTGGTGACCTATGATGACTTAATGTGACATCTGGTGACCTAGAGTGAGCTATGATGACATCGAATGACCTCTGGTGACCTAGAGTGAGCTATGATGACATCGAACGACCTCTGGTGACCTGGTGTGAGCTACGATGACTTAGTGTGACCTCTGGTGACCTATGATGACTTAATGTAACATTTGGTGACCTGGTGTGAGCTATGATGACTTAACGTTACCTCTGAAGACCTATGATGACTTAATGTGACATCTGGTGACCTAGTGTGAGCTATGATGACATCATGTGACCTCCCTTGACCTGGTGTGACCTTTCTCTCTCTGCAGCAAGTGAAGGACAAACACAAAGTAGACTCAGAGAAGCCTCCGTACTTCGACCTGAGTTGCCTCAAGTTCCGTACCGTACAGGTCTTACTGATCACAGCTGCCGTCACCTCTGTAGGCCTCTACACTCCTCTGTTTTACTTGGTGAGTACCTGTCTGCTTAGTACCTGGCCTCACCACTGTGAGACCAGGTACTATTACTGCTACTACTGCTAATAATAATAATAATAATAATAATAATAATAATAATAATAATAATAATAATAATAATAATAATAAGGTGAGTGGGAAAAAGGGGAAAAAGGTGAGTGGTACACTGAGGAGTTTGTGGAGACAGAGAACTTTATCCATGAAAGCAAAGAGGGGAATGTATGAGAGTATAGTTATACCAACACTCTTGTATGGGTGTGAGACATGGGTGGTGAATGTTGCAACAAGGAGAAGGCTGGAGGCAGTGGAGATGTCATGTCTGAGGGCAATGTGTGGTGTGAATATAATGCAGAGAATTCGTAGTTTGGAGATTAGGAGGAGGTGCGGGATTACCAAAACTATTATCCAGAGAGCTGAGGAGGGGCTATTGAGATGGTTTGGACATGTAGAGAGGATGGATCAAAATAGAATGACATCGAGAGTGTATAAATCTGTAGTGGGGGGAAGGAGGGGTAGGGGTCGACCTAGAAATGTTTGGAGGGATGGGGTAAAGGAGGTTTTGTGTGCGAGGGGCTTGGACTTCCAGCAAGCGTGCGTGAGCGTGTTAGATAGGAGCGAATGTAGACAAATGGTTTTTAGGACTTGACGTGCTGTTGGAGTGTAGGCAAGGTAACATTTATGAAGGGTTTCAGGGAAACCGGCAGGCCGGACTTGATTCCTGGAGATGGGAAGTACAGTGCCGGCACTCTGAAGGAGGGGTGTTAATGTTGTAGTTTTGTTACTATAGTATATGCACGCCTCTGGCAAGACAGTGATGGAGTGAGTGATGATGAAAGTTTTTCTTTGTCGGGCCACCCTGCCTTGGTGGGAAACGGCCGACGTGTTAATAAAAAAAATAAGAAGAAGAAGAAGAGATGAAGAATAAAACAATAAATCTCAGTAAGACAATATAAGTATGTCTTGAAGTGGGACATCTCATAATGATTTTAATCTATTCATGTTTTTTGTATGGCTAAGATTCCTGGGTCCACAATAAAGTAGTTGCTTCGACAATAAAATTTAAATCAACTTTCAAAACTAAGGAGAATGTTTCCGTAGAGGATTATATATACTGAAAGTTCTGCCCATTGTTGAGAGGGAGAGAGAGAGAGAGAGAGAGAGAGAGAGAGAGAGAGAGAGAGAGAGAGAGAGAGAGAGAGAGAGAGAGAGGTAGCAGCAATTAATATATGATAATAGAAATGAAGAGGTGAATGTGACCACGTGGTGTTGAAGGTCAGTATGGTTGGTCTTGGTTGGTCTTGGCTTCACTACAGGTGAGTAATCAGTAGTGTAACTGGGATTACTTTATGTGACACTTAGCGCATTGCAGTCTCCAACTTGAGGTATTAATCTTATATCTCCTCCTTCACTCTCATCCTTTCCGCCCTTTATTTTATATTCTAAACTACCATTACCATGCCTCCTGAGTGCTACCTGACATGCATAACCAACTGACTGAAATAAAATTTCGTGCATTAGCATTATACAGGCCAAAAACCCACTTTACTCCATTAAAACCATTGTTAAAAAAAATTAATTTGTTGAATGAAGCTGTTAAAGTGGCACATACACAGCTATGTATAAATTTTAAGTCGTTCCTTTGTAAAGATGTATAAATGCTGACAGTTTGTCGCATATCGGAAGAGTCATTCTCCAAATATTACCGAGAAAGCAATATCCCAATTTCTTAAATGGAGTTGGCAAATGAGTACTTTTACAAAGGAATATCAGAGCAATCCTTTCTTGAAGCAAAGGCAACCTGCTCTGCAAGCCAGAAGACAATTAATCAGACGATGCATTAAGCAATTAAGGCACAGAAATCAATATTCTTGTTTTTTAACTATTAGAGAATTCGTAACTTTAAACACAGCTTAAATCAATAAATCTCTTTCTTTTATGTAGTTGCATCAGCCATTCAAACTTCAAGTTATTTAGAGGAGGCATTTATATCTAATCCCACAATTTTATAAAAACTTCATTTTTTAATTTTACTCACAGTCCCAAAAATAATCGAATCTTTATATTAAAAAATACAACAACATTGAATGCTTGAAGCCATTTAGAAGAGGGTTTCTTATATTATGAGATAGATCCCGATGTGCTATTTGCATTTATAATATTAGCAACATCAGGTAATGACCTGCGTAAGCTTTCCTGCGTACTCACCCAGGGCGGTGTTGATGGCACTGAAGGCCAGGTAGTCAGGCTGTTGCATGAAGGGTGATGCGGAGAGACGCCCCACCCTTCCAGATTTCCCTCTGAATAACAAACAAGACCGCTGAAAGCTTGTGACCGATGAGAACAAGCGTGATCCAGTTAATTGGTTTGTATATTTCGATCCCCTTCTGGCATTCTCTTTAGCAGAAGAGGATCCCAGTAGGGAATCGAAATATAAACACCAATTAATCTTCCGTGTTCCTGTCTCCATACTGATTACTACAGAGCAAACATGACTTTGTTTACAAGTTCTCTCCAAATGGCATCTTTCATACTCCTTTCGATTTTCCAAGAATTATTCTCCCCAGTGGCAATACTGTTCTCACGATTGTTTACATCCGTCAAAAAGTCAACACGGATGTGGCAACAATAATCTCCAAAATGATTTAGAGCTTATGTGGACGTCCTTCCAACACTTCTATTTGCACAGCTTGAGTTAACGTAATGATTACCATTATCTACATGGTGTGTACCATTATCTACCTTGAGTACTAATATCTATCTGGTGAGAGACAATATCTACCTATTAAATACAAGTATGTGCCTGGTAAGTACCATTTATATCTGGTGACTACTAATATGTACTTCGCATGTAATAATATCTACCTTGTGAGTACTACCATCTACCTGATACGCACCATCATCTACCTGGCGAGTATCATCATCTACCTAGCGAGTACTGGCATCCACCTGCCGAGTTCACTTACTAATATCATCCGCATTATTGTCGTAATCCTGTGTCAATACGAATGATTAAAGTGAGGAAATATTATATATCGAAATAACGGATGAAATCCTGTGCCAGCGCAACCCTGCCTACCTGCGCCGGAAGATAGGATCAAGCCGCCAGAGCGTGATCCAGTTAAACGGCTGACTGCTGGTGCTCACACCGGTTAACTGGATCACCGCTCGAACGTGTTACAAACATTTGTTGAAACTTATGTCTTTCTTTGGGTATCAGCTCTTCAATCTAGTAATTTACCAAAAATACTGGCCAAGCTCTGTGGCTTCACCTCTAAGTTTGAATTCCTGTTGTAAGATTCTGTCACCATATCCACATAGCAAAAATATCTTACCGACCTACCGACCTGCTCTTTACTCCATAATTTTGTGTGTGGGAACGCAGGGTCGAGTCCTGGCCGAGTCGCAGTTCTGTTAATGATTCAAAATTACTTGTTTCGTGATCTCCCACCGAGGCAGGGTGGCCCAAAAGGAAAAACGAAAGTTTCTCCTTTTACATTTAGTAATATATACAGGAGAAGGGGTTACTAGCCCCTTGGTCCCTAGCATTTTAGTTGCCTCTTACGACACGCATGACTTACGGAAGAAGAATTCTGTTCCACTTTCCCATGGAGATAAGAGGAAATAAGAACAAGAACTAGTAAGAAAATAGAAGAAAACCCAGAGGGGTGTGTTTATATATGCTTGTACATGAATGTGTAGTGTGACCTAAGTGTAAGTAGAAGTAGCAAGACGTACCTGAAATCTTGCATGTTTATGAGACAGAAAAAAGACACCAGCAATCCTACCATCATGTAAAACAATTACAGGCTTTCATTTTACACTCACTTGGCAGGACGGTAGTACCTCCCTGGGCGGTTGCTGTCTACCAACCTACTACCTAGGATATATATATATATATATATATATATATATATATATATATATATATATATATATATATATATATATATATATATATAGTAATAAGGTCACAGTAAACAGGTGATATCACAATATGCAAAACAACCTCTATAAAAAAATAGCGAAATATTTCGCGACTTCTCACATTATTGACAACCATTAGCGTATCTCCACACAACAATGAAATTTGTCTATAGTTCTTAAATTGTGTGATATCGCTTTACTATGCGTCCATCACGCCATTACACAGCAGCAGCAAAATCGTGTCTTGAATTGATTTTTCTTATCTCGTACCTGTTATTTTTTCATTATCTGGTTGATCTTCAAACCTCCTCCTAACCTTTTATATTTTTTCTGACAGTGAGGCTGTTATATGAATATTTTCAGCGACTTGCCTTGTCGTATCTTCAATATACAAGATCCTCCATCAGGCTTTGTAAATTTTTAACCTCTCTATCTGTTGCTGAACTTCTGCCTGTAAGACTTTTGCTTCTGAAGTCGATTTTCTGGATAGCCTCTTGTAATATCTTGAGACTGCCTCTCCAGTATCAGGCTTGTGAGAAATGGAACTGAGGTGACACCAGATGTCCTGCTTCTGTCCGTTAGCGAAGAGGGAAATGGTGACTGCTAATCTTTCACTCTGTGGTTTTTTATCAGGCAACTCCAGGCCACGTAATGAAAGTCCCATGCAAGGTGACCTTGAATCAGAAATTACTGGGGGAGAGGGGAGGAAGCCTTTATAAACTCAGTGAAAGTATGTAAGAGAAGGACTTAGCGAGGAGCCTTCGTTGGACACAGAGCTGGAGGTCTGTGGGGAAAACTTTGGGGACAGCGCTGACCAGATGCAGAAATCTGTCAAGGTCTTGGGACCTGGAGCTAGAAGCTGACTGGTCTCCTGGGAGTGATCTGTTCCAAGGACTTTAGTGTGTAAGTGTGTATCAGATTTCCTCAGCTAATTGTATTCCCTTATCTCTATAGTCTTGTATCATCCCCAATTATCTTAGAATAAGATTCCTTTCTTTTAGACAAAGTATATTATTGTACAAGTATTAATAAATTGCGATTGGGTGGAATTATGTGTTCACTTTGCCCATCATTAATTTGTTATTCTTAAAAAGGTAAAAGTTAAGCGGAAGTGAGTAAAGTCCCAGTATGTGTAGTCTGTGCTGACTCAGCTTATTACTCATCAACTCATTACTTGCATGTTCAGGAGAAAAAAGGGTGTACCTTTCTCCCCGGTGAGATTATTTGGTGTCCCAGATAGGGTGATTTTTTTAAAATTGCTATATTAAAAATCAGTCCCATGTGCCTTTCTATAGCTCGGCACATATATGAATGACGAGGTGGACCTCGACGCAATGTGCATGATGACCTCGAGAAGTGCATTTAACTCTGGTAAATGACCTCGGTTGAGTCTGTCCGGAAAATCTGTTTTTGAAGTATAAAACATTCACACATTTAGCTTGCTCGTGGGCTTTGTCTATGCTTCGACAGAGAGAAAAAATTAATACTTTAATTTTTTTTTATTTAGAGTCAGTGTATCCATAGCAGTTTATTGTCTGTCAGTGAATTCCTTGGTGCTCTTGAAGGGCTAGGGGAAAGTGGTGGCCATGGGCCATAAAGATGAGAAGAAAAAAAGGTGTACGATTTTTGACAGTACTTGGGCATTTGAACTATTTGAACAGGACTCGCAACATTGCAACAATTCTTTGTCGAGTGACGAGTGAGCAGCTCGTCTCCCCATGGCTACCTGGACATTTCCTTTTTTTTTTTGTATGTCAATGACGGCTTTTTACGTTTAACCTTTCTTCTTCGGCCCCATTATATGATGAACTTTTTAAGACCAAGATTTTATTGATCTCCATTAATGGGCAGGTTTAATTTAAGATGGTTTTATATTGGCTTAACATATTATTACTTATTCGTTGTATACATATCGGTGTATTCAGTTATATTGAGAGAACGTTGAATGACCACCTGGTTCATGTGTTCTTCCTTTATCTGGTCAGTCAACTGAAAAATGATGGCACGAGTATGGGAGCCACAAAAATATTACAGATGAATAAAGATTACACTAACCAAAATATAAGGTGGTCTAGGACCCCCAAAAAAAAGTGTTGACTTCTTGATGATAGATGCTCTCTCTCTCTCTCTCTCTCTCTCTCTCTCTCTCTCTCTCTCTCTCTCTCTCTCTCTCTCTCTCTCTCTCTCTCTCTCTCTCTCTCTCTCTCTCTCTCTCTCTCTCTCTCTCTCTCTCTCTCTCTCTCTCTCTCTCTCTCTCTCTCTCTCTCTCTCTCTCTCTCTCTTTCTCTCTGACCCAAGATTGCATTTTCAGCAGTCTATGCAATGGGCAATTACCTTCCAGAGAAGAAGCTTTAAAAATGTAGAATGATGATTTTATTTAATACCTTTAAACTTCTCGAGAAGAATGTCTTTGATCTGCTACAACTTTCTTCCAAACACAGTAGATATTCAGGGATAACCCAATTGCACTTAATTTATGCACAGTCCTCAAACTTTTTTTTATGCAAGCAGATATCGCTTTCTGCCGGGACTAGATTCCTCACCGGTGTAACTTCTTCTGCAGATCTTGGGCGCCCAGAGAGAGGGACTGGAAGATTCTGCTCTCATCCTCCTGCAGACTTTTCTGGGGTTCGCCTACGCCCTGGGCTGCATCGGCTTCGGTCTTATCGTCGTCAAGCAGAGCGCCCAGTGCATGATATCTCGCCAGTATCTGTGCCAATTTTCCATCTACAGTCTTGGTAAGTAATTTTTGTACTGGGCTGAAGATGTAATAGTGAACTAAGCCTTCAAAATATGTAAATGGATTCCACCTGTAATGCTGTGTAGTGATATGTGCATATTTGAGCTAAAAATTGATGTATACCTGGTTTTTTTTTCGGGGGTCAGTGATTCCCCCCCCCCTTCCATCATCCCCGCTGCTTGGTCCATGATCTGAATCGTCTAAATATACAAAATATTTTTCAATAAAATTTTCTATATTTTTGTAATATTTTAAATACAATATTTTAAAAATCATATGAAAGGTACAATAAAATCTACTCTGACTAAAAAATAATGGATTTTTAGTCAAAATAATTTTATTTTAGTGGTGCGCAGAAAAATAGTCAGTGAAATCGTAAATTATCCACACTTTCCATGAAGCTGAGAATATACTGAGAGAACTGAGAATGTAAGAGGCTGAGAGTGTATGGAGATACCTTGTAGTAGCCTCAGGATGTGCTGTCTGAGAGCGAAGTCAACTGAAGTTTTGCTGGGATAAAAAGGACCTGCACTATTAATCCAGAAAGAAGCACAAACATCGAGTTTCCACCTTCGATACTCGTCGTACCGGAAGTGTACCGGAATATGCGGTGAACAGAAGATGTGTGTGTGACTGAATAAGTAACAGATCAATACTAGAGTGGGCTGATTGTGTTATATGAAGGTACTCTGTCCTGTGAATGTAAAGGGCTTATACTGGGCTGAAGAAGACTGTACTGGAGGAAAGATTTATTTTTTTTATTTACACATCAGTCGTTTCAAGACAGGTTGACCCGAAAAAGAAGAAACACTTTCATCATCATTCCCTCCATCACTGTCTTGACAGAGGCGCACTTACACTACAGTTAAAAAAACTGCAACATATCAACACCCCTCCTTCAGTGCGCAGGTACTGTACTTCCCAATGTGCTGATGAAAGTACACAAGAGGTAATATTTATTAGCTTAAATGTTAGCTATGTGTAGCAAGCTTGGTGAACACTTAACTAACTGTACGTTTGAGTGGATGATTCATTGTATTAATCAAATAATGCATTAAAATGCATTATTTCACTAATAATGTCTCTGGCACCTTACATACGATGTGGATGATGCCATATGCTTAAATAAATAGCTTATAGTCTCCTAAGTTAAAGTGATTTGTGAATCAAAAATTTAGTTAGAAATATAAATCGAATTCGGAGCTAAAGAACTGGATAACACTTGTGTGTTACAAAAAGGAAGTGAAAATCTGAAGTTAAAAGTAAAATAGAAACAGTTAAGCAAAACGTTAACTTGGAGAATAACTTCAATATAACACACTGCTATTGTCCAGGGACGCTACATTCTTGCCATGGGTCATGCAGCAGGTATGTGACATCCCGGATGGACAGGTAAATAAACCCAGTCGTCAGACGTCAGTTAACCCGTGACACCCGACAGTCCTTTACGGAGAAAGCTGCTCCAAAACTGACACAAGAGGGAGTTATTTCTCCACCTGTTAGTACAATCTGAGGCAAAGTCCACCAGCGAGAACGTACCTCTTTATTTATAGGAGTTTGTGACTGCCTGCAATGTTTTTTTTATTGAAGTTGGGAACTAAAGATGGACAGATTAATCAGAAATCCCTGTAGAGAAGCCCCGATCAGTCCAGATGTGTACAGGAATCAAGTGAGACACAGCTGGCTTTACCAGCTCATCGACCTCCTCAATTCCAGAATCATTAACAAGGACTCGAACCCATTTCAGTAAACGCCGCGTAACTGGGTTAAACCACTTCCGTTTCTAGCCTTTAAGAGTGAAAAGGGTTAAAAACGTACAGTCCTTAAAGAACACTCCTTAAAGTGACAATATTAAGTAAAACTGACACAATTTAGTTTAGCTGTCACTTTTAATGCATGCAACTCAGCTGACAATTTCTTACAGTGACAAATTCTAGAAAACAGTTTTAGATTCGACATCCCGTCATTTTTTCAGGTCCGTTAAAAAAAACAATAGTTGACACAGGTAAAACACCTACAATATGTCACCTTAGACTATCGTCAAGGTGAAACTGTGGGATACATGAATAAATCAACAGACATGTTGGAGAAAACTTTAAAATTGAATTAGTTCTCAAACTAAATGCACCAAGATACCATCAATTAGCATCGCAACTCAGAGCTATCCTCCCAGCCTCCTGGCGGAGGCTGGGTATAAGGGAAGGTAGAGAAGTCCCCAGTGTCCAGATGCGTTACTGCTCCATGAATCACATTCAATTTCACATAATTGTCTGGAGAAAAAAAGAGGCCTAAGTAATGTTTATTCAGGCACAGGTATACATAAATACAGTTACATTAATTATCATACATTGCAGAATATGTGTAGATTACAAAGGATAACCCAAAAAAGTCAGACAAAGTGTCTTATTTCCATTGGAATCCTTATATATTCTTTAACTGGATTCATGAGAAGATGGTAAAACCGTATCAACGTCAAGCTCACAAACAGGCCAAAATCAAGGGTGTCTTCGAAATGAGATAACATCCACGAATAACCCAACATCATCAAAACTTAATAATGGTACAGGACGGACCGAAACGTTGTCCAGTTTCCTCTGGAAATCGTGAGTTTTTTTTTAATATTTCCAGCCACGATTTTGTGATTATTATTTTTTTCCTCGACACAAAATATTCTCCACCCATACAGGTATAGATCCAGATTCTAATGGACGCTCTAGACTCGACATAGCTGAATAGGTGTCGTCTTTCCAGGTGAAAATTTAAATCGATGATCCGCCGCCAACCCGGATACAAGAGTTACATATGTAACCTTCAAAAAAAAATATATATATTCCTGTTTACTGCCGAAAACTCCCATTGGAAGGACATAAATCTGTATGGCAGAATCAAATGGAACTTACTTTCCGCAGGACGCTGCAGAAGATATTATTCTCAACCCTAACGTGAAATGTTTGATCTATGCGAATCCATTGTACACAAATAGTCAAAATACAACAACGATAAACTCTGAGGCGAGTACGGAGACTCCCATGTCTCCACTGAGGAAGAGTCAGAGACATGTGAAGAAAAGGAAGTAATCAGTTTTTTTAGCCTAGCAGAATTATATACAGAAGACAATAGATCATGAGGTAATCAGTCCCCCAGTCTCCACTCTTCAGGCAATATTCTATACGTTCTCAACATAAAAAAAAAAATATTACATAATGCTTCTCAAATGCGAATTTTTCAATGGCTGAGAATTACGGACAAAGAAAACCATCAGTAGAAGTGCATCTCATTAAATTTTTAATCAGTAAAGGAGCTTCTTATATACGAGGAAACAAATTAATCTTTCAGTTATCATATCGTGTCATGCAGAATCTGCGAATCCCTCCTGAAGACAAAGGCAAAATGTTCTGCGAAAGTAGTTTCGACATCATGAGTTATACGCTTTATCGTTTCACAAGACTTCAGTGATCTAACGCACTCATTCGCAGATCTACAATTACCAAATCCACACTGGAACCACGATTATATCTTACAATACCCTGTCATCATATATGATTTTTACCGAATATGAGAAGTGGACTATACTCGTATGGTTTACTGGACTGTACAGTTGACTATGGGGATTAAATTTATCAGTGAACAGAGAGAATTATTATTAGGTCACAGGCTCAGATATCATGATACAATACATTAATACACTTGCTTGAATTTTGGGTAGACTTTGCGTCGAGACCCACGACACTCAAACAGGAAGTCGTCGCTAACTAAATTTCTGTCTAGATCTATATATATCCTGTAAAATAACTGAGTTGATGGGGTATAAATATCTTACTCTTCTAAGTGTCGGCTGTGGTTAATGGCTGTAGTTTCTTTTATCACACATTGAAGTAGCCACAGCGATTTTTCTTCCAGACATCCAGGTGTTTGCTGGAGTGTTCTCTATTTCCTTATAGTTCTTTCGATCAGTCTTCTGCAGAACCTCTCCCGTCGCTTGCAACGTTTAAAAGAGCGAGTGAACACCTCAGGATGCTAAGATGTCCTCCTTGGAGCATATCGCAAATTACAACAATTAATTTCCTGTTATTCAATTTATTTGACGCCTTTTATCAAGTCAATTATATTCGCTTTTGTAAATAACGAATCTTAATAATTCATTTTAAACATATTATAATATGCATTTAAATGTATTATACTGTTTCCTCTATTCTAAGTTATTAACGTGTTCTGATTTCTAATACTAATATAAATATTAAAGAAGACAGGAACATTGTATTTTCCACAAATGACTGAGAAATGGTATTTTTTTTTCATTTTAGTCAGCTGTGATAGTAATGGCCGAACTGGGCCATTACTGTATATTTTACGATGTAACTTATCTACACCACAGAATAAATAGTTATTTTTGTGTAAATGTTTATTTTCGGAGATATACGGAAAATATTGAATTTATTTTAGCCTAAAATCATCGGGCATCGAGTCAGTGAACAAACCAGCCATGCACAGGAAACGTAAACAAAGACTCGCTAGGCTAGTTCCATTTCTGCCAGTAACTGAGTAAATTACGTTCTGTTATATTAGGCTATGTCTGGATACGCTAGGTTATGTCTGGTTACGCTAGGTTATGTCTGGTTACGCTAACTTATGTCTGCTTACGCTAGGTTATGTCTGATTACGCTAGGTTATGTCTGGTTACGCTAACTTAAGTCTGCTTACGCTAGGTTATGTCTGGTTACGCTAGGTTATGTCTGGTTACGCTAACTTATGTCTGCTTATGCTAGGTTATGTCTGGTTACGCTAGGTTATGTCTGGTTACACTAGGTTATGTCTGGTTACGCTAGGTTAGATTGGGTTTCGTTAGCGTTGGTAGAACCAACTTAAGATTAGACATCTTAAATTATATTTTATTGCCAAAATACGCCGAGGACCAATATTCAGTTATTGCTAAAATTTCATTATTTTCAGACAACATAGCTACGTTAACCTTAGCACTTAAATAATGCAAAGATTATATAGAACGAGAAGAGTATGTTTATAAGCTTATATACACTAAGAGTTTGACTGGTAGTGAACAGGTTATATGCAACATTAAAGGCCCTCGCCTAGTCGATATGCTTTAAATTGAATTAATCTAATCATTCAAATAATACACACATAAACATCGAGAGGTGTATATCTCTCAGAGTATGTGATGATGCCACTCCCATCCCCCTCTCTCAAGGCCTTTGTAATATAAATCAGAGAGAGAGATAGAGAGAGGAGGGGAAATTTTCCATCGCTACAGTTTATAAGATATACAAAAATAAGTTTAATTATCAGCTAGATCTCTCAATCTTCAGCATAATATACGGAAGTAAAACTAGGGTACGAAAACACAACAGGTATACAATTTACAAATATAAATTTATTTATAGAATAAAAAAGGCACAATACCGTGGCTGGAACAATACATAAAAAAACGCATGTAGGAAACTGAAACTCATGACGACGTTTCTGTCCAACTTGGACTATTAACTTGTCACACAGAGATGCACAACTAAGGTAAGGAGAACGGGTAAAAAGGAATAGGCGAAGAATAGCGTCGGAGAGGAGTGTCTTCAGTTGCAGAAACCGAACCAGGGCTTAACCCAGCAGCGTAGTGTTTGATGGTGAGAGGTAGCAACATTCACGCTGATGATATGCGAAGAGGTTCAGGAGTTCGGTTTACTGTCTAATTGTCGAAGTCTTTGATGAGTCGAGGCTGGAGATCTTTGGACGTCATGATGTTCTATTTCGAGAGTGCAATGAAGAATCGTAGGTTTTTCCACTTGATGCCAGTGGTGTAGTCATCGACTACAATTTCCTCTACAGAGGTGTAGGAGTCTTGATTTTTATGCAGTGTTGTTTGGTGTTGTTCGGTGGCAGCAGGCAGGGCAAGTGGAGTGGCTTGGATTTCTTGGATGCTGTAGCTGGTTGGTCTGGAGCGGCTTGGGTGGCAGTGATTGGAAGATTTATTAGAACAGAGATGCCTCTTGTATTGGGATGATCTTGACAGGAGCGTCATCTCTGACTTTTGGAATAGTATTGTTTGCAGAGGCCGATTGTTAGGATGCTGGGTTAATGCTCTGGCCTCGATAGCATCAGATAGCCTGGAGCAAGACACCATTTCCCAAAGCACCTCATTTCACCTAGGTATCAGACGCTTATCCTCTCGTATGTCGAAGACAGGTGGACGTCAGGCACAGGCGGCCGGGGAGGGCAAGCCTCTAGGGTTGGCAAGCCACCTGGGAGGTCAACCCATTAGAGTCAGCAGCGGTATCTTCCTTCCTCCTGAAGTGGCTCTTGGTAGATGTGTATATTCATCATGCTTGGTAGATGTGTGCCTTCATCATGCTTGGCAGGTGTGTGCCTTCATCATGCTTGGCAGGTGTGTGCCTTCATCATGCTTGGTCTCTACCAAGAAATTCGTCCTCCCAGAGACCTTCGTACAAATAAATCTCAACCCTTATACAGTAAAAAATAAAATGATCAACTTTCCAGACATTAAAAATATTTAATTAATAATATAAATATTTAGCAACAAGGAAGGGAGAGATTCCCAGGCTGTAAACACGGCTGGTATTCTCTTCCCACAATAATTCGACCATTCCCAGATAAATCAGCCTTGATCAGTAGAATTTACCATTAACCATCACAAGGAGAATAAAAATATTATACACACACACTGTGCAAGAGAATTATCCCTTTAAAAGTGGAGTCCTTCATAACATTAGACAGAAACAAACAGTTTTAGGAAACGTGACATAAGCAGACAGAAGGCAAGTGAGAGCAACTTTACTTTAGAAAGAGATCACTTAAGTGAAATTACCACCGCTGTAACACCAAAGGCATACCAGAGGTGAACGAGTGAGCCACCCGTTGCCCTCAGCAGAATTAATGACCAGATTGATCAGGAAGTTTAATGGGATACGAATTGTATTAAGTGTGAAAAGCGGTTGATTTTTTTTATGTTAATATGCCTTTGCGTAATGTTTATTAGTTTGTATTTCAAAATATTTACAATAATTATAAAGAAGTAATATTGGTAGTGAAAGTTAAGTGTTTATTGTTGAAAAAGAAGAGGATTATATAAGGGTTTGAAAAATAACCTGGTGTATTTTGAGAGTACTGGAGTTGGCCGGGAAACTGGAAGAGTCCTTGCCAAGGGTCCTGGGAAGGTGTGTTATGTAGAGAAGTCATTAGCTCGATTCACAGAGGACCATTTAGTTAACTATGAAGGAACCTGCAATGAATGTAATACCTAGTGTTATTATTTGAGAATGAAAATGGTTCGGTATTAAAGGAGGCGTGGAGAAGGAATTTGTAGAAAGAATAAAGGGTGAAAAAATGTAAAGCGAACTGAGGATAATCATAAATTTTCCATGCTATCAGTTATTTTTTTTAGGGGGAGAAAAGAGGATGTGATGAATTACTTTTTTGTACAACAGAAAATAATCATTGAATACCTCTTTGTATAATATGTAGCTAAAGTGGTTATGTAGCTAAAGTAAATGCTGTGGTCATGTAGCTAAAGCAAATGCTGTAGTTATGTAGCTAAAGCAAATGCTGTGGTTATGTAGCTAAAACAAATGCTGTGGTTATGTACCTAATTCATATAGCATGATTGTATAGTTAAATTGTAAGGTAAAAGACAATTTGAGCTTCAATGTTGCTTTAATTTACAAAACATACATCGTTTCTTCCTCCAAGGATTTCTTAATGACAATGATTGTTAATGAGCGTCTCTGATGCTATGGAAATCAGGGCTCCAAATTTACTAATCTTGTTATGACGCCTAGGATGCCTTCTTCCTAGGTTTCTTGTCCATCATAATCATAATTTTACCCATTCAGTACTGCCCCTGTTCGATTTATGCCTATTGGATCCCGACTGTAACTGAAGCATGATGTTCTGTGGTTCAGTTGGTAACGCTCTCGCTTTAATCACTAAGTGTTCGGGGTTCAATCCCCGGCACTGGTGGAAACGATCGGCATGTTTCCTTAGACCTGCTGCTCTTGTTTAGCTAGCAGTAACTAGGTACCTGGGGGTTAGTCGAATGGTGTGGGTCGCATCCTGGGGGACAAGATTGAAGGACCACAGTGGAAATAAGACAGACAGTCCTCGATGACGCTCTGACTTTCTTTTGTTATCCTGTGTGGATAACCCTTCCCAGGGTAATCATACGATTACTATATGAAATTAAAGTTATATCCATCATGAATTTATATGTATATGTGTATAGTTAATTTATATACATATGAGTATAGCTAACTTATATATATATGTATATACATATATATATATATATATATATATATATATATATATATATATATATATATATATATATATATATATATATATATATATATATGTGTGTGTGTGTGTGTGTGTGTGTGTGTATATAGCTAAACTAGAAATTTATATGTATATGTGTATAGCTAGTTTATATACATATGCGTATAGTTAAACTAGGAATTTATGTTCATATTATGGCCTGGATATATAATCTCCATGTCTGCATTGGTGTACCAAAATCAATGCCAAATTTATTTATAAAATTAACTTGCACCGTGAAAATATAATGAAAACAAAATTGATATATATTACTAGATACCGAGCCCGTGTTGTGCTGTCACATGCAAAATGACTGTCAAGTTATTTTGCGTCAGTTATTAAAAAAGTTATCCACTTTTACTGATTATATATATTTTTTGGGGGAAAAACACCTAAATTTTTGAAGTCGTCTAAAGTCACTTAAATTGTACTCGCATGAATATTGTTTTTAAAGACCGACAAGTAGAAGAATAAAATACATGGACAACACTTGGGTAAATTTATTATGGAGACGCTTATCCACCCAGTAGTTCTAAATAGAGAGAATAACACTGGAGGCGGAGGGGGAATGATCATCTCAGTCTTCTTCTTCATGTCTCTGTATTGGATTGAAAAAGCCACTGGTTTGTGTACAAAGTAAAGATATTCAAATGTTGCAGGTATACCTTATTCTGCTGGAATAACTACTTGATTTCAAATAGCAAGTAATAATTAGTCGTACAAGAACAAGTCTTTTTTCTGTGTAAAAACTACTCTTCATATATATATATATATATATATATATATATATATATATATATATATATATATATATATATATATAACTACAAATTTGGTTGCTGTACGACCGCCAGAGGTGTACCCATTTCCAGAGAACCCGAGACCCTCTCCTCCATGCACTCTTTGAACTGCAGCTCAACACTGTCAACAGAACGTAGATCTCAAGGCTTCTTAGCCATAATAGGTTGAACAAGTGGTTCTCAACACCCTGAAGAGGGCACAGATTGCAGCTAAACCTCTACAAGAGGATAGAACTTGCAGCTAAACCTCCACAAGAGGACAGAACTTGCAGCTAAACCTCCACAAGAGGACAGAACTTGCAGCTAAACCTTCACAAGAGGACAGAACGTCCAGCTAAACCTCCACAAGAGGACAGAACTTGCAGCTAAACCTCCACAAGAGGACAGAACTTGCAGCTAGAAGCCCTATATTTAGAACTAAACCAAGACAAACACTGCTGAAAGAACAAAGTATTGTGATGCTATGCCCTGAGTGCCCAGGAGCTGCTACTAAGTACCCTCTGGAGCAATGCTCTCCAATCTTGTGCCAGTCATGTACCCCTTGATGTTTTGCATTATACAAAAGTATATCCCATAGAAAAAATAGATATACTTGCAGAATAAGATATTTATTTACCCATGCATAAAGTATTACTGTAAACAGCTGTGTGCAGCACGACAATATTGATATTGAGAAAAATATTATTATTGTCTTCGTATTAAGAGAGATTTTATATACATTTTTTAAATAAAGATGATACTAATTTAGGCATGAACTGCAAATAGTTAATCAGGACTTGAATTATTTACACTAGTTTTAGCTCCTGGGAAATTCAGTGAGAAGGATGTGCCTGCTTATTCAATACTGTGTTGTTGTTGACACAGTCTCTCAGAGGTCATCTTCTACCCTCGGGATGTGCTGTCACTCCAATACATCTACCAAAATGACCTCAAAAAGAGGTACGTATTGGCCTCTAGAAATTGTTAAAAGCTTTCTTATGGCCATACTGGGAGCTAGTGGTATGACTCATCTGTAATCAATATGTAATTACTGGCATAGTTATGAGCAGGGGAAATCAGTCACAAAATCTGCAAAATCCTCTTGCATGCTGTATTGGAGTGACTGCACATCCCGAGTAAGTAAGTTTATTCAGGTATACACAAATACAGTTACATAGATTATCATACATAGCAGCATATGTGTAGAGAGGGAATGAGTTACCTATGATTTTTTCTATAAGTCTGCTAAGATCTAAGTTGAGAAGACGAATTCAGTATATACAGTATATACTGAGGTCAGTATATCCGGTTTCTTCTTTCTCAAGAGCTGTGGTTAAATTTTCTTGCTTGCCATTATTTCCCCAACTCTAGCAGTTACATGGAATAGGTCCTATATCCATGCCATGAAAAGCAGCATTGTGATATGGTCTGGTAGTTACAAATTCAGGTGTTTTGAAAGAAAATGTCATTAAGGCGCACTAATTTCAAATGCTAGTAGTCCTCAGAGATTTTAGAAGAAAACCTGAGACTGTGTCTTGCCATCTCAAGAAAGAATTAACCTCTTCTTTTATTAAACAAGGTTGTCTATAATTTTTGGTAAATTTCCGTTTGTCTAAATAATACTGAATATAAATAAATTTTAAAAAATAATCAATAATGACAATAACTGAATAAATTATAGCTCAGTGGCATAGCCTATAAAAATTCCTTCGCATATCTGCCTTGTATAGGCCAGTAGGCTTGCTGCAGTGTTCCTCCATTCCTAGGTTCTAAAGTTAACCGCACCCCGGTTTGGGAACTTTTGTTCAAGAGATATAGAAGTTTTAACTAAGCCTTGCAAAAAGCTGCTTTACAAAAATATCTACAAATGGCCCAAGACTGTACCTCAGTACTCTCATGAGATCCCCCAAGACTGTACCTCAGTACTCTCATGAGATCCCCCAAGACTGTACCTCAGTACTCTCATGAGATCCCCCAAGACTGTACCTCAGTACTCTCATGAGATCCCCCAAGACTGTACCTCAGTACTCTCATGAGATCCGTCAACTGGAACTCATCCCTCGCAAACATTGCAAATTGTTTGGAATAAGTCAGACGCTGTATAATCCCTACGGTTTTAGCGGCCAATATAATAATAATATTCATAATAATAATAATAATAATAATAATAATAATAATAATAATAATTTGGAATAAGTACAAGACATTAAAAGTATATCTTCAAAATACTCAGAAACTGTAGCCCTAAATTCTCAAAAGGCCCAGGAGCTGGAATTCAACTCATTTAATCAAATAAAAAAAATTATATTAAAATTAGGCATTGTGAAGATATCCTCAAGTTAACCAAAAACTGTAAATTAACACTCAAGTGGCCAGGAGCTGAAACACAAACCTCTTAAATATTTAGAAAATCCGAGACTAAGACATTGTGAAAGTATCATCGAAAGACCCGGGAGCCGTAGCTCAACATTCCAAGGACTTGCACCGCAAGATTCTCCAACACATCTAAAATTGAGAATAATCTGATGAGGCATTGTGAAGATATCGTCATAAGATCCCCAGAAGCAATAACATGGAGCTGGAGCTCAACTCTTGCAACTGAATGAGAAGCTCGATCTTGCGAAATAAAACAAATCAGTAGCGAAGCGTGCAACTACAGCTTAAAATACTGAAATGACTCAGAAACCCGTGCATCTCTTATGAAACGCCGCTGAAACTTAAGATCAGTCAGGCAAATATTCATGAAGACATTTAATATTTCCTTAAGATGTGGTATTTTAGCAAGTTTGACTTACAAGATGGTGTGACACAGTGTGGCCGCACACTAATTCTTAGTGCCAGATACTTCCTAAGGAACCAACTAACAACATGATGTGATGTAAATAGTTTAGAAGCGTCCTTCTGCTGCTTCATCTCTCTTGTCTACATTATATGTAGTATTATATGTAGTATTATGTGTTATTTTTTCCTCAAGACTGATAGGGACTGATTCTCTCAAATTCCTCCTCTTCCACCACTCTTCTCTGTATTAGACTAAAGAAGCCAGTGTTGCAAAAGTGTCTAATTGTTCAACAGTCAGATATTTTTTTTTTTTAGAAAAGGGAATGTGCTTCAGGGAATGTGCTTCAGGGAATGTGCTTCAGGGAATGTGCTTCAGGAAATGTGCTTCAGGGAATGTGTTTCAGGAAATGTGCTTCAGGGAATGTGCTTCAGGGAATGTGTTTCAGGGAATGTGCTTCAGGGAATGTGCTTCAGGGAATGTGTTTCAGGAAATGTGCTTCAGGGAATGTGCTTCAGGGAATGTGTTTCAGGGAATGTGCTTCAGGGAATGTGCTTCAGGAAATGTGCTTCAGGGAATGTGCAACAGGGAATGTACTTCAGGGAATTTGCTTCAGCATTAAAACTTAAACATTTTTAAAAAGGAAACTGTAACTAAACTTTATTATCTGAATTTATATTTGGGCATATTATAAAAATATTTTTTCAAAAAACAGCCGAAGGAAAATGATTATAAAACTAATCGGCATAAACTTAAGGCCTATATACTGGAGACAGGTGAAGTGTAGCAGCTGAAGGTGTCGTCACAGGTGCAAAATTTCACTAATGGAAGTAACTCATGTCTATATGTTAAGCTGGAAAAACGTTTTCACAATAAACTTACCCAAATGTTTCACAAATGTCTCATTCATCAACTTGTCGGCTTTCTAAACTATTTATATAATATCTGTAAGCCATAGATACATTTTGGAATTCTTCAAATCTTGCCTAACCTATAGGTATGACCTACTTGCATTAGTGGAATTTTCCACCGGTGACGTCGCCCTCTGCTGCTTCATCTCATCTGTCTGTAGCATTTAAGCCACTTCTCCACGCAAATGCTGTACTTTTATCAAGATTGATGGCCTGAGGAAGTGATCACCTCAAACTCCTGTGTCAGGAGTTTGAGGTAATTAAGGGAATGAGACACCTGTGCCAGCCGCTGGCTGGCACAGGTGGTTCTTAGCATATTTTGGGGGGCGCTTTCCTTTAGCAGTTGGTCCTCATCTCCACCCTTTTCCCCTCCTTCCTTTATATAAAAATTCCAGATGTAAAAATTAAAAAACTGCTCTTTATTTTAATACGAAAACTGAGAAACTAGGTTTCATTCGTGACTTTATTATTTTAAACTATTCAAATAAATCAGTCGAAGGAGCAGATCGCAAATGCACAACATAATCCATAGTTTTTGCTCTGGCTCCGTGACTTCCCCCTTGTAAATTACTCACACCCCAATCCCTAGGGGAAAGGCTTTCCCCGCTGCTCTAGCTAATACTAAGTGTGAATACAATATCAGGATTTCAGGATTTCAAATATCATCAACGTTGAAGTGATAAGTATAACCATTCCTTGCAATAAAATACCTGATTATCAATAAATTTCTGCATATCAGAGAGAACATTAGAAGTTTCTCCAGACAGTTTCTATACAGCAATGCTGTGGTGACTATGTTGGACTGGTTGCAGCAAGCAGTCTTGAATTATCTTGATTATCGCACTTAACAATCTTGAATTATCTTGATTATCCCACATAACAATCTTGAATTATCTTAATTACCCCATATAACAATCAAGCGGTACTCAACCTGCTACATGTGAGGGCATTGAAGTCCATTCATTACACGCTCTATGCATGTACGTCTATATTTACAGTCACTTGCTACGCATACGTAAAGACATACGCAATAAGATCACAATAAACAAGTGATATCACAATATGCAAAGTAACCACTGTGAAAAAAACAAGAGAACTTCCAATCTCTTTCATAAGTTCTCACGGAAGCGCTTGGAAGTTCACCATTTTGTCGGCTTTGTATACATACGTATACTATTTTTTCGGCTTTGTATACATACACAGCCGATTAAATTCGTCGGAATAAGAAAAAGCGGCAGATATGCGTAATATACAAATTTTCTTGAAAGAGATGAAAATGAAGAATGATATGTAGTAAGACTATTGTTTACATAAAGAGGACAGCGAGACAAAGAGTAGACAAACTACTTCGCGCAGGCGAAGAGGAGACCAGCCAGCACTTACTGCACGGGGGAGATCCTCTTCTACTACTTCTACTTCTACTTCTTTCTTCTTCTTCTTCTTCTTCTTCTTCTTCTTCTTCTTCTTCTTCTTCTTCTTCTTCTTCTTCTTCTTCTTCTTCTTCTTCTTCTTCTTCTTCTTCTTATTATATTATTATTATTATTATTATTATTATTATTATTATTATTATTATTATTATTATTATTATTATTATTATTATTATTATTATTATTATTATTATGAAGCCCTAAGCCCCTGAGGGGTTACACAGAACCTGGGGAATAATAAATAATTAGATCTAAAAATAAGGAAGAGAAGTGTAGCTCAAAATATTCGGATCAATAAGGTTCACCAGTACCAAAGTTGTTGACTTCCATAACGGGAGTCTGTGTGAAGAGAGACTCAGATTTCCATTCAGTGACCGAATTCCAGAATGACCTGTGGAGTCGGTGTGGTACCTCCTATTGCCACCAGGTGAGGCAACGGCATCGTCGAGTTACGACCATTGATTAAAGTTCTCCTGTTGTAGGTGTTACTATGCTGACGGAGATAGTGGAGGAGTCTGGGAACGACCACTCAGACTGTCTTCCTGTTGCAGGTGTGACCATGCTGGCGCTGACGGCGGTGCGAGGCTACTATGGCTACGTTCTCTTCATGTGGCTTTACGGCCTCTTGTTGGGTGGTGCTCACTACTCCTTCCAGATGCTGACACTGGAGAAGGTTCGGGCTAGGCACTTCTCCCGGGCCTGGGGTTTCATCCAGGGTGCCACGGCTATCCCTATCCTTTTTGGCATCCCCATTACTGGTAGGCATCAGGCGAATTTTAAAACTTTGTGGCCCCATTACTGGTAGGTTCATATTTGCTCATTCGTCTTGGGGTCCACATTACATGGATAATGGTGCGTCTATAGATGATGATGGTAAGTGATGGTTGATAGTGGGCAGTGATAATGGGTTGTGATAGTATGTGGT
Organism: Cherax destructor; assembly: GCA_009830355.1. Lineage (NCBI taxonomy): Eukaryota > Metazoa > Arthropoda > Malacostraca > Decapoda > Parastacidae > Cherax > Cherax destructor. The sequence goes on from WNWK01002232.1 coordinate 134,557, forward strand.
AATGCATACGTAGATGGTGACGTATACATAATTGCTGATGGAAGGTGCTCATGTATACAAAGTTGGTGAAGGTAAGTAGTGATGGGTACATGATTTGTGATAGTGATTGATGATAGTAGGTTGTGATTCATTCATGGACAGTGATACGAGGCAGTGATACATAAGTAGCTTGAGATGTTGGACGATGATACATGTTGGCGATGGAAGATAGATGGCTAGCGATTTTGTGTGGTAGTGTACACATAGTAAGTGATAACGGGTGGTGTTGATGCATTTGTCTGGAGTATACCTGGAGAGGGTTCCGTGGGTCAACGCCCCCGCGGCCCGGTACTGCAGCACCGGTTTGTGGGGCAATTTGGAGTCGCTTGTGTGGATGACAATAAACAGCCGTACGAATGAAAAAAATATTAAAAATTATAAAAATATGCTAATCTCTTGGAATATGAAATCATGTAATATTGTATTAGTAAAATATTGCATCATCTGTGTGACTCATAAACATATAAGGGTATTTGTTTTCATTAATATATTATTGCAAAAACTTTGCTTTTAGGTTATTGTTCCTCTGTCATATAAATGGTTTGAAAAACCGTCAAATGTATCAATGAAACACTTGTGCAACATTTGGGTATCTTTAGAGATACCCAAATGTTGCACAAGCTTCTCTGTGTTGTAGTGAATAAGCATTTGCTTTGTATCCACAGGTTACATCAACGAGAACACGTCCAAAACAGGTTACTTCTTCGCCAGCTTCTTTCTTGTGTCTGGTGCTTCGTGCCTCTTCTTCCTCAACTACTTCAAGGAGCGCCTGGCTAAACACGACACCAGTGTTTCCTTCACGACGGTCGACTCCCACGTGCCCCACGAACCTTATGCCTTGCCAGTGGAGAATGGTGGAGGTGGTGGTGGAGGTGGTGTCAGTGGTAGTGGAAGTGGTGGTGTCAGTGGTGGAGTTGGATGTGTGCAAAAGACTGGTATGACAGCGTCTCCCCAGATCGGTGGTCCGGTGTGTACTTGTGGAGCGGACCCCAGCGCGCCGCCCCCAATTAATCCCCAGGTGTATGACCCCAGCAAAACGCAAGTCTTCAATAAACTGGGCAAAACTATCTCTTTTGCCAGCTCGGTGGACGTGATGGAGCCACGCCTGAAGCCAGAGCTCCTAACGTGTATTTCTGAGGAGGGACTCTTGGATAACTACTATGACTATGTGGGCCAGTGTAGCAGTTCTTGTAAATACGATAATGTCTTTTTCAATGACTGTCAGGACAACATGGACTTCGATGCTGAAGACGAGGACGAAGATCCCCTGTCGAGGCCGCTTCAACCCAAAGTACCGGTGAACCCAGCGGGTAGACGCTTGCGCCAGACTAGTGGTGTGAGCTTTAGCGAGCCGGAAGGCTTGGCTAGGCTGGGTCAGGTGAGCGGTAGTGGTTATGTTGGCGTGAGTTCTGCACGTTCACAGCCTACCCATGACTGCAGTGTGTCCCCGATGCCACTCCCTCCCATACTCCGGCGTGTGCCACCGTCTCGCCCTCGGCGAAACATCACCGTCATAGAAGAGATGACGACTTCGGTGTAGCCCAGGCCTCCTGTCACGGTTCAAGTTTCGTCACCAGGACACTCCTGTCACACTCACCACACAGGTGTTGAAGAACTCTCACCAGCACACACCTGTAGCACTCAACACTCACATGTTGATGAACACTCACCAGCACACACCTGCAGCACGCATCAATCATGCTGTGATGAACACTCACCAGCACACACCTGCAGCACCCATCAATCATGCTGTGATGAACACTCACCACTACACACTTGTCACTCTCGCCAGTCATGTTGGGATGAACACTCCCCAGCACACACCTACAGCACGCACCAATCATATTACGAAGAACATTCACCAGCACACACTTCTCATACCCATGATTCATACCGTGATGAACATTCACCAGATTACACTTATCAAAGTAAACATTCACGCTATGAGGAACACTCACCAACACACACCCATCAGTCATGTTGCGAGGAACATTCACCTGCACATTTTAGCCACGTTCAACATTCACCTTGTGATGAACATGCACAATCTGACGAAGAGTTAGAATGTACTCGACGTTCGTACTTTGTTCATCACTCGCAGTTTGCTGAACCACGAGATTGCTGTTCTGAGCACCCGTTCACAGGTGAACAAACCCGGTATGACAATTCTGAATACAGATGGCATACTGGACAAACATATTTTCCTGAATAAAGTAACTTGCTAAATTTGAGGACCAGAACACACAATCCACTGACTAATGTATTTTCTTTTTACAGCTAAATCAACACAGGTGTGACAGAAACAGGAGTTGTGACGAGTTTCTGTGATGGGACGACGATAGCCTCATCTTTATGAGCTATTTACCACCATTTTCAACAATCTATTGCATATAATAGATTGAAAAATAAAGCCGTGACAGGGCCCATAACAAGAAATATCACTCTTCAGTGATAAAACAAAATAATATCCACTCGTAGAAGACCACCTTTTCGATACCTCATAGGGATAACTTACTTAACCCTAAAAAATCCCTCGTTAGATAAACAAAGTATTGTAAATTTAAAACCAAGTGCTAATATTTCTCTGAAAATAACAAATTTAGGAATAACGAATGAATGTATAAATGTTCCTTAATGAAGAAGCCGTGTATTGTGCTGCAGAAAGTGAATTTCCGTATATATATAACGTGCAATATTCCATGTTTTTGAGGTCAGTAGTCTTGTTTCTGTCAAGAGGTTTGTGTGTTTTTATATGATGAGAGGACTTAAGTTCCTGTAGTTAAGTGTACCATTGTGAGATAAAAATATAGTGTGTTATGCCTTTGTGATAGGAAAAACCTGCAATAAATTTGTAATCCTAAAACACTTGAAATAATTTATTAAAAATTGTACATAATATCATTTGTAATTAATGCATGTAATATTTTTGAAAGAGCATGTGTACAGGTACATGCATACGTGTGCGTGTGTACATGTATATGTGTACATGTACAGTAGAGGACCCGCTCCAGCTCCTGGCGCCGCTGTGATAAAACATGAGCAAAATCACTTTTCTTCTTATCAGTCTTACCAAAGTTGGTGGTTTTTACTCTCCTGTATTTTGTAAACATTGTCCCCATCCTGTGGTTCCCTTTATAACAAGTAATCAATATCAAACTAGGTAAATAAAGCCTTTTTGTAATGCGGTTTAGTATGACACTTGGACGAATACCTTGGTAAGCAGCTGTGTAATTTCTAGAGGTAGGAAAGTGGAGAGAGAGAGAGAGAGAGAGAGAGGAGAGAGAGTGTATGTGTGTGTGTGTGTGTCTGTGCCTCTGTGTCAATGTATGTGTGTGTCTATGTCTGATTTATTTATTTATTTCTCTCCCTGCTGCATTTCTCTCTGTTTATTTCTACAAGGTATTCGAAACTCGCTAGCATTTAAGGGTCTCCCATAATCAGTTGCATTTACTGCGGATGCATCTATGTTGTCTAATCCTTGCTATCTGTCCTCGTCCACTATTTGTGTCCCCTAACATGTTGGTATATAACTTTTCCCTCAATGCTTCATTCATCTTCTCTCTCAACGTAACTGGATCTCGTTTCTAACAGTCTGTTTAGCCCTTCCTTCAGCCTCCTCTAGACTCCTCTTTCTGTTACACATAGAAGCTCTGCTTCCTGCTTTTACTGTGGTGTCCACTATACGGTTTTGTTGTTATCGCGGTCTTGTTTTCCAGCTATTTAGTTTTGGGTTGTGCATCACTGCCACAGCCTCCCTGTGTACCCCTGTCTTAAGTGAGTGTTATTTAGTCCTCTCAAATTCTTATTACTCCACTAGCTTCTGATCACCTGGGCTACTCCTCAAATCTCCTCAGACCTCAATAATCTACTTGAAACATTGGATCTGATAGATGTGTATGCTGTCTTGTCAGCTGCTATTCTCTCATTCATGTGCATTTGTGAATTATACTTTTATTTCTCTTACTGTGTTCCGGTTTGTTCGATTGTGGCTTCCTGTTTCCTGCCCTAGTGTCTGGGGGAGAGGAAAAGGGAAGAAGGAGGTGGTGTTTTGGGATTATGTCCTGTGGATGTGGATGAAATAGGGCTCTCTCTAAGCTGTTCTCCTTCCATTTCCCTTCTGCCCTGATCCAGCAACACATGGTGGTTTCTGTTTCTACCTTTTATCTATCCTCTTTCTGTCTTATGATTCTGTCGTGTGTCATTCATGAAATAGGCTTCAATTTGATTGGTTGCTGTTTCCTCATGGAAAACATTTCGATTCTTTGAAAATTTGCCATCTCTCTTACTTTGTTTTCTTCTACTAGTCTGTCAGCTATAGATTTAATCACTTTCCTCATTCTCTCTTCCATCTTTGTCTTTCCTGCCCTCTACCTCATGAAGCCTTTCTTTTTTTAATTGTTTCTCCTTCTAGATTTTCTTGTCTGTTTCCATCATTTCCTTAGTCATTGCTGTTATTATCTTCTGTGTCTCTTAGTCACCTAGAAGCATTGTCAAAAAAAACCTTTCTTGTTGTCCTCTTCCTTTCTTAGAGTCTCTTCCCCAAATTTCCATTTTTTGCTGTTGCCTCTTTGCCTCTTTCCATCTATCTCTTTAGCCCTTCCTTCAGCCTCCTCCTCTAGACTCCTCTTCCGATTTGCATCAAAAACAATAATATTAACTCTTGAGAACTTCCTCATCATGCTTCACCCTCCTTTTTTGCTCCTTCCTCTTTCTTAATGTTCCTTTGATCTTCCATCGCTGAGCTCTTCAAGTTACCCTCAGTCAGGACTTCCTCTGATTCAAAGTTTACACTGCAGAAGGAGAACCTTTAGTACCTCGTCTTGCCTCTATTCTGGTGCCAGTTAAATCCTTTAGGTCAGTGAATTGAGTAGTGTCCTGGAAGCAAGGTGTGTGTATTAGTGTGTGAGTGTGCTCGTTTGTGTGTGTGTGTGTATTAGTGTACGTGTGAGTGTGCTAGTTTGTGTGTGTGCTTGTATTTATGTTTCTGTGTGTGTGTGTGTAAATGTGTGTATGTATATGTTCACATGTGTTTATATGTGTGTGTGCACATGTATGCGTTCGTGTGTACTTCGTATGTGTGTGCATGTGTACAAATTGTTGGTTCCTCCAAGTTTTCGACTATATTCAGTGAATAAAGTTTGCTGCTTTGAACTTGAGTGATAAGAATACCAAAGAAGTCATTGACAACCGCAGCATCACATAGTGTGTTAACTTCAGCATTGTCTGATATGGTTTTTGTTTCAGACCTTGAAATAAAAAATATTTGGACAAAATAAAAATTGTTTTAATACTTACACTATTAATAAAAACATTTCAGCCCCACAGGAATTTTTTTTTCATATGCCATGAGAGTCAAAATATAAACCTGTCAGATTATTTTCATATGGCCACGAGGTACGTGTACTGCTGGGGGTACCAGGTACTTGTACTGCTGGGGGTACCAGGTACTTGTACTACTGGGGGTACCAGGTACTTGTACTGCTTGGGGTACCAGGTACTTGTAGTACTGGGGGTACCAGGTACTTGTACTGCTGGGGGTACCAGGTACTTGTACTACTGGGGGTACCAGGTACTTGTACTACTGGGGGTACCAGGTACTTGTACTACTGGGGGTACCAGGTACTTGTACTACTGGGGGTACCAGGTACTTGTACTACTGGGGGTACCAGGTACTTGTACTGATGGGGGTACCAGGTACTTGTACTACTGGGGGTACCAGGTACTTGTACTGATGGGGGTACCAGGTACTTGTACTGCTGGGGATACCAGGTACTTGTACTGCTGGGGATACCAGGTACTTGTACTGCTGGGGATACCAGGTCTCGTACTGCTGGGGGTACCAGGTACTTGTACTACTGGGGGTACCAGGTACTTGTACTACTGGGGGTACCAGGTACTTGTACTGCTGGGGGTACCAGGTACTTGTACTACTGGGGGTACCAGGTACTTGTACTACTGGGGGTACCAGGTACTTGAGCTGCTGGGGGTACCAGGTACTTGTACTACTGGGGGTACCAGATACTTGTACTACTGGGGGTACCAGGTACTTGTACTACTGGGGGTACCAGGTACTTGTACTGCCGGGGGTACCAGGTACTTGTACTGCTGGGGATACCAGGTACTTGTACTACTGGGGGTACCAGGTACTTGTACTTCTGGGGGTACCAGGTACTTGTACTGCTGGGGGTACCAGGTACTTGTACTGCTATGGGTACCAGGTACTTGTACTTCTGGGGGTACCAGGTACTTGTACCACCTTGAATACAGAGATTTATTTTTCCTTGAATACAATGATTTATTTTCCCCTGAATACAATTTTGTTTTTGGATAACATATGCATATGTGTAATGCTTATATCACCTTGGATAACACTTTTATCACCTTGGATAACACTTTTATCACCTTGGATAACACTTTTATCACCTTGGATAACACTTTATCACCTTGGATAACACTTTTATCACCTTGGATAACACTTTTATCACCTTGGATAACACTTTTATCACCTTGGATAACACTTTATCACCTTGGATAACACTTTTATCACCTTGGATAACACTTTTATCACCTTGGATAACACTTTTATCACCTTGGATAACACTTTATCACCTTGGATAACACTTTTATCACCTTGGATAACACTTTTATCACCTTGGATAACACTTTTATCACCTTGGATAACACTTTTACCACCTTGGATAACACTTTTATCACCTTGGATAACACTTTTATCACTTTGGATAACACTTTATCACCTTGGATAACACTTTTATCACCTTGGATAACAGATGTTTACACTACCAGGGTAAAAGAGGTTCCAATACTACCACGAACCCCAGACTACCATGAACCTCAGACTACCATGAACCCCAGACTACCATGAACCCCAGACTACCATGAACCCCAGACTACCATGAACCCCAAACTACAATGAACCCCATACTACCATGAACCCCAGACTACCATGAACCCCAGACTACCATGAACCCCAAACTACCAATGAACCTCAGACTGCAATGAACCTCAGACTACCATGAACCCCAGACTACCATGAACCCCAGACTACCATGAACCTCAGACTACCATGAACCCCAAACTACCAATGAACCTCAGACTGCAATGAACCTCAGACTACCATGAACCCCAGACTACCATGAACCCCAGACTACCATGAACCTCAGACTACCATGAACCCCAAACTACCAATGAACCTCAGACTACAATGAACCTCAGACTACCATGAACCCCAGACTACCATGAACCCCAGACTACCATGAGCCTCAGACTACCATGAACCCCAGACTACCATGAACCTCAGACTACCATGAACCCCAGACTACCATGAGCCCCAAACTACCAATGAACCTCAGACTGCAATGAACCTCAGGCTACCATGAACCCCAGACTACCATGAACCCCAGACTACCATGAGCCTCAGACTACCATGAACCTCAGACTACCATGAACCTCAGACCACCATGGAGGTGTGTTATTCTGTCATATATTCCCTCGGCCGGTTAATAATGGATGGAGTTATCTTCTTCATCGTATATTTTGCCTGACTGCCTTCCCTCACCAGCTGTGGGAAGGCTGCCAACACATGCTGGTGCAGATGTCTTACAACATCTGCTAGAGCACGTGTTTCACGACCGTTGGTGCACATAATCACGAATTTGTATTCGCCTGTTTGTAGTTGCTGGGGTTGAGTCTCAGCTCTTGGCCCACTTTCGCCGGCTGCTTCTGGTTTCACTCTCTCCCGGGTGCGTAAACCACATAAAATTAATAATAATAATAATAATAATAATAATAAAAAGTATAAGAATAATTTTATTTCAGCATGATACAGTGTTTATACGTAGATGGGTGATATACCTTTTCGTAAAGCTATGTATGGATTCTGCATCTACCACATCACTGTCTGGGTTATTCCCCTTCCTGACTGCTCTAAGGCTAAAGAAGTATTTCCTAACATCCCTGACATTCATCTGTGTGTTTAACTTCCAGCTGTGCCCTCGTGTACCTAATATCCGCCTCTCAAACAGGTTTTAGCGGTCCACCCTGTCTCGCAACACCTACTGTTGTTCGTCTCTCACAAGCAGGTGAGGCTTGAGGGTTGTATTGATCCTAGGAAATGGATTAAGGCGGGTGGGTAGTCTTGAGGGGTATGTGAGGGTGCTCTTGATCCAAGAAAATGGAGTGGGTGCAACTGGTGGATGGTCTTGGGGGATCTTGATCCGAGGAATTGCTGGTGCACATGTCTCGCAACACCTGCTCTTGTCTAGCAACACTTCCTGTTGTCTCACAACACCTGCTCTTGTCTAGCAACACTTTCTGTTGTCTCACAACACCTGCTCTTGTCTAGCAACACTTTCTGTTGTCTCACAACACCTGCTCTTGTCTAGCAACACTTCCTGTTATCTCACAACACCTGCTCTTGTCTAGCAACACTTCCTGTTGTTTCACAACACCTGCTCTTGTCTAGCAACACTTTCTGTTATCTCACAACACCTGCTCTTGTCTAGCAACACTTCCTGTTGTCTCACAACACCTGGCAGCAAACGTCTCTCTTAGAGCCAGTTAGCACATGTGTTAGTTAAATTAATGATGTTGGTTGTGTGTCTTAAAACTCCTGTTGGAACACGTGATTTAACATGTATCTAACAACAACTGTTGTTTCACGTGTTTTACAACACCTAGTGGTGCGTGCTTTTCCTAACACCTGTTGATGCACGTGTCTCAACATCTGCTAATGCAAGTGTCTCACCTAATTGTACACTTCTAATTGTAGTTACAGGGGTCGAATCATAGCTCCTGGCCTTGAATCTTCACTGGTCGCTACTGGGTCACTCACTCCCTACTCTGTGAGCTGTACCATACCTCTTCTTAAAGCTATGTATAGATCCTACCTCCACCACCTCACTTTCTAGATTATTCCACTGCCTGACAAATCTGTGGCATAAGAAATACTTCCCAACATCTCTGCGACTCATCTGAGTCTTCAACGTCCAACTGTGGCCCCTCGTCGCTGTGTCCCATCTCTGGAACATCTTATCTCTGTCCAACTTGTCGATTCCTCTCAGTATTTTATATGCTGTAATCAAGTCTCCCTGTCTCTCCTGTCTCACAACATCTGCTGATGCATTTGCCTTATAACATCTCATGATACATGTGTCTCACAACACCTGCTTGTGCAAGTGCCTCGCAACACCTGCTTGTACAAGTGCCTCGCAACACCTGCTTGTACAAGTGTCTGACAACACCTGCCTCTCTACACACTGATTGGTTCATGGCTATTAACAATACACCAGGTAATATATGTGATTCACGATACAAGTGTTGTATGAGATTCAACACTGGACAAGTGTTTCAGTCTATTTTCTTAATACAATAAAGCTTTTTCTAATCACAAATGAAGTTTTTCCTAATATATAAATTTATATATTTTTTTTAATTTAATGAGAGATAATTAGCTAATTTATTTGGGAACCGTTAAACTCGTAGTGGTTGGACATCACCAGGTTTGATCCGAGGAAATAGCATCAAATCTCCTCTTCAAATGGGAAATGCAATTATTAGTTTTATTTTTTAATTAACACATCGGCCGTCTCCCTCCAAGGCAGGGTGGCCCGAAAAAGAAACACTTTCATCATAATTCACTCCATCACTGTCTTGCGCTTACACTACAGTTATAAAGCAGCAACATTAACACCCCTCTTTCAGAGTGCCGACACTGTACTTCCCATCTCCAGGAATCAAGTCCGGCCTGCCGGTTTCCCTGAATCCCTTCATAAATGTTACTTTGCTCACACTCCAACAGCACGTCAAGTCCTAAAAAAACATTTGTCTCCATTCACTCCTATCTAACACGCTCACGCACGCTTGCTGGAAGTCCAAGCCCTCGCACACAAAACCTCCTTTACCCTTTCCCTCCAACCTTTCCTAGGCAACCTCTACCTTCCCTCCACTACAGATTTATGCACTCTCGAAGTCATTCTAGTTTGTTCCTTCCTCTCTACATGTCCGAACCACCTCAACAACCCCTCCTCAGCCCTCTGGATAATAGTTTTGGTAATCCAGCACCTCCTCTCCTAATTTCCAAACTAAGAATTCTCTGTAGATGAATGGTTCAGAGAACCCACAAGTTGATAAATTAGATACATATGTATTCAAAACTTGGGTGTCTTTATTGTATTCACACCACACAATGCCCTCAAACACGACATCTCAGTTTTATAGTATGTTAAATTTAACCTGTTGGTTGTACATGGGTCATTTTGGTCGCAAAATTATCAAAAGAAAATTAAACCTTAGAATTAGCGTCAAGCTGGGTTTTTTTTTTGTATATGTATTCTGAAAGTTTTGTCCTCTTAGTACCTATAATCTGCATTTTCTAAATATAATAGTTAAATATAATAATCATTAGTTAAGGGTCCAAATCGGCCCGAAACGTCGTCGTTAACTCCTCTCTTCTATGTGGGGGTTATTTCTGTATTGTTCCAGTCACGGTATTGTGCCTTTTTTTTTATTTATTATATTTCTTGAATAGAAAGTAAAGGGCAAGTCAGGCAGTAATAGTACTGACGTGTACTTACTATCGTATATCCCCGGGAACCCGCAGCCGCACGGAAGGAAGGAGAGACGTACCAAGAAGCAAGTTTGGAGATTTCAAATACAAACGTAGCAAATTTCTGGGTTTAGTAAAAATTATAAACTTAAAAAGGCCATGAAAAGTTCTGTCACCCGAACATAAAATAATTACCCGCTGAGTGGGGAAGATACGGCTGTGTCAGGTTTTTCACTGTTTATGGTTCCTCTATCAGTACCCCGTTTGACTCTTGATATCACTGAAATGATGTCTAATATATAATGAAGAGCTGCAACAAGAAATTAGTCACTTGGAGTGCAAAAAAAAATGACTACCAACAATAGTTTGAATTCCAATCTTTTATGTATTCGAGGAATTGAATTCAGATTACTGAGCCGTAATTAATTTAAACTTCGGACAAATTGAAATTTGGAACTAATTCAACAAGGATTGTTTTCGCAATCAGCTTATCAACATAACTTTGAGGATGAGACCCAGGTCACCATGTATACAAATCTTTATTGCTGGATAAGTTTCGCAACTTACATAAACTTAAATAAAGATCCGCTTTTCATATCTAGTTCTAACACCCCCTTCGTCGACGTACACAAACAGGCGATCTTAACAATGCATGTGTGTGTGTGTGTGTGTGTGTACTCACCTAGTTGTGGTTGCAGGGGTCGATTCATAGCTCCTGGCCCCGCCTCTTCACTGGCCGCTACTCGGTCACTCTACCCGCTCCATGAGCTTTATCATACCTCTCCTTAAAGCTATGTGTGGATCCTGCCTCCACTACATCACTTCCCAAACTATTCCACTTCCTGACAACTCTGTGACTGAAGAAATATTTCCTAACATCCCTGTGGTTCATCTGAGTCTTCATCTTCCAACTGTGACCCCTTGTTGCTGTGTCCCACCTTTGGAACATTCTGTCTCTGTCCACCTTGTCGATTCCTCTCAGTATTTTATATGTCGTTATCATATCCCCTCTCTCCCTACTGTCTTCCAATGTCGTCAGGTAGATTTCCCGTAACCTCTCCTCGTAGGACATACCCCTTAACTCTGGGACTAGTCTTGTTGGAAACCTCTGCACTTTTTCTAATTTCCTTACATACTTGGCTAGGTGAGGGTTCCAAACTGGCGCTGCATACTCCAGTATGGGCCTAACGTACAGTGTACAGGGTCCTGAATGACTCCTTATTAAGATGTCGGAATGCTGTTCTTAGGTTTGCCAGGCGTCCGTATGTTGCAGCAGTTATTTGGTTGATGTGCGCCTCAGGAGATGTGCCTGGTGTTATACTCACCCCAAGATCCTTTTCCTTGAGTGAGGTTTGTAGTCTCTGGCCCCCTAGACTATACTCCGTCTGTGGTCTTCTTTGCCCTTACCCAATCTTCATGACTTTGCACTTGGTGGGGTTGAATTCCAGGAGCCAGTTGCTGGAACAGGCCTGCAGCCTGTCCAGACAGAGGGAACAGAGGGGGTGGACGAGTGGCACTGCTGATCAAAAACCGATGGGAGTTTGAGGAGCTGGAGAGAGGAGACAGAGGAGAAGCAAGAGATATATAATAGGAACGATTCAGTCCGGAGGTCCAAAGGTGGTAATTGCAGTGATGTATAACCCTCCACAGAACAGCAGAGGCCTAGGCAAGAGTATGATGAGAGTAATAGAGCGATGGTTAACACACTGGCCGAAGTGGCCAGAAGGGCGCATGCGAGCAGGGCGAAGCTACTGATCATGGGTGACTTCAACCATAAGGAAATCGATTGGGAGAACTTAGAGCCACATGGGGGCCAAGAAACGTGGAGGGCTAAGATGATGGAGGTAGTACTGGAAAATCTCATGTACCAACACGTAAGGGACACTACCAGAGAGAGAGAGGAGAGGACGAACCAGCGAGACTGGACCTAGTATTCACCTTGAGTAGTGCAGATACTGAGGACATCACATATGAAAGACCCCTTGGGGCCAATGAACATGTGGTTCTAAGCTTCGAATACATAGTAGAGTTACAGGTAGAGGGGGAAGCAGGAAGGGCTGGACGAATGAAGCCAAACTACAAGAAATGCGACTACGCAGTGTGTGTGTGTGTGTACTCACCTAGTTGTGGTTGCAGGGGTCGATTCGTAGCTCCTGGCCCCGCGTGTGTGTGTGTGAGTGTAAATGTTTCTCGATATAGTTTTTAATATGGTTACCATTGTTGACGTAGTTCGTGGGTGTATATTTGACTGCTATAAGAGACGTCATTTGACGCTTGATCTTCTTGGCACTTGGAATGCAACGATGCTGAGGCAAAATCTTGTTTAAATTTTAAAGCCGATTTACTATCATTTACTTTTTTTTACTAAAATTATCCCAATACACAAATAATGCATTTTCTAATTAAAATGAAGAGAGTTTTATATTCCAGGAGTTAAATAAGGAAAATAAGTCGATTCGTTTACATTTGCTCTTAATGCACATCATCCTATTCTACTATACATAAATCACGTTTCTGTGTATTCAACTGAAAACAATGATTTTGCATATACTGCAGACCCTCAGCCTGGAGCTGATGAGCTCAGCTGATGAGCTCAACTGACGTGCTCATCGACTTCAGACTGAGGGATGATTATATCACTGGTCAACAAGCAAAATGCTTCCGAGACCAGAGTAGCAATTTCCAACTAATTCCAGGTCACTGATAATGAATATCACGGTAAAAATTGTTTGTTAGGTCTACTTTTCAATATAGACCTACGTGTCACAACAGGTTGCAACAGGCTTGTGGCAGTGTGTTTCTTACCACACTCACAGTCTCACTGACCTTCATTATTGTTCCAGCAGTCATACAAGGTGGTTGTCCTCTCCAAGTTTATATTTTGAGGTGAAAGGTAGGTTGTTGCTCTTGTGATGGTCTTGCAGGGCGGATACACCAAGTACTGCTGCTTTCTATGTGACTGGTACAGTCGTGCAAGAGGTTCCCACTACATCAGGAGAGACTGGCCACCTCGTCAAACATTGGAGTCTGGGATGAACAATGTTCAACATCCACCTCTCATTGAACCAAACAAAATTTTGCTACCACCACTACACATAAAATTGAGGCTCATGAAAAACTTTGTAAAAGCTATGGACAAATCCGGTCAGGGATTCAAGTATTTAACATCAAAATTCCTCTCACTGAGCGACGCTAAGATAAGAGAGGGAGTCTTCAATGGTCCTCAGATTCGAGAGCTTCTTGAAGATGGTGACTTTGAATCAGACCTTCATGGGGAGGAGAAAGCTGCTTGGGAAGCATTTAAGTTAGTGGCGAAGGGATTTCTCGGAAACAGAAGGGAAAGCAACTAAAAATTGGTGGAAAACCTCATCAAGGCTTACAAGAACATGGGATCTAACATGTCACTTAAAATCCACTCTTTGGATTCACATTTAGACTTTTCTTCAGGCGAACTGTGGGGCAGTTAGTGACGAACATTGTGAAAGGTTTCACCAAGATATTTCAACCATGGAAAAATGGTACCAGGGTAAATGGGGCACAAAAATGCTTGCAGACTATTGCTGGACACTGGCAAGAGATGATTCTTCAGCCCACTATAAGCGTCAAGCAAAAAGGCAGAGAGTAGGTACGGATTAGAGTGTAAAACATATTGACACATATTGTACGTTATAATAAAATAATCAAATGTTACATGTCTCGTATCTTCAAAACTATAACCAATAAGCATTTTCAAAGTAATATTTGGATTCAGGACATGAAAATGCATAAGAAGTAACTAATCTCATTTAAGAAGCATACAACTTATCAAAAATTGTTGACCAGTGACCACAAATTCCTTTTCCTCTTCCAACGTTCTTCTCTGTATTGGACTGAAGAAGCCCCCTTGCTGGCGAAGCGCTTCATCAGTAAAAAATCCCGAATGTTGCACAATTGTGTCTCATTCTTCAAATTATCTTAGCACTGGTGGATTTACGAGAATAGTTGGTGGCATAAGTATTCCTCAAGAGAGCACAATTCTTCTGGTATAGGCCACATGCACTTCTAGATAACACTGTCCTCACTCACTCTGTTTGGTAACAGGAGGTTCTGATGTCATGCAATTTTATACCCGCACCTTCTATTCTAAGATGGTAGGAAAAGGAACATCATAAGTATTAATTTATAACATGAAAGAAAAAAATATATAAAATAAATAGAATATCACATAGTCAAACAAGCAACCAGAAAAAATACACAGTTACACTCTCACCCCGGCCATGCACATTACACAATTACACTCTCACTCCGGTCATGCACATTACACAATTACACTCTCACCCCGTCATTCACACAGCGTGTCAAAGGAGCGAAAATTACTTATTTTGAAATAAAAGATTAGGGGGACCATGACACGGGTATCTCATTACAAACGATATACGATTATGTGATACAAGACGCCAATCTAACCCCTAACAGTGGATGACCAGCAGTGGAGGAACTTCTAAAATCCTAACTAATTAGTGTACCAGGCAAAAGGCTTTGTACCACATACCACATAGCATAGAGTACATAAAAAATGATCTTGCTACATAATCTACCGCACGTAATGCAACTCAAACATATTGTAATTTATGACTGAGAAAAGGAGGCTTCTCATATTATAAATATTTACTTGGTTATTACTTTATTTCTCTCGTCGTCCTTGAGGAGAAGCAAGAGAGACAATTCTCTCACCCACTTTGTGGTACCCAGACAAAAAAAATACACATGTTGCGTGCGGCCAACAGTAAAAGCGTCGTTGATCAGGCGCTGATCCACCAGGAGGCCTGTTCGTGGACCGGGCCGCGAGGACGTTGATCCCCGGAATACCCTCCAGGTAGACTCCAGGCATGCAAAGCATGTATTGACATTTACTCTACTAAGCGCTGTAGTATTGTGGAGCACGTGTAAGAGGGCTAGTCGTCCCGAAGTTCTGTCTGGGAACTCGTCATTTTGAGCCTGTGGCGTCTTAGAAGACGCAGCGCTCCACAGTACCTCATCACATCAGCCCTTAAAAGAAAATGAGTACTGAGGTATGAAAGGGATGTCAAAATACAGTGGACCCTCGGAAATCGAACACTCGCAACTCGCCCTTTTATGTAAGTTTATTATTGTAAGTGCTCTTATAGGTGTATTTTTGGGGGTCTGAAACGGACTAATTTAGTACTTTCTTTCTCTAAATATTTGGTGAATTTTAATAGAGGCTAAAGCTTCAACAGTAAAGTAGATTTAGCAAGTCTGAAGTAAGACAAATCTTCCTAATATTACACAAACATTTAAATGAGATTGGTGGCCAAGAGAGAGAGGTACTGTACTGCAGCTGCTACTGGAGGAATTTGTGTGGAATGTTAGTGTTATCTTGGCACGCTTATGTACTGTTTTATAATGAGAACTCAGAGTGTTAAAGGAGTTCTGCTGCTCAATGAGCAAAATAAGAAATATTCCATGAAATGAAAGGAAAATTTTTAATTGATTTTTATAGTTATTTTTTTTCAAATTGCTGTTTAAAATATCCTTCAACACCTGTTGTTGCAGGTGTCTTGCAACGCATACTGGAGTGTGTCACACATCTGCGGGTGCACGTGTCACACATCTGCTGGTGCACGTGTCACACATCTGCTGGTGCACGTGTCACACATCTGCTGGTGCACGTGTCACACATCTGCTGGTGCACGTGTCACACATCTGCTGGTGCACGTGTCACACAACATCTATCAATACAGTTGCCCATGAAAACCTATTGATGCATGTCTTGCATCTCATAACACCTGCCTTTTATAACACCATACTGTGTTTCATAACACCATCCTGTCTTTTATAACACCATCCTGCCTTTTATAACACCATCCTGCCTTTTATAACACCATCCTGTCTTTTATAACACCATCCTGCCTTTTATAACACCATCCTGTCTTTTATAACACCATCCTGCCTTTTATAACACCATCCTGTCTTTTATAACACCATCCTGCCTTTTATAACACCATTCTGTCTTTCATAACACCATCCTGCCTTTTATAACACCATCCTGTCTTTTATAACACCATCCTGCCTTTTATAACACCATCCTGTCTTTCATAACACCATCCTGTCTTTTATAACACCATCCTGTCTTTTATAACACCATCCTGTCTTTTATAACACCATCCTGTCTTTTATAAAACCATCATGTCTTTTCGTAACACCATCCTGTCTTTCATAACACCATCCTGTCTTTCATAACACCATCCTGTCTTTCATAACACCATCCTGTCTTTCATAACACCATCCTGTCTTTCATAACACCAGCTGATGTTTCGTCTTACAGTATATGATGACATATAAGAACATACAGATTCGACATAATCAGTCCATGAAGACTGATGGAATGATCATAACGCATCCAGGGTGAGGGACTGATTACCTCAAACTCCTCCTCTCTTTACACCTTTCTGCTTTGTATTGGACTGATGAAGCCACTGTGTGGCGAAACGTTTCCTTAATAAAGATTCCCATATGTTGCATAAGTGTCTCAATCTTCACCTCAAGTGGTAATCAAACTCATCCCTTCACTCATATATTTATGATAGTTTACTTTAATAATTTTAGTATGAACCCTTACTGGGTGGACCAGTAAGCCAGCGGAAGGTCTCGGTCAAATGACCAAAAGTTTCAGCTGCGGGGCATCATATGACTAAGAACCGCGTCAGGAAGCACTTTTCCTGTTTCCTGACGAACCTAATTTACATAACCCCATACCTACTTATGGGTCCAGGAACGGAGGCCCCAACGTTTCGATAGTTAAACAAGTTACAGCAGTCGTATTGCATAACTCCAGCCACAAATATGCCAATTAATGCGAAAGGATTAGTGCAGAGTGTGGCATAAAATTTTAATGCAGTTTTTCATTAGCGATGAAGATGTGAAGTGAATCAGATTTGGTTTTCACAAGTTATCACATGGAAACTAATGTTCTCATTTTTCTTCAACAACACTTGAAGGTTTCTCACTCTACCTGTCGGCGCATGTGTCTCACAACACTTGTTTGTGTCTCACAGCACCTGCTAGTTTACATTTCTCATGGTTCCTACCGTCGCACGTGTCCGAACATCTGTTGGCGCATGTCTCGCTATACCTACTTACTCTCTTGTCTCACAACACCTGCTGGTGCACGCATCTGTCACCTGGTGGATCATGTCTTGCAACACCTGCTGGTGCACGTGTCTCACAACACCTGATCCATTTATCTCACAACACCTGATCCACTTTTCTCACAACACCTGATCCACTTTTCTCACAACACCTGATCCACTTGTCTTACAACACCTGATCCACGTGACTTACATCTGATCCACGTGACTCACAACACCTGCTGGTGCAGGTGTTGTGAATACAGGTGTTGGTTCAGTACAATACAACTGGTTATATATGTGACTCACCACACAATTTTGCAGTGAGACTAATCAATGATCCAAGGTTTAACTTCCTTTCTGGCTTATTAGTTCAAAAAATCCCTGGAAATTAGTAACGAATACACTTTGACTTTTCAAAATATATATATTTCTTCTACGATGTATATAAATGGATAGTAGAAGCACTTAAAATATATGTCCTTATACACTGCCATCTCACCTGGTATGAACGGACGCGAGAGAAGTGTCAGTAAGGCGTAGCGTGACTTGACGCCCAATTTGGTCCCGATTACCGGGAATCGTCTGACTTTCAAGTGTTTTGTGGAAACTACCACTGACTTGGACACAAAAATAAGTACGTTAAAATTTAATAATTTCAGGACAAATTAAAGTATGGAGCCGATAAATGTTTGATTTAACAAATCGCCTCTTCGTAAAATTAATTTTCAACATATCTTTCAATTATTATTTATTTTCCAACATATCTTTTTAGGTTCATACAAACACTTATTCAAACTTCTGCCCGTTTCTCTTATATATATATATATATATATATATATATATATATATATATATATATATATATATATATATAGAGAGAGAGAGAGAGAGAGAGAGAGAGAGAGAGAGAGAGAGAGAGAGAGAGAGAGAGAGAGAGAGAGAGAGAGAGAGAGAGAGAGAGAGAGAGAGAGAGAGAGAGAGAGAGAGAGAGAGATATGTTTACACAAATACTAATCTCAGGTCGAAGGAGACTCGAACCTAGGAACAAGGTACGCAGTGCTCTACTCACAGAACCACACTGGTCCAATACCTTGGCGCCCAGCTAACGCTAGACATTTTGGTCCAAGGCAGCCAGCCTTCAGCCAGGTGGTGGTAAGCTTTTCATCTCATCCCCTGCATGCATCGGGCGACGAGAGATTTTTACAGTGTTTAGAATACGCAGAACAGGCGTAATATTCCCTTGGACCAAAACGTCTACCGCAGGGATACTCAATTGGCAGCTCGCTGTCCGAATCCGGACCTTCTGAGTGTTGTAGTTGGACCGCTCTTGTGTACCACCTCTTGTGTACCACAGCTGTTACCACGTTCAGGATCAGGTGGTACACAAGAGCGGGATTAATACATTATTCTATCTGAATGGAATACAAACACTGAATGGAATACGGTATTCTAGCATAGCTAAATAGTGATAGTTTCTGCCATTCAATAGTAATTCATATTGGTAATTATCACTTGTGCAATTAAGTTGACTTTTTTGGCATTTTGGAAAAAGAGTTTGGCCGCATATGGGCTGGGAAGTCTGGCGACCCTGATGCAACTTTGAATTTCGGCAAAGGTTGTGCATTTGCGTTTGTGCAAGGTATGACTTCGGGTTTTCTCATTTTCTTTTTAGCAAGTTTGATTTTAATTTGCTGTGCCCACCTCTTTTATGAATAAGTACAGTGGTCGGGAATTTAGTATTGAATCATTGTGATCAAATTCTTCACATCAATGTTTAATCAAATTGGTTAAAGAAAATTCTCATTCTGGTTGTTCCTAATTTATGTGGAGTGGATAGAAAACGTGTTTTATTTTAATAAATACAGATAAATTTCAGTAATAAATACATTTCATAATACAGAGAACAACTGCTTCACCAAGTTTGTAAAAAATGCATCCGGACCTTTGCATACATTGGTACTTGTCCAAGTGGACCTTTGCTCATAGTAGTTGAGTAGCCCTGGGCTAGCGTTAGCTGGGCGCCAAGGTATTGGACCAGTGAGGTACGGTGAGTAGGGCACTGCATACCTTGTTCCTAGGTTCGAGTCTCCTTCGACCTGAGATTAGTATATATATATATATATATATATATATATATATATATATATATATATATATATATATATACAGTGGACCGCCGGCTAACGAACAAAATTCATTCCAGAAGCCTGCTCAAGTGCCATTACCGAACGAATTTACTTCCTTAAGAAATAATGTCACGTAGGTTAGTCTATTTCAGACCCCCAAAAATACACTTCCACAAGCACTTACAATATTATACTTACATAATTGTACGATTTCCGGGGTGTTCGTTTGCCGGGGTCCACTGTATATATATATATATATATATATATATATATATATATATATATATTATATATATATATATATATATATATACATATATATATACTATCCTATGCGTGCACCACTCTCTACAACTACCATCTATTTTCCTAACTCCCTCTCTTCCAACTTTATCCCTTCCTCTAATTTATCTGTTCTATTATCCCATGCTATAATTTTTTCCTAAAAAAAATAATGTGTATCGAAATTACGTCAGGACAGAATCACTGGAGATAAAGGAAGTGCATCCCCATAGGCCTATGCATGAAGCAAGGAAGTATGGACAGGTTATAAAAGGCAATGCAGACACGTATTCTCTCTCAGACTTTCTACTATTCATTACCGCCTAAAATCGGACAATAATACCTAACGCTAAGTCACAGCATAAATGAACCACTAAAAAATTTGATACAAAAATTCAGATGGAATCACAAATAAATGAGGCAAGGACATGATAATGACATATAAAATACTGAGAAGAATTTACAGGATGGACAGGGAGAGTGTCCACCCTGTTAGGCACTAATTCTTCAGTTTAGAGCAATCGGGAAGTGGAACGACCTAGGCACCAAACCCTCGAGAGAGTGAAAAAAAAAATAGCCACCAGCAGAGAGGCAGGGCAAAGAGCGAGGACTCGACCCTTGCAACTACACATAGATGAGTACACACACACACACACACACACACACACACACACACACACACAGAAGGGTTAGAGGAGACATGATAACGACATACAAAATACTGCGGGGAATCGACAAGGTAGATAGTGACAGGATGTTCCAGAGAGGAAACACAGAAACAAGGGGACACAACTGGAAGCTGAAGACTCAGATGAGTCAGAGAGATGTTAGGAAGCAATTCTTCAGCCATAGAGTAGTTAGGAAGTGGAATAGTTTAGCGAACGATATAGTGGAGGCGGGAACCATACATAGTTTTAAGACAAGGTATGATAAAGCTCATGGAGCAGGGAGAGCAGAGACCCAGTAGCGGACAGCGCAGAGGTGGGGCCAGGAGCTGAGTCTCGACCCCTGCAACCACAATTAGGTGAGTACAATTAGGTGAGTACACACACACACACACACCAGACAGTCACGCAACATAATAATCCTGACGAAAATCTTGGAAATATTTCACTGGGACGAAATTGTATTTTACAAATGAAAGAATAAGATTGTCTTTGTAAAGGACAGTGTCAGTGTGGAAGACAGTGACAGTGTGGAGGACAGTGTCAGTGTGGAGGACAGTATCAGTGTGGAAGACAGTGAAAGTGTGGACAATAACAGTGTGGAGGACAGTGACAGTGTGGAGGACAGTGTCAGTTTGGAGGACAGTGTCAGTGTGGAGGACACTGTTAGTGTGGAGGACAGTGTCAGTGTGGAGGACAGTGTCAGTGTGGATGACAGTGACAGTGTGGAGGACAGTGATAGTGTGGAGGACAGTGTCATTGTGGAGGACAGTGTCAGTGTGGAGGACAGTATCAGCGTGGAGGACAGCGTCAGTGTGGAGGACAGTGTCACTGTGGAAAACAGTGACAGTGTGGAGGACAGTGACAGTGTGGAGGACAGTGTCAGTGTGGAGGACAGCGTCAGTGTGGACAGTGTCAGTGTGGAGGACAGTGTCAGTGTGGAGGACAGTGTCAGTGTGGAGGACAGTGGCAGTTTGGAGGACAGCGTCAGTGTGGACAGTGTCAGTGTGGAGGACAGTGTCAGTGTGGAGGACAGTGACAGTGTGGAGGACAGTGTCAGTGTGGAGGACAGTGACAGTGTGGAGGACAGTGTCAGTGTGGAGGACAGTGACAGTGTGGAGGACAGTGACAATGTCAATGAGGTGGACAGTATAAGTGTGGAGGACAGTGTCAGTGTAGAGAACAGTGTCAGTATGGATAACAGTGACAGTGTGGACAGTGTCAGTGTGGAGGACAGTGACAGTGTGGAGGACAGTGCCAGTGTGGAGAACAATATCAGTGTGAAGGACAGTGTCAGTGTGGAAGACAGTGTCAGTATGGAGGACAGTGTTAGTGTGGAGGACAGTGTCAGTGTGAAGGACATTGTCAGTGTGGATGGAGTGTTAGTGTGGTAGAGAGTGTCAGAATAGAGGACAATATTAGTGTGGCAGACGATGTCAGTATCCAAGGCGATGTCAGAGTAGAAGACTTAAAGTGGTAGTCAGTATCAATACGTATGGCAGTATCAGTAGGGCAGGTAGTGTTAGCGTGACAGTCAGTAAAATTGTGACAGTCTCAGTATGGCAGTGTCAGTGTGGCAGATAGTGTCAGTGTGGTAGACAGTGTCAGTGTGGCAGAGAGTGTCAGCATGGCAGACGGTGTCAATGTGGCAGACAGTGTCAGTGTGGCAGACAGTGTAAGGGTGGCAGACAGTGTAAGGGTGGTAGACAGAGTGTGGCAGAATCTGTGTGGTGTACGGTGTCAGTGTTTCAGACAATGTCAGTGTGCAACCATAGTGAACCTCAGTATGACGACACATTCACACAGTATGACGACACATTCACACAGTATGAGGACACATTCACACATGACACAGTCTGCCAGAAGTGTCTTGTTCAACCTGCCACTGTCATAGCTTGATCTTGATGTCGTGGGTTTTGAACTTGATCTGCCTGAGGTGCGTTATAAACCTGATCTTGTTATGGTGGATAATAAACCTAAGCTTAATGAGGCGTTTGTAAATCTGTTTATTGATATGGTGGGTTGTAAATGAGATCTTGTGGAGGCAGTTTTTTTAAGACCTTGTCATGATGGGTTACAAACTGATTTTGTTGTGGTTGCTATTGTTGTTTGTTTCTTAATATAATAGTTGCAAACTTTCTTCCTAGCTTTCTTATTTCCTATTTTTTCCCGTAATTGTCTATGCAAGATTGTCAGTGTTGCTGAAGTTACAGTACCAGCGTCAGAGTAGCGAGTTTGAGACTCGTCTCCTATGGCGAGTTATCAACAAACACTGATGTCTCCAGTTGTCCCCGTAACAAAATACACAATTATAGCATGTCCGCCCGCCCTTGGAGTAATGGTGTCTTATTTTCAAGACTTAATCATTGATATCGCGTGTCGTTCTCCTAACGAGAGTGTTTAGTCAACGTACATGAGAGATAATTATCTCCCACAAGATTAATTTGTCTCACACCGACTTAGTTAAGATAGTACCATAATTATACTACTGTGTTCCACGTAGCAGGCAGACTGCCCGATCTTCAAAATAAATTTTATTTTCAATTTCTCCTTCCATACAGTCCGCTGGCTCTTTAGGTATAGAATTTTCTTCTCAATTTTCTGTATCCAGAAGGCAACTCTAGAAGTTGATTTCAAGCTCTTTACACCTCTCAGTGTCTAAGCCTAGTCTCTAGTCTAAGAGTCTCAGCGGCCAGTAAAAAATGACAAATTTGTCGAATTTAGAGGACAGACACTTTATACTAGATGTGTCTCAGTCAGTGGGCAACCCCAGAAAGGTATCAACACGTTATCAACACGTTTCCAATTAAGAGGCCTAGCTTCTCCCTATGAGCCCCATGAGGGCATGGAATGGGGCTAGGCTTGGGGACAGTTGGTCCCAGAAGATGAGTAGGTACCTGTACCTCCTCCCATGGGAGACATACGTAGGTCTCAGACACTCCCACGACAGGGACCAAGGCCGGGTCACCATCTGGAAAAGACCCGGACCGGGAGAGTACTGGCGAATCAAGTACCTCAATGCACACACGACGCACTATAGGTGTACCTCAAAACTCTAAAGAAGGCTTAGGAGCTGCAGGACAACTTCCGTATGAGATATATAACATTTAGGTAAAACTCAACTTCCCATGAGGTCCAGGAGCTTGAGATCAACACTTAAATAATTCCAGGAAATTTCGCTCGATTCAAGTAGCTTAGCAACTGTAGGTTCGCTCTGAAACGGCCAGGAACCATAGATCAACACTGTTAAGATATCAGAGAAATGTCTGATAACCTAGGCTATCACAAAATATTAAAATACCAAGACTCAGTAGACTCATCTGACCCTGACACATATCAAAGACAAAACTATAACTACTACACCTGAGTTAATTACCGGTTCTCTCGGTCTATAGTAGACAATTATATTGCATGTGTCATGAGGGAAATAGGCATGAATGCATTAATTTAGGACGCCTTAGTTGAAGACAACGTCCAGGTACATAAGTGATCAAGGTCCAAGGACCAAAATGTCTTCTTTAAAGATGTTCGAAATGAACGCATTCACTTTCATTTCCGTCAAATTTTCGCAACCGTCTACCTTATTACTACGATTGTCAAATACGCAAAATCTGAAAGCGTCATGAAAAAATAAATTTTCATCATTTTTCCCTTTTGTTTTCTCAGTTAGATTTTATTTAGCTATCTCTACAAATCAGAAAGATATTTGTTTAATGTTTTTAAATGAAGCAATGCAGGTGTCAGAGCTTCAAGGCTTGTGGATCTCTGAGACTGAAATATAATTGTATAAATTGGTACTAACACTTCATAAATATTCCAAACATTTGTGTGGGAAAAAATATTAACGTTTAAGGTTAAAAGTCAGAGAAGATAATCACGAGTTATTGCTTAGAAATAAATATTTGATATATATTTTTTTTTTCAAATTCTCATAATCGCATCTATTCAACTCAAAATAAACAAAAAAAAATCCTCTTAGAAATATGGATTAGATTTAGAATATTGAAGACGATCAAAAGAGTCATTTCCAGTTAATGCAAAGACACTAATGATTCACAATTATTTCCTGTTAGGTTAGGTAAGATTTGTCAGGAAAGAGGACAAGTGCTTCCTGACGCGGGTCTTGTCCTCTCTTAGTAAATTGTCAGCTGGGGAATTTTAACGGCTTAAACTTATTTGGAGAATATCCATCAGACCTTCAAGATTTAAGCTGTTTAAGGGAATGACTCTAAAAATCTTAAAGATTTATGCTATTTAAGGGAGACATTCTCGTGTTATTTTACGAGAAATATTACAATTTTAAATAATGGAATTCATTACCGACTAGCTGACCAAAAAAAGGCACATTTTCAAAATTTGGCAATTTTATTGCCGAAACGTTTTGCCTATACGACAGTCTTCCTCAGTCGGATACTGACCACCTCCTACCCTCGGTGGGAGGTGGTCAGTCCCTCAAGCCTAAAGCATAATCAAGCGGCTAGACTTTATATACTAAAATAGAGATGAGTTGATATCACTAGGTAACTCGTAGCTCACTCGTGGGCCACGCTCATCTACGACGGCAGCTCAAGCTACCTCACCTCACCCGCACTCGAGTATTTAAGGTTACCTGTTCGGGGATACCTAATTACTAGTAGACTCTCCCATGTTGACTTTCTCACACTGTCATCAGGATACAGAGTAGATTACTACTTCTTGATTTGAAGTGATAAAAGACCTTAAAGGGTTCGAAGAACCGATAAGTTGGTATAAGCCGCTTCTTCGCGTATATGCTTTGTAAGATTGATGGGCTGATTACATCGACTCCAGGCTGAGGGACTGATTACCTCAAACTCCTTCTGATCTTCACATTTCTTCTTTGTATAGGACTGATGAAGCCACTGTGTGGCGAAACGTTTCCTCAATGAAGATTCCCAACTGATGCACATGTGTCTAATTTACCATAAAGGACCTTAGAGCGAAACGTTTTCAACGAAGGTGTTCTAAGTGTATGCATTTGTGTCCTTTTTTTGGGGCCTGTAGGCCTCCAGCAGTGCTACTCTATTATTATATTTTTTATCTGCTTCAAAATTTCTTAAGAGGTTTCCTGCTTTTTTTTTTTTTACTTCACTTTTTTCCTTTCAGCTACTTTTCGATTTTATTTTCCTTATAACTCGACAACGCCTCATCCAATCGGCTTCAAATTTTCAACACTAATCGAGTCAATTCTTCACAACTGGAATGGTTTCCTGAAGACAAAGTTCACGCTGACATAGAGTGCTACAAGTCCCAATTTTTTAATTTTACGGAATAAAGATATTAATTTTTCTCAATAAGTAACGAGTGCTCCTTCTGATTGGCTTCAAGATGTTATTAACGGCGTATTTTATAATAACCTCCTCCCGAGGGTAGCTAAGACGAGTCTAGAAAATGAGGGTGACAGATGCGGAGGACACGGAGGAAGAGACACAACTCTTCAGTTGTGGCCGAAGTCCAAACCAACCAACCAACCAAACCAACCAACCAACCAACCAACCAACCAAACCATCCAACCAACCAACCAACTTGATAAGAAGAGCAATGAATGCACCTGCCACTGTGTATTGGCTTGCTATAAACGGGAAAAGAAAAGTGTTCTGAGCGATGGACATACACATCAAGGGAAGGAAACAAAGAGTTAGATTCCCATTCATCTTTGAACTTAATGGAAGAAAAAGATTGTTAAGTGCATTGAGAAAAGATTTGAAGATATTAGAGTCAAGGAGCGAAAGACGATAGAAATATGTATAGTGAAGCTAGAGAGAAGGACGCACACCAAAAGTATAATGTAGAACACTTCAGAAATGCTCCGTATGAAAGTTAGCAAGAAGAGAGGATAAATGAGAGTCCATAGCAACACCGCAGGTTTGGGGATAATGTTGTACTTGAATGGAAACAAAGAGTTTGAGTCCATAAAATTTCGAGTAAAATCAAGAAAGACATCAGTAAGTATAAGTAGATTAAGCAGTCCTACACTGGTCTTCAGTCTGAGAAAACTGAGAGCATATCCTTCCTGTCTGTGTCATACTCTCGCTGTCTGTGTCATACTATCACTGTCTGTGTCATACTCTCACTGCGTCATACTATCACTGTGTCATACTATCACTGTGTCATACTGTCGCTGTCTGTGTCATACTCTCGCTGTCTGTGTCATACTCTCACTGTCTGTGTCATACTCTCACTGTGTCATACTATCACTGTGTCATACTATCACTGTGTCAAACTGTCACTGTGTCATACTGTCGCTGTCTGTGTCATACTCTCTCTGTCTGTGTCATACTCTCTCTGTCTGTGTCATACTCTCGCTGTTTGTGTCATACTCTCGCTGTTTGTGCCATACTCTCACTGTGTCATACTCTCACTGTGTCATACTCTCACTGTCTGTGTCATACACTCACTGTGTCATACTCTCCCTGTGTCATACTCTCACTGTGTCATACTCTCACTGTCTGTGTCATACACTCACTGTGTCATACTCTCACTGTGTCATACTCTCAATGTGTCATACTCTCACTGTGTCATACTCTAACTGTCTGTGTCATACACTCACTGTGTCATACTCTCCCTGTGTCATACACTCACTGTGTCATAGTCTCACTGTCTGTGTCATACTCTGCCTGTGTCATACTCTCCCTGTGTCATACTCTCACTGTGTCATACTCTCACTGTGTCATACTCTCCCTGTGTCATACTCTCCCTGTGTCATACTCTCACTGTGTCATACTCTTCCTGTTTCATACTCTCACTGTGTCATACTCTCGCTGTTTGTGTCATATTTTCACTGTGTCATACTCTCAATGTGTCAT
The DNA here is from genome assembly GCA_009830355.1 of Cherax destructor. Taxonomy (NCBI): domain Eukaryota; kingdom Metazoa; phylum Arthropoda; class Malacostraca; order Decapoda; family Parastacidae; genus Cherax; species Cherax destructor. The sequence continues at coordinate 162,187 of WNWK01002232.1, forward strand.
ACTCTCACTGTGTCATACTCTCACTGTGTCATACTCTCACTGCCTGTGCCATACTCTCACTGTGTCCTGCTCTCGCTGTTTGTGTCATATTTCCACTGTGTCATACTCTCAATGTGTCATACTCTCACTGTGTCATACTCTCACTATGTCATACTCTCCCTGTGTCATACGCTTCTGTTTCATATTCTCACTGTGTCATACTCTCACTGTGTCATACTATCCCTGTGTCATATTCTGACTGCGTCATACTCTCACTGTGTTATACTTTCCCTGTTTGTGTCATACTCTCCCTTTGTCATGCTCTCACTGTGTCATACTCTTACTGTCTGTGTCATGCTCTCGCTGTCTGTGTTATACTCTCGCTGTCTGTGTCATACTCTCCCTGTGTCATACTCTCCCTTTGTCATGCTTTCACTGTGTCATACTCTCACTGTCTGTGTCATGCTCTCGCTGTCTGTGTTATACTCTCGCTGTCTGTGTCATACTCTCGCTGTCTGTGTCATACTCTCACTGTGTCATACTCTCCCTGTGTCATATTCTCACTGCGTCTTACTCTCACTGTGTCATACTCTCGCTGTCTGTGTCATACTCTCCCTATCTGTGTGGTACTCACCTAGTTGTGCTCACCTAGTTGTGGTTGCAGGGGTCGAGTCACAGCTCATGGCCACGCCTCTTCACTGGCCGCTACTGGGTCACTCTCCCTGCGCCATGAGCTTTATCATACCTCTTCTTAAAGCTATGTATGGAACCTGCCTCCAATACATCGCTTCCTAAACTATTCCACTTCCCGACAACTCTGTGACTGAAGAAATACTTCCTAACATCCCTGTGATTCATTTGAGTCTTCAACTTCCAACTGTGTCCCCTTGTTGTTGTGTCCCATCTCTGGAACATTCTGTCTCTGTCCACTTTGTCAATTCCTCTCAGTATCTTATATGTTGTTATCATGTCCCCCCTATCTCTCCTGTCCTCCAGTGTCGTCAGGTCGATTTCCCTTAACCTCTCCTCGTAGGACATACCCCTTAGCTCCGGGACTAGTCTTGTTGCAAACCTTTGCACTTTCTCGAGCTTCTTCACGTACTTGGCTAGGTGTGGGTTCCAAACTGGTGCTACATACTCCAGTATGGGCCTAACGTACACAGTATACAGGGTCCTGAACGATTCTTTATTAAGATGTCGGAATGCTGTTTTTAGGTTTGCTAGGCGCCCATATGCTGCAGCAGTTATTTGGTTGATGTGCGCCTCAGGAGATGTTCCTGGTGTTATACTCACCCCAAGATCTTTTTCCTTGCTTGAGGTTTGCAGTCTCTGGCTCCCTAGGCTGTACACCGTCTGCGGTCTTCTTTGCCCTTCCCCAATCTTCATGACTTTGCACTTGGTGAGGTTGAACTCCAGGAGCCAATTGCTGGACCAGGCTTGCAGCCTGTCCATATCCCTTTGTAGTTCTGCCTGGTCCTCATCCGATTGAATTCTTCTCATCAACTTCACATCATCTGCAAACAGGGACACTTCGGAGTCTATTCCTTCCGTCATGTCGTTCACAAATACCAGAAACAGCACTGGTCCCAGGACTGATCCCTGTGGAACCCCGCTCGTCACCGGCGCCCACTCTGACACCTCGCCACGTACCATGACTCGCAGCTGTATTCCTGACAGGTATTCCCTGATCCATTGTAGTGCCTTCCCTGTTACCCCTGCCTGGTCCTCCAGCTTCTGCACTAATCTCTTGTGTGGAACTGTGTCAAACGCCTTCTTACAATCCAAGAATATGAATTCTACCCACCCCTCTCTCTCTTGTCTTATTGCTGTCACCCTGTCGTAGAACTCCAGTAGGTTTGTGACACAGGATTTCCCGTCCTGAAACCGTGTTGGCCGTCGTTGATAAGCTCATTCCTTTCTAGGTGCTCCACCACTCTTCTCTTGACTATCTTCTCCATGACCTTGCATACTGTACATGTCAGTGACACTGACATGTCTCCTTTTTTAAAAATTGGAACTACATTTGCTGTCTTCCATACCTCAGGTAGTTGCCCTGTTTCGATAGATGTGTTGAAGATCGTTGTTAGGGGTACACATAGCTCCTCTGCTCCCTCTCTCAGGACCCATGGAGAGATGTTATCCGGCCCCATCGCCTTTGAGGTATCTAGCTCGCTTAGTAGCCTCTTCACTTCCTCCTCAGTTGTGTGTATTGTGTCCAGCACTTGATGGTGTACCCTACCTCTCCGCCTTTCTGGAGGCCCTTCTATCTCCTCTGTGAACACCTCTTTGAATCTCATGTTGAGCTCCTCACACACTTCGTGGTCATTTCTTGTGACCTCCCCTCCTTCCTTCCTCAGCCTGATCACCTGGTCCTTGACTGTTGTTCTCCTCCTGATGTGGCTGTACAGCAGCTTTGGGTCAGATTTGGCTTTCGCTGCTATGTCATTCTCGTACTGTCTTTGGGCCTCCCTTCTGATCTGTGCATATTCATTTCTGGCTCTACGACTGCTCTCCTTATTCTCCAGGGTTCTTTGCCTTCTGTAACTCTTCCATTCCCTGGCACACTTGGTTTTGGCTTCCCTGCACTTTTGGGTGAACCATGGGCTCATCCTATCTTTTTCGCTTCTCCTGTTACCCTTGGGTATAAACCTCTCCTCAGCTTCCTTGCAAATTGTTGTCATATATTCCATCATCTCGTCTACTGACTTCCCTGCCAGCTCTCTGTCCCACTGAGTTCCTCATGCCCACATAGTCCCCTTTCTTGTAGTTTGGCTTCATTCGTGCAGCCCTTCCTGCTTCCCCCTCCACTTGTAACTCTACTATGTGTGTGTGTTTCGTACCCTTCTTGTCTGTGTGTGTCTTTCCCTCCCTGTGTGTGTGTCTTTCCCTCCCTGTGTGTGAGTTATAACTCCTTATCTGTGTGTATTATACCCTCCCTGAATGTATGTCTCATAATCTTCCTGTCTGTGTCATACTCTCCCTGGACGAGTCATTCAGTCCCTTTCTTGTGAGTCATGCCCTCCCTGTATGAGTAACTTAGCTCATACATCATCCTCTGTTTTGATACATTCATACACTATCGTCTGTGTTAATACACTCATACACAACAGTCTGTGTAACTACAATCATACACCATCTGTGTTAATACGCTCATACACCACCGTGTTTGTTAATACACACATACACTACATATGTTAATACACACATACACCACCTATGTTAATACACACATACACTACTGCCATATTCACACAAGAGAGATACAAAGATCACACTGTTATACATAGTAACAACAGGGATACATAGATCATGCTTTTATACATAGTGAAAACAGAGCTAAATAGATCATGCTCTTATACATAGTTACAACAGAGGTACATAGATCACACTGTTATATACTGTAACACCAGATATACGAGGATAACATTGTTATACACAGTAACACCAGAGACACTACGATAACAATGTTATAGAGTGAAATATGCAGAAATCTCAAATAAAAAAAAATAACCACGATACATAAATTTAGTAATAAATAAAAAAAAACTTGTGGCCTCACCATGGTGGTGAAGCTGGGAGAGAGATTTATCTCTTCTGGCTGGATCACCTTTCCAGGCTACCCGGGTGGATGTATTTACAGGGCGCAGATTTGTGTGTATCCTCCCCTGTTATTAGATCTACCTTTACATAATGATATCATATATGGGTAGTGTTGCATGTAGTTGCCACATATGAAAAGTTAAATTCTTCTCTGAGAAATGCTGTGTTTGGGGTTCACAGCTCTCAACGTCCCCCCCTCATTAATAATGGTACTTTATAAACATAATATTTTTTTTCAATAATGCTCTTACTCACAACGAGAGAGAGTAATATTACCGAGACCTGATGTGTTGTACTCCTCGCCGTCGTTGAATAAGCAGGCAGCGTTTCTCAACGTTTGAAGTCAAGCAACAGTGGATCTTGGAAGTTATTGGAGCCATTACAGTATGCTGGGAATGTGGAGCCATTACAGTATGCTGGGAATGTGCAGCCATTAGAGTATGCTGGGAATGTGGAGCCATTACAGTATGCTGGGAATCTGTTCAACAACTTTGGTGACAGGACACTTGCACGTACCAATTGTTCCAAGAATCTTACCTTAGTTCCGTACACCAACATTGATTATTTGAAGTCGATCGAATGATTCATTCTCGTGTTGTGAACTAAAGAAAACAATATTTTGAAAAATCTGGTAACCACTTAAGGTACCTCTTCAGCGATACCTATTTATGATAAGAATTCCAAATACACAAATATGTATTTGGAAATATTTTATTACAAATAGTAGTTGATTATATTTTTATTCCTATGGAAATTTTAATAAGATAACAAAACAGAAGAAGGTTACTCGGTAAACAAATCTATAATAACTATTATAATATTGACAACAAAATACTTGGATCAAATCTAATCATCTCCCATTCCCAGGTTATGACCTGCGTGACACTCGTGAGTAGCGTCGACACTGCGGTCAGACCTTCACCAAGCACTGATGAACATGGTATTACATGATGATGAAGTTTCTTGGCAATAAGTTCAGTTATGTTGTAGAAGCCGTTGTTCTGGTTGAAGTTGTTGGATATACAGATAAGTGATGATTCCAGGATTCTTCGGTATTGAGTGTTGTCTTCTCTGGCGATGAGTCTTGCGTTTCTGTAGTTGATTAAATGGTTTGTGAATTTCGTGTGTTGAACACGAGGCATTTCTCAGTCGTCAGATCTGCCTGCGTACTGGTGTTCTGTAATACGTGTTTGGAGGTCTCTTATGTTTCGCCGACGTATAATTTGCTGCAGTCATTACAAGGGATTTTGTATACCCCTGCAGTGGATTAGCTTGTCCTGTCTGTTACTGGTAATGTCCTTGATGGTGGTGGATGTGGAGGTGATCCACCATCAAGGACATTACCAAAGCTGGACAAGCCAATCTGCAGAGACAAACCCTGTGTGCACAAATCCCGCCGCGCGCAGAGACCTCCAGACCGGGCCCATGCACAGGCAATCTGAGAAAATGCCTGGTTCAACACCCCCTTTGTCAGCTGCAACAGCCAGAGACACACTCAACCCGAGAATCTGGAATCATCACTCTATACAACCTGGGGCGCCTCCCAAACCTGCAAACTCTTCCACTTTCCCACATGGAGCTTAAGATGGAACTGCAGAAGGTCTGCCCATATACTGTTGGTGTTGGTGGGTTGGTTTTGACATGGACTTGCCAAGTATGGGCCAGTAGGCCTGTTGCAGTGTTCCTCCTTTCTTATGTTCTTTTACTTGTCCAATCTCGTTATGTTACCCAACTTTGAAAACTGTCACATGCAAAATTCTCCACCTGACCCAACATTCTCCACCTGACCCAGCATTCTCCACCTGACTAAATCCTATAAATACTCATGTTTCTTGTATCCAGGTAGATCTGTTTGTGACTCGATAAACGTTGTCAATAAAGGATCACATTATACTGTTTGTGTTTATTTTTCCATTGTGTCGGTATTTTATACCATTTATTTTCATCCACAACTCTATTACCAAACCAGTGCTTTCCTATATCCTTCCTGAAACTGAACTTTTCCAACTTGAAACCATTGCTGTGAGTCCTGTCTTGGCTGGATATTTTCAGCACGCTATTTACATCCCCTTTATTTATTCTTGTTTTCCATTTATTCACCTCAATCATATCCTCCTTAATTCTACGCCTTTCTAGAGAGTGCAGATTCAGGGCCCTCAGTCTATCCTCATAGGGAAGATTTCTGATACATGGGATCAACTTAGTCATCCTCCTCTGTACGTTTTCCAGCGTATTTATATCCATTCTGTAATACGGTGACCAGAACTGTGCAGCATAATCTAAATGAGGCCTAACCAACGATATATAGTATTAAATCTGTGAGGGCCACTCAACACACAGGAAATTTGAGGCAAATAGAAATAATCGATTGTCTTCAATTATGTCCTAGAATCTGTATTGATAAAGCCACTGGAGGGCGAAACGTCTTCTATAAAGATACCCAGATGTTGCACATGTGTCTTAATTTCATCTTGTTGGTATTGTATACCATTCTTGTACAACTTGTAAGACGCTGCAACATCATGGAATCTTGATTCTGAGGACCTGTACATAACCTTCACGGCTACGACTACTAAAAAAAAAAAACATGCAAAATACTCACCTAGGTACAGAAAAACGTACTGAAATATACTTACGCATTAGGAAAAATAGTTAAATTATGTTTATGTACTGTATAGCATAAGTAGAAGCCTCGATTTCTCAATAAGTTGCCACTCCATTGTGGTCTATCCGGGTGAGGACTTGTTCTTGTCTTGCTGGACTACAGTCGAGTCTTCCAAGGCGGGTGTAATTATGGGGCGCAGAATTCTGTGTCCTTCCCTGTGATTACATCAGCCTGTATATTATGATATTAAAATTCTTGTGTTATACTATCATATGTGAAATGTGCTTAGTGGGGTGGTCACTCTTGAAAAGTTAAGTACCTCTCTGAGGAGATGCTGTGTTTGGGGTTCATGTGCTCTGATGAGATGCTGTGTTTGAGGTTCACAACTTTCAACGTCCCCATCAAGTGTTGTGTAACATTGTTTGTCTTGATTATATTGCAATGTTTTTTTTTTCATTTTATTTTCATTTCAGACAAGAAAATAAATCGAAAATTAATTCTCAAGAATTTGGCACTGCGACGTGAAATTCTTCAAGAAAATCCGTTCAGACTTTTTAAGTATTTTGCTCTAGCCTTAATTCTATATTGCCTAGAATTATTTTAGTTTTTACTTCAATTAAATAAGATATGTTCATAAACCAGTAGTGGAGACTGTAATCTTAACTGTAGTGTTTAACAATGTTCTGATTATCCTGAAGAAGCTCAGTTCGAACACCACACATAAAAAAGACTGAGTCAACTTGTTCAAGAATAGAGAGACAACTTTGAGAGATGTAAGAGAAAACACTAAGTACAATATGTGACCTTGAAAAGTATGAAGCAGAATCAATAAAATGTTACACTCAACAGTGTACTACACTCAACAGTGTACTACACTCAACAGTGTACTACACTCAACAGTGTACTACACTCAACAGTGTACTACACTCAACAGTGTACTACACTCAACAGTGTACTACACTCAACAGTGTACAGAACAGAACAAAGTGCTGGCGAAGACCATTGAAACTTTGTTCTTACTCGTGAGTGTTTTCAGTCAAATATATATTTTTTAAAACACTGTAAGGACAGCATCATTTGTTAAATAAAATACATGAATGCTTTTCACTTAGGTTCTGTTACCTGTTAACCTTAAGACCAGTTCTGTTACCTGTTAACCTTAAGACCAGTTCTGTTACCTGTTAACCTTAAGACCAGTTCTGTTACATGTTAACCTTAAGACCAGTTCTGTTACCTGTTAACCTTAAGACCAGTTATGTTACCTGTTAACCTTAAGACCAGTTCTGTTACCTGTTAACCTTAAGACCAGTTCTGTTACCTGTTAACCTTAAGACCAGTTATGTTACCTGTTAACCTTAAGACAAGTTCTGTTACCTGTTAACCTTAAGACCAGTTCTGTTACCTGTTAACCTTAAGACCAGTTATGTTACCTGTTAACCTTAAGACCAGTTCTGTTACCTGTTAACCTTAAGACCAGTTATGTTACCTGTTAACCTTAAGACCAGTTCTGTTACCTGTTAACCTTAAGACCAGTTCTGTTACCTGTTAACCTTAAGACCAGTTATGTTACCTGTTAACCTTAAGACCAGTTCTGTTACCTGTTAACCTTAAGACCAGTTTGTTATTATCTTCCTGATCTGAGTAACACTACTTAAAGATAATTTTTTTACTGTATTAATTTCGTTGTGTATTAAATATAATAGAGAAAGTATTGCTACAAATAACAGTTGATATATCAACCAGGAAGAGTTTTGAAAGGTGATGTCAAACACACCAGCAATCTGCACTAATCATCTTGCTATTTCCTGAGAATAGCAATTGTGGTAGATGATATGAATTATACACACTATCACACATACCAAAACACACTTCAGAACTGGGAAAATTGTTGGCAACCATTTAAACATTTCTGGAGGGCACATTGATCACTATTTTTCACAAGACTGGTGACTCTCAGTCATATCACACACATAAACGTAAAAAAAACACTCTAATAAAACATTAAGTTACACTTGTTCACAATCTCAACACATGTAATTAGTCCTCCTAATAGGAGTTAATATGATATGATATCCTCCTATCCTCCTTATGGGGTTAATAACATAAATAATCCTCTCCTATATCTCCTACAACTGCCTTCCAGCGTACATAAGAGGAATTACCAACAAACCCCTGGCTGTCTTCAAGCAGGCACTGGACAGGCACCTAAAGTCAGTACCTGACCAGCCGGACTGTGGTTCGTACGTCGGACTGCGTGCGGCTAGCAGTAACAGCCTGGTTGATCAGGCTCTGATCCACCATGAGGCCGGGTCACAGACCGGGCCGCAGGGGCGTTGACCCCCGGAACTCTCTACAGGTAAACTCCAGGTAATAACACAAGATATACTTCTGCAGGTTAATCGTCACAACTCAGCACATCCTCACTACACAACCCTGCACATCTTCACTACACAACCCTGCACATCTTCACTACACAACCCTGCACATCTTCACTACACAACCCTGCACATCTTCACTACACAACCCTGAACATCTTCACTACACAACCCTGCACATCTTCACTACACAACCCTGCACATCTTCACTACACAACCCTGCACATCTTCACTACACAACCCTGAACATCTTCACTACACAACCCTGAACATCTTCACTACACAACCCTGAACATCTTCACTACACAACCCTGCATATCATCACTACACAACCCTGCACATCTTCACTACACAACCCTGCACATCTTCACTACACAACCCTGAACATCTTCACTACACAACCCTGAACATCTTCACTACACAACCCTGAACATCTTCACTACACAACCCTGCATATCATCACTACACAACCCTGCACATCTTCACTACACAACCCTGCACATCTTCACTACACAACCCTGAACATCTTCACTACACAACCCTGCACATCTTCACTACACAACCCTGCACATCTTCACTACACAACCCTGCACATCTTCATAACATTTCCCTGCACATCTTCACTACACAACCCTGCACATCTTCACTACACAACCCTGCACATCTTCACTACAACCCTGAACATCTTCACTACACAACCCTGCACATCTTCACTACACAACCCTGCACATCTTCATAACATTTCCCTGCACATCTTCACTACACAACCCTGAACATCTTCACTACACAACCCTGAACATCTTCACTACACAACCCTGAACATCTTCACTACACAACCCTGAACATCTTCACTACACACCCTGCACATCTTCACTACACAACCCTGCACATCTTCATAACATTTCCCTGCACATCTTCACTACACAACCCTGCACATCTTCACTACACAACCCTGCACATCTTCACTACACAACCCTGAACATCTTCACTACACAACCCTGCACATCTTCACTACACAACCCTGCACATCTTCATAACATTTCCCTGCACATCTTCACTACACAACCCTGAACATCTTCACTACACAACCCTGCACATCTTCACTACACAACCCTGAACATCTTCACTACACAACCCTGCACATCTTCATAACATTTCCCTGCACATCTTCACTACACAACCCTGCACATCTTCACTACACAACCCTGCACATCTTCACTACACAACCTTGCACATCTTCACTACACAACCCTGCACATCTTCACTACACATCCCTACTCATCTTCACTACACAACCCTGCACATCTTCACTACACAACCCTGCACATCTTCACTACACAACCCTGCACATCTTCACTACACAACCCTGCACATCTTCACTACACAACCCTGCACATCTTCACTACACAACCCTGCACATCTTCACTACACAACCCTGCACATCTTCACTACACAACCCTGCACATCTTCACTACACAACCCTGACATCTTCACTACACAACCCTGCACATCTTCACTACACAACCCTGCACATCTTCACTACACAACCCTGCACATCTTCACTACACAACCCTGCACATCTTCACTACACAACCCTGCACATCTTCACTACACAACCCTGCACATCTTCACTACACAACCCTGCACATCTTCACTACACAACCCTGCACATCTTCACTACACAACCCTGCACATCTTCACTACACACCCTGCACATCTTCACTACACAACCCTGCACATCTTCACTACACAACCCTGCACATCTTCACTACACAACCCTGCACATCTTCACTACACAACCCTGCACATCTTCACTACACAACCCTGCACATCTTCACTACACAACCCTGCACATCTTCACTACACAACCCTGCACATCTTCACTACACAACCCTGCACATCTTCACTACACAACCCTGCACATCTTCACTACACAACCCTGCACATCTTCATACTACAACCCTGCACATCTTCCCCTACACAACCCTGCACATCTTCACTACACAACCCTGCACATCTTCACTACACAACCTGCACATCTTCACTACACAACCCTGCACATCTTCACTACACACCCTACCATCTTCACTTACACAACCCTGCACATCTTCACTACACAACCCTGCACATCTTCACTACACAACCCTGCACATCTTCACTACACAACCCTGCACATCTTCATTACACAACCCTGCACATCTTCACTACACAACCCTGCACATCTTCACTACACAACCCTGCACATCTTCACTACACAACCCTGCACATCTTCACTACACAACCCTGCACATCTTCACTACACAACCCTGCACATCTTCACTACACAACCCTGCACATCTTCACTACACAACCCTGCACATCTTCACTACACAACCCTGCACATCTTCACTACACAACCCTGCACATCTTCACTACACAACCCTGCACATCTTCACTACACAACCCTGAACATCTTCACTACACAACCCTGCACATCTTCACTACACAACCCTGCACATCTTCACTACACAACCCTGCACATCTTCACTACACAACCCTGCACATCTTCACTACACAACCCTGCACATCTTCACTACACAACCCTGCACATCTTCACTACACAACCCTGAACATTTCACTACACAACCCTGCACATCTTCACACACAACCCTGAACATCTTCATTACACAACCCTGCACATCTTCACTACACAACCCTGCACATCTTCACTACACAACCCTGCACATCTTCATTACACAACCCTGCACATCTTCACTACACAACCCTGCACATCTTCACTACACAACCCTGCACATCTTCATTACACAACCCTGCACATCTTCACTACACAACCCTGCACATCTTCACTACACAACCCTGCACATCTTCACTACACAACCCTGCACATCTTCACTACACAACCCTGCACATCTTCACTACACAACCCTACTCATCTTCACTACACAACCCTGCACATCTTCACTACACAACCCTGCACATCTTCACTACACAACCCTGCTCATCTTCACTACACAACCCTGCTCATCTCCACTACACATACTAGTACATCACTTAACATATTTCAAAACTACATAAGCTCATCTACATAACCCTTCGGAAAGCAGTTTTTTTGAAATACAATGAAAAAACATTATATTACAGAATCATCATTTACACTTAGCTGTTGTGTAGTATTGTGTATAATATACAAGTTTGTTATTTTTATTAATCCTAATCAGAGAAATTTAATAAAAAAATCCAAGTTGACTATTATACAGAATCTTGAATATTTAGTTCAGGTCAAGGCACAACCTTCTTTATTTATTTAAGTCATCGCGCGTTATCATTCACTAAGGATTCAATATATTGCAAAATGACTTACAAATACGTGATAATCGGTATTACCGTGATGATACTATGCGGTCTTCAATACCAACTCTGTGACTTTAATGGATAATTGGAAAAAACCCTCGTCAGCGAATACAGGAAACTTGTTGACCTCTGGTCTTCACATTATCATGTTGAAATCTCTGTGCAGCGCAGCCCAATCTCATACGACATCCCGGCTCCTCCACGGCTTCTTCCCTTAGAACTGGATCCAGATACATTCTGGCAACATATGCCACTCCTGGGTTCCCTCATGACACTAATGCATCGTCACCATCAACTCAGAATAATAGAGCATTAGAGGCGTGTAATTGAGGGAAGTAATACCTCAGGTGGAGGTGAGTTAATTGTTGGAGTATTTTTATCCTGTGTGGTAATTATACTGCAAGTAAAGTCAAGACTTAGGAGACTCAACGTAACCTCGACAGAAAATTCTCACCTGGGTGATGACCCCATGGTTGCTGACCCAAGGGTCGTTGGTGACCCCATGGTTGCTGACCCAGGGGTCGTTGGTGACCCCATGGTTGCTGGTGGCTCAGTGGTCGCTAGTGGCCCAGTGGTAGCTGATGGCTCAGTGGTCGCTGGTGGCTCAGTGGTCGCTAGTGGCCCAGTGATCGCTAGTGGCCCAGTGGTCGCTGGTGGCTCAGTGGTCGCTAGTGACCCAGTGGTCGCTAGTGGCTCAGTGGTCGCTAGTGGCCCAGTGGTCGCTGTTGGCTCAGTGGTCGCTAGTGGCTCAGTGGTCGCTGGTGGCTCAGTGGTCGCTAGTGAGCCAGTGGTCGCTGGTGGCTCAGTGGTCGCTGGTGGCTCAGTGGTCGCTAGTAGGCCGGTAGTCGCTGGTGGCCCAGTGGTCTCTGGTGGCCCAGTGGTCGCTAGTGGCCCAGTGGTCGCCAGTGACCCTATGGTCGCTTATTATAAAGGAAAGAAGAAGAGGCCTAAAAGGCAGACATTAAGCTCAGGTTCCCCCGCACCTAGGATGATCAGGACCGATTATTATTATAATCAAAAAGAAGCGGTAAACCACAAGGGTTGGATCTGGAGCGAACATGTTAACCAGACACTCTCTGAGGAACGTGCTGGGAGAGAAGCTCTACAGTCACTAGGGTCATACAGAGATGCCCTCCTCTCTGAAAAACGTCAAGTAAAGAAAAAACCACGTTGAAAAGGATATTATATATGTAATTGGATGGTATAAGTCAACTCCTCTGAATTGTATTCTGCATTTACTTTTGTACCTAATTTATTGTTTTATTTGTATATGTATTTTTCTTATATTTCATGGCTATATTTATGTGTTCTTCAAATACTGTTCAAAAACCTTATCAAATTACTTGATTTATACAAAATCTGGTGATCAGTAATTTCAGTATGGTAATTTACTTATTAATTATTTATATACATCAGCAGAGGAAGCTGCTAAGGAACAACTTTTTAGCGTTGCAAGTAAGTTCTTTCATCCTGATCAATACTGTCTATTTGAATAGTTAATTAAATAGGCTTAACAGTGTGGAAATTTATTGAAAAATATTCTGTAAATATTTTCACTAAATAAAATGACGGAAATGTTTTATGTTTTACCAGCTTCCCAGTCTCAAAAAAATACAATATCTTACTGTATTTGTATTATAAAAATATACAAACTCAGTACTATATAGAAAACGGTGTTGTGGGAGCTTCTAGGCTAGTTTTCATTCTCATCCCTGTTGTGTGTACTAGTCCACGAGCAGCATATATATATTATTGTAACCACGAACCACTAGCCAAGGACTCGAACCCATGTTGTACTGGCCAGCCTCATGGTGAACTAGAACCACATGACGTCTTAATCCACAGGTCCACCCAATCCTACAAAGATGGCGCAGCCAGCAGAGCTAGCTGTTTTACCACCATCCAAGGACATACGGTGTTATTGATCAATACCGCTCGTTCGTGGTTACATTAATATATATAGCTGCTCGTGGACTAGTAAACCAAACAGGGATGAGAATGAAAACTAGCCTAGAAGCTCCCACAACACCGTATGTCCTCGGATGGCGGAAAAACAGCTAGCTCTACTGGCTGCGCCATCTTTGTAGGATTGGGTGGCCTGTTGTTTAAGGCTTCGTGTGGTTCTAGCTCACCATGAGGCTGGCCAGTACAACATGGGTTCGAGTCCTTGGCTAGTGCAGTGTTGTTGCTTGAGGAATATAGTAACGTTTTTTGGCAAGGATGCCTTCTGTGTTGGAAACCTTCATGGCTGTGTTGGATGTAAGAATTAAATTTCAAGTTGCAATCAAGATGTAGACCTAAGAATTATCCTCGGTGCGTCTTGCAATAGGAGAACTGTTGATCATTATGTTTAGCTGGGCATTTGAATCTCTATTTCCAAATACCATGTAGTAGGTTTTGTCGATATAAAGAGAGAGTTAGGTTGTTGATAGTCATCTACATAGATATTTTTAGGAGCTCATCATTAAGAGTGTCAGTGAGAGCAGTCGGATCTGAGTGGGAAAAACACGTAAGTAGTGTCGTACATGAATATAACAGGTTAAAGGAGATAAAATGCGTTGCGGAGATCATTGATGTAAATGAGGAAGAGCATAGAGCCAAGGACACTGCCTTGAGGCACTCCTACATCTACAAGCTGAGTTGTCGAGGTTACGCTCTTGGTGGAGACATACTGGTGTCTGTTGTTAAGATAAGACTTTAGGTAAGCAAGGGTATGTATGACCTCTGACCCCCATAATATTCTAGCTTAAGGTGCAGGATGTTATGGTCCATTGTAATGAAAGATTTCCGCAGGTCTATGAAGAGGCCCAGAGGATATTAATTTATTTTGAAGAGCTGCATAAAGCAGGGGTAGAGTACGTTGTGAGACACTAAACTAGCAGGGGTAGAGTACGTTGTGAGACACTAAACTAGCAGGGGTAGAGTACGTTGTGAGACATTAAACTAGCAGGGGTGGAGTACGTTGTGAGACACTAAACTAGCAGGGGTAGAGTACGTTGTGAGACACTAAACTAGCAGGGGTAGAGTACGTTGTGAGACATTAAACTAGCAGGGTGGAGTACGTTGTGAGACACTAAACTAGCAGGGGTAGAGTACGTTGTGAGACACTAAACTAGCAGGGGTAGAGTACGTTGTGAGACATTAAACTAGCAGGGGTAGAGTACGTTGTGAGACACTAAACTAGCAGGGGTAGAGTACGTTGTGAGACACTAAACTAGCAGGGGTAGAGTACGTTGTGAGACACTAAGCTAGCAGGGGTAGAGTACGTTGTTAGACACTAAACTAGCAGGGGTAGAGTACGTTGTGAGACACTAAACTAGCAGGGGTAGAGTACGTTGTGAGACACTAAACTAGCAGGGGTAGAGTACGTTGTGAGACACTAAACTAGCAGGGGTAGAGTACGTTGTGAGACACTAAGCTAGCAGGGGTAGAGTACGTTGTGAGACACTAAACTAGCAGGGGTAGAGTACGTTGTGAGACATTAAACTAACAGGGGTGGAGTACGTTGTGAGACACTAAACTAGCAGGGGTAGAGTTCGTTGTGAGACACTAAACTAGCAGGGATAGAGTACGTTGTGAGACACTAAACTAGCAGGGGTAGAATACATTGAGACACTAAACTAGCAGGGGTAGAGTACGTTGTGAGACACTAAACTAGCAGGGGTAGAGACTGTACTTGTGAGACACTAAACCTATGGCAGGGGTAGAGTACGTTGTGAGACACTAAACTAGCAGGTGTAGAATACATTGAGACACTAAACTAGCAGGGGTAGAGTACGTTGTGAGACACTAAACTAGCAGGGGTAGAGTACGTTGTGAGACACTAAACTAGCAGGGGTAGAATACATTGAGACACTAAACTAGCAGGGGTAGAGTACGTTGTGAGACACTAAACTAGCAGGGGTAGAGTACGTTGTGAGACACTAAACTATAAACTAGCATAAGGGGTAGAGTACGTTGTGAGACACTAAACTAGCAGGGGTAGAGTACGTTGTGAGACCTTACTAAACTAAACTAGGGGTAGAAATGTAGACGTTGTGAGACACTAAGCTAGCAGGGGTATAATACATTGTGAGACACTAAACTAGCAGGGGTAGAGTACGTTGTGAGACACTAAACTAGCAGGGGTAGAGTACGTTGTGAGACACTAAACTAGCAGGGGTAGAGTACGTTGTGAGACACTAAACTAGCAGGGGTAGAGTACGTTGTGAGACATTAAACTAGCAGGGGTACAGTACGTTGTGAGATACTAAACTAGCAGGGGTACAGTACGTTGTGAGACACTAAACTAGCAGGGGTACAGTACGTTGTGAGACACTAACTAGTAAACTCGCTTATGGATTACCTTTTCGAAAATTTTAGATAGTAATGGCAAGTTGGATATTGGCTAATAGTTCAGTTGGATCACCTGCTGTGAGGATCGGGGTAACCCTTGCTACCTTAAGTATTGTTGGGAAAGTTGTAGATTCTATTGATTTTTTGAACAGAGTTGCAATAGATCCTTCAGTTTCACACTCACAGTCACAAAGATAATCTTTACCTTATATTTACTCCCATTACGCTTATATTTACTCCCATTACGCTTATATTTACTCTCATTACGCTTATATTTACTCTCATTACGCTTAAATTAACTCCCATTACTCTTATATTTACTCCCATTACGCTTATATTTACTCCCATTACTCTTAAATTAACTCCCATTACGCTTATATTTACTCTCATTACGCTTAAATTAACTCCCATTACGCTTATATTTACTCTCATTACGCTTAAATTAACTCCCATTACTCTTATATTTACTCCCATTACTCCTATATTTACTCCCATTACGCTTATATTTACTCCCATTACGCTACAAGTCCATTACCGTGGAAGTGTAGCAACAGTTTACTATCTAGTACAGGTACAATGTTTATGGATCATTCATCCTAATAATTTTTTAAGAATTATAGATTTGCGCATATTTAACAAATATTAATAATGTTGGTTAGGGTTATTGAGAGAAACTTTCCCGCAGAATAATATCTTTGTTGTCAAAATCAGGTGAAGTGAAACAGCGGACCACCGACAGATGAATTTATTCTGAAATAAACATTTGTAACAAGCTCTCAATTTTACCAGTCCAATGGCAGATTTTGTAGTCAAAATTAACCCTCTTTTGATGAATTAGAAGATAATTTTTTTTTCAGGGTATACTTTCTGACGATTTATACCTTTCACAGTCAAATTCACTTCAAGGAACAGTAATAATCTGTTTCTCACATCTTTAACTATACAGTCTGTATCACAATAGTGACAAATGCAACAGAAGTCGCAACATAGTGTTTGAAACTCAGTCACGAACTCTGAAGACCATAAATTATCACACAGCTGTTCTGCCGGAGACACGAGTTGCACATCTGGGATACGTGAAATATACAACAAGTATCCCTTAGTATCGTCCAAAATTATTTAGCATTCTCAGCAAAATATATTACTCTGAGGAATGTAGTATCTGCTACACGACGGACTTACAACTTAGAGCAAATTACCAGGTTAGTGCTGTCGAAGATTATTTGGCGATTTAGGGAGGAGAGGACCGCGCAGGAATCTGGTGTCTGGCAGAGTGTAGACTACAAAGTTATAATTGAAGCAACTTTGGTCATGGCTTCACGCTCAATCACCAGCTACCAGAGTCTCCAGGATGGGGTCATTGATGGGTCACCTCTGATACCAGGGGTCAACTATGATATCAAAGGTCATCTCTAATACCAGAGGTCACCTCTGATACCAGGGGTCACCTCTGATGTAAACACCAGGGGTCACCTCTGATGTAAACACCAGGGGTCACCTCTGATGTAAACACCAGGGATCACCTCTGATGTAAACACCAGGGGTCACCTCTGTTACCAGGGGTCACCTCTGATACCAGGAGTCACCTCTGATATTAAATGGTCACCTCAGACTCCAAACACACTACAGTGGTCACATCAGACGCTATAAAAACTACAATGATCACATAAGACGTCAGACAGACTCCGGTAGTCACATCAGATGCCAGACAGACTTCAGTGATCAACTCAGATGCCAGACAAACTACAAGGAACAACTCATAATCCAGGCAGACTAATCAGATGCCAATCAGATTTTAGAGGTCACTTCTAACGCCACACAGACTCTGGGGTCTTCAGATACTCGTATGCTGTACAGATTAATGGGTCACCAGACACTCAGCGGGTCCCTCCAGACGCCGGTAATATATAAATGGGTGTGAAATCTGCACGAGTGGTTTATATAGAATTGATATCATTCAGTATTCGGCTCGTGTCATACAGAATCACAACGCACTGAGCCATCATCAGTCTAGAGCTGAGTCGATGACCCTGAGGTAGTCTGGTCATTATGAGTACCGTGACTGTGTCACTTCTCCCAGGCAAGACTGGTTGTCTGGTACAAGTTACTTCGCTTGTGGGATTCTATAAGCACTCACACACACCCTCTCCAAGCAGTAGTTGGTTCGCGTCACACTGGCTGCCTCTCCTGGTTCACAGTACGTGAGTAATCACTGTTGTTGTATACAAAGTACTACTTATGTTTCACTGATCTCTTATATATTGCTTATATTTGACTTTGTACATAGTATATTTGTTTGGGATAGTGATAATTTACTGCTAAATTACAAGATGCTGCTGCGAGTTCTTAATATCATCTTTAACTTATTGTTACTGAGCTGTGTAAGTAGCCCGAGTCGGTACTGCAGGCCACTACGAAAGTAAGACTATTTCCAATACTTTTGCTGCTACTGCTGCTGCTGCTACTGCTGCTGCTGCTGTTGCTACTGCTACTTCTGCTACTACTTCTGCTACTACTTCAGCAGTACTACTATTATCACTTCCAACTATTACTTTTACTTATGCTACTACTACCCTGACTCCCATCCTTCCCCATATATACTCACTGTGTTCGTGCAATGTATCAGCTTGACAGAGTTCCTTACGGGCGAAACGTCGCCTTAATAAACGTCTCATTACACCAAATTACAAAATTTCACAAAACCAATGATGACACTTAAAAAAAGGATTTTACCAACGAAAATACGCAAATAAATCTAACATAGTTATCAGTGTGAATTACTTGAGAAGCCGGAAACATGACATTGTTAGGCCAAGACGGCCGAGCAATTCACGTAAGTCTGTCAAGTACGGAAGGCAGAAAACAATGGTTGAAATGCTGTTGAGACGGAGACAATCTAACGCTCTGCTGGTTAGCTGCAAAAATGCTGCCAATCCTCTTCATTGAGGTCAGAATCTTTCTTGTGGTTCGTCATTTAGTTTTCCTGCGGTGGACGTAAAACTGACAATAATAAACATGTGTAATAAGGCAGTGAACGACGTCGAGATTTGTATTTTTGTTGAAGGTCGAGTGATTTTGAGAGTATATTTTTGTTGAAGGTCGAGCGATTTTGAGAGTATATTTTTGTTGAAGGTCAGATTGTGGATATTTGTTGAAGGTGAGCGATTTGAATATTTTTGTTGAAGGTCGAGCGATTTTGAGAGTATATTTTTGTAGAAGATCGAGTGATTTTGAGAGTATATTTTTGTTGAAGGTCGAGTGATTGTGAGAGAATTTTTTTGTCTTTATAATATATTCTGCACTAATTAGCTGAGACAAAAAGATTAAAGAAGGCGTTTAAAATATTCTAGTCTTGGTAAACAGTTATTATCAACACAGATTTTTCTTTCCATGATTACTTTAGCCAGGAAAGTTTATGCAGTATGGACATCCAACTCTTGGCTCTTGATCCAACGAATTAGACCTGTTGTCCCCTTTCGTGTACTGAATCTGAATGCCTCCCGCCCGTCCTTCAAGCTTTGGCGCTGTATGACCCCTAGGGGTTTAGCGTTTCCCCCTCCCCCACTTAAATATATAATAATAGTTTGTACATGAAATACTTTGAAAGTTTATTTGGTAAAAGGTCACATGTGCAACTAATGCGACATTTTATTTTCTCAAAGTTTCGTTCTCCAGAACTTTGTCAAGTCGTTGTCAAGCCGTTGTCAAGCCGTTGACAAGCCGTTGTCAAGCCGTCACAAACAATATATGGACACAGTGCGTATGTAGGTTGACAGTGTGAGATATAAAAACATAATCACTACAAGAGGCTAACTGGTCCATGCTGTTGGTGGTAGTAGTAGCAGTAGTAGTGGTAGTAGTAGTAGTAGTAGTACCACTATCCATCCCTTGCCTACCTGATACCATCATTGTGTGTCTCTGAATACAACCCACAAAAATCTCCATTCGCCACTACGACCCCTTCTATACTGCTCTCTATTATCGCTTTATGTATTTATAATGTCAAAGCTATATGCGAATTTTCATATTTTTTGACCCGGTAATGAATTTTGTGATATGTTCAGTGACTGGATCTAACACAACCATCATTCTTCCATCTACAAACTCTTTTTATGGTACAAAATGGCTGCTCTCTACTCTCAGTTTTTCATGCCATTTAATACAGTCCATTGTACCTGGGAAATCTGCATTTGTGTAAGGAATAATTTTATCTGCCTATAAGATGATTGAATTAATCTTATATTTATAATTCTTATCAGGTGTGAGGGAATATTCCAGGGAGATGATGCTGGTTCCAGTCTCAACTTAGTTTATTGTACTGGTCTTCAGAAGCAAAGAAAAACATATATGCAAACCTTCTGTCTCTCCCAACTTATAAAAAAAAAATTCCAGTCCGGTAATTTTTCCAAGTTTAGTGTCTATTGTAACATTCTTCAATATTTCTCCAGTTCTGAAAACTATTTTGCGCCCTAATGTTGACAATTAATAGTGCGATAAGATCTTGAGAGGTCTTGTGTATGAGGAATACCGTAAAGATTAATTTGATTCAATTAACTGCTCATTCAGATATAAAAAAATATTCTGAAGAGTAACTGTGATCATCCATTTATAAATATGGCTTTATTTGTTTACACAAGTTGTTTATATAAGTTGTTTACAACGACAGAGGGGAAATTCTGATGGTATGTGTTTGTTAGCAACACTCCTTACATCTTCTTCCTCTTTCAACAAATCGGCCGCTTCCCACCAAGGCGGGGTGGCCCAAAGAGAAAAACAAAAGTTTCTCTTTTTAACTTTAGTAATGTTTACAGGAGAAGGGGTTACTAGCCCCTTGCTCCCGGCATTTTAGTCGACTCTTACGACACGCATGGCTTACGGAGGAAGAATTCTGTTCCACTTCCCCATGGAGATACATATTCACATTAAATTAAATATTATTACACAAGATTACGCACCCACATAAAATTCAGTTGCAGCAGGAATAATTTACGAATTTGATCTAAAAAAAAAGAATGATGTCAGAATTTTTTTTCAAACTGATCTAAATCGTCGAAATATTCAATAAAATAACATTTTAGCACATTTTTCTTAATTGTTTTTAATATCAATAGCTCATCTATCCAATTGTAACCTTCTTAGGCATTGGTCTCCCTTTCAAGTGAGTCCTCCAAGTCCTTACAAGTTCCACATGAATACCCACAGTGTTTAATAAACGATATATCTGTGGGACGTCTTCAATGTTAATTTTTTATTCGTATTAACATTAATTGAGGCTAAAATAGTTAATATGTCGAAAATATTTTGACAGGAAATATGCCTCCCGAGGACACTATTTTTTATCCCAGCTCGTCACTGAATCCGATTTAAACATATTAACCACGGTCTTGATGTAATCAGAATTCTTGGGTAAAACTAATTATATTTGTGAGGTCTGGAGTTTGTGGTGGGTTGAGTGAGCGCAGTGCAAATGGTTCCATGTTAAATTTATTCAATTTTTTCTTGATATTACGTATTCTCTTAATGGGCAGGTCTTCCCTTCTCGTCTGCGACAGTCTTAGGCAGGTCTCTGATTCATTCTTAAGCAGGTCACTGCTGCAGTCTTTGGCAGGTCACTGCACAGTTTTAGGCAGGTGTCTGATGCAGTCTTACGCAGGTCTCTGCTGCAGTCTTAGGCAGGTCATTGCTACAGTCTTAGGCAGGTCATTGATACAGTCTTAGACAGGTCATTGCTACAGTCTTAGGCATGTCTCTGCCACATTTCATTACCTCCCTGTCCTCAGGTGGATGAATGTTGAAGGATGGTGTGGAGTTAATACTTGTTCAACCATCCATCACCACAAGTCACTATCAACCATCCATCACCACAAGTCACCATCAACCATCCATCACCACAAGTCACCATCAACCATCCATCACCATCAACCACAAGGTTCAATCCTCTGCAGGGGTATACATAATACCCTGTAACGACTGCAACCAATTACACGTGAGCGAGACCTCCAGAGACCTCTAGAGACCTCCAGAGACCTCCAGAGACCTCCAAACACGTATTTGAGAATACCAAAACCCAGGCAATATGAACGACTTGAGGAACGCCTGTGTTTTACATCGCAATTCCTACAACCATTTAATCAGCTACAGAGACGCAAGACTCATCACTAGGGATAAAGATAGTACAGCAGGATCTTGGAATCATCACGCATCTGTGTATCATCAGTTTCAAACAGTACAACGCCTTTTACATAATAGCTAAACGCCCTTCCAGGAGACTTCATCGTTATCCTACATAGCAAGGAACCTACTGGCCCATGCCGGGCAGGTCCTTCTCAGATCCAACTTCTTCTCAGAAATCAACATCCCTCACTTGACCCTTCACCTCACTATGTTCCCTATATATTCTCATGTGCTCTTGTGACTTGATGACGCCCACTGTGTGGGCGAAACGTAGTCAATAAAGAATCGAATCATACTGTATTTGTGACTATTTTTCCATAAATCTAATAAAACTTGATCATATACAACGTGAGCAGCAACCTGAGGCCAAGACAATAATGCTGGAGCGTGCGTAATAAAGTACGTTCTTGCATTACTGGAATTTATAACAAAAGGTATAACCAACAGAAGTCCAGAGGTTATACTACAGCTCTACGCATCATTAGTAAGGCCTCACCTAGATTATGCAGCAGATAGAACAAGCGATCTGTAAAGTGTCAACATGGGCTTGGCATCCCTGGTTTTGAAGGTTCTCATTATCCATCCTGTCATTTTTCTAGCAGATGCAATTGCTACGGTGTTATTGTCCTTGTCACCTAGATTATGCAGCTCAGTTCTGGTCTCCATACTACAGAACAAATATAAATTTATTAGATAACATACAGAGAAGAATGACTAAAGTAATCCATTGCATAAGAAATCTTTTATGATAGATTGAGAGCCCATAACCTACATTCTCTTGTAAAATGTAGGATACGGGAAGACGTAATTGAAGTATATAAGTCTAAGACAGGCATAAATAATAGTGATATAAATAACATTAATAAAGTATCCCTCCAAGAAAGAACTCGAAATAATGGATTAAATTAGACAGGTTTAACTTTAGAAATAATGAAAGAAAATAATGGTTTGGAAGCAGAGTAGCGGATGAGTGGACCAATCTGTTTAGCAGGGTTAGAGATGCTTGGGTGACTTCAGATATAGGCTAGATAAACACGTGGGTGACAGGGGTTGTATCTGTGTGAGACTTGCACAATAAGAGTTAATAGAGTTATCCAGGCTTATTCCTTGAATAGCATTGAAAATGGGTTCGAAAAATATTTTTGTTAGAGGGTTTGGGTTTTGAGAATGACCTGCCTAGTATAGGCCAGTAGGCCTGCTGTAGTGTTCTTACATTTTTATGTTCTTATGTTAACTCCCAGAAGGAAAATATTCAATAATATTAAGCCTCCTCCTGTGTTAATATCAAAGATATTAACACAGGAGGAGCATACCTCATAATATTGACCCGCGGGAATATATCTTACTATATTAACTTACTGAAGAGGATATATTATGATATTAATACCCTGAGGAGGATATCCTATGAATTTGACTCCAAGGGTGACGACATGTAACATGCAAAATTATAACAGTAGAAGACCTCTACATAGAAATTTGTTAACATGACCATGCATGACTGATGTATTAACATGACCATGCATGTCTTGTGTATTGTTAACATGATAATGCATGACTGGTGTATTGTTAACATGACCATGCATGTCTGGTGTATTGTTAACATGACCATGCATGACTGATGTATTGTTAGCATACCTGATACACTGTTAGCATGACTGATACATTGTTAGCATTACTGATACATTGTTAGCATTACTGATGTATTGCTATAATGACTGATACATTGTTAGCATGACTGATACATTGTTAGCATTACTGATACATTGTTAGCATTACTGATGTATTGTTACAATGCCTGATACATTGTTAGCATGACTGATGTATTGTTAGTATGCCTGATACATTGTTAGCATGACTGATACATTGTTAGCATGACTGATACATCGTTAGCATGCCTGATAAATTGTTAGCATGCCTGATATATTGTCAGCATGACTAATAGAGTTTTAGCATGACTG
Organism: Cherax destructor; assembly: GCA_009830355.1. Lineage (NCBI taxonomy): Eukaryota > Metazoa > Arthropoda > Malacostraca > Decapoda > Parastacidae > Cherax > Cherax destructor. Next base: position 186,564 of record WNWK01002232.1, read on the forward strand.
ATGGATTGTTAGTATGCCTGATACATTGTCAGCACGACCGATAGATTGTCAGCACGACCGATAGATTGTTAGCATGACTGATACGTTGTTAACATGCTTGATACATTGTTAGCATGCCCATGCATGACTACTAAACAGTGTTAGAATAATCATACATGACTGATACATTGTTAGCATGACTGACACAGGCAAAGCCACTTATACATAAAATTCAGTTCTTACATATTCAACGGAGTTCGGTTTCTAGACACGGACGTCATTTCATAAGTTGTGAAACCCACTAAGACATTACCTGCTGATAGTGATTTTCCAGGCTCGAGGATCACTGTTTATAACTGCTTCTAAGTTATAAAGTTCTCTCTTAGTTATAGTTTCTAACATTCATGGATCAATGTTTAGTAAGGGAGTTTATTCAGGTATACACAAATACAGATATATGGATTATCATACATAGCAGTATGTGTGTACAGAACCCAGGATAACCCAAAAAAGTCAGACAAAGTGACTTATTTCCATTGGGGTTATAACTTGTGATATTCAAAGTTTATTCATGATAATAGTTCAGTAAGTTCAAAGATTTATTCTTTATGGCAGCTTTTGAGGTTCAATGATTATTTTGGTTAAAGCCTGCAACGTTCAGGGCTATAAGTGTGTACTCTACACGAAGGGTCGCTAACCTGCGGCCCTCGAGTCACATGTACAGATTCAACTGGTAAACCATCCTTGGTCCTGTGACAGGGAGCAGTGGATGGTGGGGAGAGATCCTTTTGGTATACCATCCTTGGCAGTGAGTCAGGGAGCAGGGAGGGTAGGGAGAGATGCCTCTGGTATACCATCTATAGTTGTGTCAAAAAGCATTGGAGGGTAGGGAGAGATTCTTCTGGTATACCATCCTTGGCTGTGAGATGGAGTACTGGAAGGTGGGGATAGATCCTTTTGGTCTACCATACCTGGTTGTGCGGCAGGAGGGAGTGAAGGTTGTAGAGAGATCCTTCTGGTATACTATCCCTGGCTGTGTGGCAGGAGGGAGTGAAGGTTGTGGAGAGATCCTTCTGGTATACCATCCCTGGCTGTGCGGCAGGATGGAGTGAAGGTTGTGGAGAGATCCTTCTGGTATACCATCCCTGGCTGTGTGGCAGGAGGGAATGAAGGTTGTGGAGAGATCCTTCTGGTATACCATCCCTGGCTGTGTGGCAGGAGGGAATGAAGGTTGTGGAGAGATCCTTCTGGTATACCATCCCTGGCAGTATGGCACTAAGGAGTTTAATTAAGGGTGAGAACATTCAGTTATACCAACTCTCTACACTGAAGTAAAGTTAGCTAAAATGTAGTTATAACTTCTCAGAAGATATCCTTTATGTACCCTCTCATGTCATTGTAAGAACTCTCAATCAATAAAGAAATTCAAGACCTTCTATTTATTTTAAAAATAGCCATAAACATCTGAGATGTTACGAATTCTGTGAAATTCATCAACGTCAAAATGTAAAATATACAATATTTTTCCATTATGAATTTAACCTTAAAACTTATGTGTTATAGAAGAGTGTCGAGTGTCAGGAGGATTCGTAGCCAGACTGTGGGATCCATCGGTGGTGTCCTCACCTTCACCAGGACCATCCCATCTACTGAACACACTTCCTTTTACCGTTTTGAATGTGAATCAATATGGGTTAATGTATTGTAATGTATTGTGAGTTTGGTAACTTTTGCTTATTTGATTTTGGCAAACCATGTTGAGGGTGTGACCAAGTATGACTTCACATTATATTAGTGTTTTTTGATCGTTTATATGTCTGATATGATCAAATTTAACCAGTCCTTTAAAAAATAATGAACATATTGCCCTCCAGAACTGGGAAAATGGTCGCCAACAAATTTCCCACTTCTGTAGTGTGGAGAAGAAAGATATGGTATTGGGAAGTTACGTGGTGCATAGGAAAGTTATGTGGTGGATAGAGAAGTTATGTGGTGGATATGTAAGCTACGTTTCTTGTGTTGTAAAAGTAATGGATAGGCGTTAAACTCCTGAAAGATTTAAAATGCTAACATGAGACGACTGAGGTTGTGTAGGAGACAGTGTCTGTGGTGAGGCTGTGTAGGAGACAGTGTCTGTGGTGAGGCTGTGTAGGAGACAGTGTCTGTGGTGAGGCTGTGTAGGAGACTGTCTGTGGTGAGGCTGTGTAGGAGACAGTGTCTGTGGTAAGGCTGTGTAGGAGACAGTGTCTGTGGTAAGGCTGTGTAGAGACAGTGTCTGTGATGAGGCTGTGTAGGAGACAGTGTCTGTGGTGAGGCTGTGTAGGAGACAGTGTCTGTGGTGAGGCTGTGTAGGAGACAGTGTCTGTGGTGAGGCTGTGTAGGAGACAGTGTCTGTGGTGAGGCTGTGTTGGAGACAGTGTCTGTGGTGAGGCTGTGTTGGAGACTACAAGACCTGGTGAGGCTGTGTTGGAGACTACAAGACCTGGGGAGGCTGTGTTGGAGACTACAAGACCTGGGGAGGCTGTGTTGGAGACTACAAGACCTGGGGAGGCTGTGTTGGAGACTACAAGACCTGGGGAGGCTGTGTTGGAGACTACAAGACCTGGGGAGGCTGTGTTGGAGACTACAAGACCTGGTGAGGCTGTGTTGGAGACTACAAGACCTGGGGAGGCTGTGTTGGAGACTACAAGACCTGGGGAGGCTGTGTTGGAGACTACAAGACCTGGTGAGGCTGTGTTTGAGACTACAACACCTGGGGAGGCTGTGTTGGAGACTACAAGACCTGGGGAGGCTGTGTTGGAGACTGCAACACCTGGGGAGGCTGTGTTGGAGACTACAAGACCTGGGGAGGCTGTGTTGGAGACTACAAGACCTGGGGAGGCTGTGTTGGAGACTACAAGACCTGGTGACACTGTGTTGGAGACTACAAGACCTGGGGAGGCTGTGTTGGAGACTACAAGACCTGGGGAGGCTGTGTTGGAGACTACAAGACCTGGGGAGGCTGTGTTGGAGACTACAAAACCTGGGAGGCTGTGTTGGAGACTACAAGACCTGGGGAGGCTGTGTTGGATACTACAAGACCTGGTGAGGCTGTGTTGGAGACTACAAGACCTGGTAGGCTGTGTTGGAGAGTACAAGACCTGGGGAGGCTGTGTTGGAGACTACAAGACCTGGGAGAGCTGTGTTGGAGACTACAAGACCTGGGAGGCTGTGTTGGAGACTACAAGACCTGGGGAGGCTGTGTTGGATACTACAACATCTGGGGAGGCTGTGTTGGAGACTGCAACACCTGGGGAGGCTGTGTTGGAGACTACAAGACCTGGGGAGGCTGTGTTGGAGACTACAAGACCTGGGGAGGCTGTGTTGGATAGTACAAGACCTGGGGAGGCTGTGTTGGAGACTGCAACACCTGGGGAGGCTGTGTTGGAGACTACAAGACCTGGGGAGGCTGTGTTGGATACTACAAGACCTGGGGAGGCTGTGTTGGATACTACAAGACCTGGGGAGGCTGTGTTGGAGACTACAAGACCTGGGGAGGCTGTGTTGGAGACTACAAGACCTGGGGAGGCTGTGTTGGAGACTACAAGACCTGGGGAGGCTGTGTTGGAGACTGCAACACCTGGTGAGCCTGTGTTGGAGACTACAAGACCTGGTGAGCCTGTGTTGGAGACTACAAGACCTGGGGAGGCTGTGTTGGAGACAGAGGCTCTGATGAAGCAGTGAAGGAAATATAATTGCATATTTACCATCAAAAATTATTCTAGACGTGTCATGTCATTGTTGCTGTATAATGTGTTTGTATATACGTTCTTCTATTTCACACTTCCATTCCGATATTTTCCACTTCACTATTTACCCTCTCTAATTATACTGACTTCCCCTATAATTTAAATAATACACTGTGATGAATCACTCTCATAGTAGCACCATACATACAAGTAACCATACACTATACACATCAAGACAACGTTGTTATACACAAAGGTACCATATACAAAGTTCACTCCGTTATACATAACTAACATCAGATTCAAATCATAAGAACATAAGAACGTAAGAAAAAGGGAACACTGCAGCAGGCCAACTGACCCATGCGAGGCAGGTCCATCACTCCCCACGGGTGGGGATTGAACCCGTGGCGAGTGAGTCGAAAAACTTGTGTCCAGCGCGAGTTCAATCCCCTCCCGTGGTATGGTTTGTTTGCCATCGTGACATTACGATATAGTGAGTCATTAGATTCAAAGTTTACGCTGTAATACATAGTGGCACCACCCACTGTGCCAGGCACTCACACATCTCCAGTTTCTCACATTGTTGTTTAAATCTCGAAGTTTACATAATTAAATACAAATTTAAATACACAAGCTGGATAATATTGTTTAACAAAATTGTGAAGACACAGACAGTGAGTGACGTCACAATAAGAAACGAAAGTTATGAGTTAAGACAAAGAACTCCAGTTACTTGTCTTGTGAAAGCTTAAAAAATGAAAGAAGCCAGAAATTTTGTTATACAGTTGAAGAAATGTCTCTCACTTTTCACATCTTCACTTTCTCCTTATAAACAGAGAAAACATTCACCATCACACACAAAAAAATCTCAGTGAAGGAAATTAAAGGTACCTCCTCAGGAGACTCGATCTCCAGATAAAAAAAATTGTCGTACACTTCTTCAACCTGGTCAGGACGACTATTTTTTTTTGTTATATCTGCGACACTATGTCGTGTGCTCTTATGTCTGGATGTTCGATTATATTTCACCATGAATGTTGCTATACACTATGTTGTGGAGTGATGTTTGGATAACAACATATATACATTACAACATGAACGTTGCTGGAACAGTTCACAACTAATCCAAAGTTCTGAGATAATTTTTTAGAATGCTTTTCGTCCCGCTCTTAACAATTATGTCAACTTGAGAATGGTTTAGAACGAACCGAAGCAACGTGAAAACTTTCTGCTCAAAAGTGCGACTTTGTTGTGAAATTAAGCTTGGATATGGAAGTAACTTGGCCAGTGTCGTCAGTGTAATGTGAGGAGTGAGGAGCTGGAGGAAATAGCGGCTAGAAATTATAAAATTTGAGGCCTGCATCTTAAACCTTGTTTAACATGAAGTACCGGAAATGGTACAGCTGAAAATTTTTAGTAAATTATCCAGTCGTCTTTTATTACATATCAGTGAAATATTTTAACATAAGAATTAACTGTGTGAAGCATTGTTCTTCAAAGCCCAGGTGGCGACCAAGCCCACCTTGACTTGTAATACGCCTTACACTTTAACACTCTAATTCACATAACACCTTCACCTCGTAGTTCACTAATACTTCAGTGTCAACACCTACAATATCATCTTAAGTGAAACATTACTTGCAATTCATCTTCATGTTCATTATTGTGAGTGAACATAGACAAACTAGAAGAGCAGTATTGTTCTTCAACACTGATACCGACAACACTGCCTCCTGCAGTATCTGCTGCAGTCATGGAGGGCAGAGTGGGAACGGTTGACACTTTGGAGTCCTAATTTACTAACCTTTATGAATAATAATAATTATTATTATAATTTGCGACCACTGTCAGCCTCAGAGTTATCTCTGAGTTACCAGACACTGCCACGTGGAGGCCAGTGGTTCATCTTAAAGGTCCACCCACCCACTTACTGCATTTTTTATGCTATCCTCAGGTCTATGTGTTCAGGAGTCCATCTGTGTCCCCTCAGATATTCTCCCTTCCCCACTTTCTGCCTCAACAACCAGTATCCTCTCCTTCCCCAGGTTCATGACTCCAGGAATCCATCCGTGGGCCCCCGAATGTCTCCCTCACTTTCCTAAGGTCTCCCTCGCATTCCTTGCTTCCGGCTTCTTACTTGCTTGTGGAGGCTAGTACACCAAGCGGGAAGTAGAAAGAAATTAGCTCTGAGGCACCCACACCATCTTATGTCCTCGGATCACGGTAA